>SJYO01037955.1:53906645-54239693 GCA_006410555.1 Capra ibex | reverse complement strand
TTTTTCTTAAGTAAACTTAGTCAAGACTACTCTACCTACTTTGACCTCGGCTAATATGTCTCACTTCATTCGGTCTTTCTTTTTGTGGTTATGTCATATGATTGTGTATATATACCTTAAATCCTTCTACCGTTACTGCTGGGACATACGTTCTGTCCCTTTCTCTGTGTCTACACATATTACCTGAAAACCTGAGTCTCCCTCTCCCTCTCCCACCCTACTAAACCCTCTTACTGTAAGATTGTACATATGATAGTACATTCTTAACTTAGCGGTCAGATACAGACTACGTCCTATGTCGTACGAACCTCGACCACGTACCCCTACTGGGTCTCTCTACAATACCCCTCCCTCCACCCTCCCCCCAAGTACAAACCCTTGCGTACATTCTTAATTTCTAAAATTTTAATTTTATTTTTTTTTATTTTTTATTTTGTAAAATTTAGGATTTTTTTTTTTCCTTTCTTAATAAATTAATCTCTATATTTCTCTCTAATCCTTTCTTATCACATCATCCTTTTGATCACCTCTTTTCTACGACTTATTGAACATTGGTTATTTTGGGGTTCTGTTCCCCCAAACGTGGTGGATGTATCCGGTGTCCATAGAAGGACCAGAGGGTCTCCTCACCTCTGTGTTTCACGGAGGGGCAAGTCTAGAATCTTCGGGTCCGTTTTAATCATCCGGACCACTCGGAGGTGCGAGGTCTACCCTTAAGTCGGTCTTTTCTTCTCTTGCTCTTTTCTACTGTGCTCCCTTTGGTCAGAAAGGTCCTTGACCAGGTAAAGAAATAAAAGGTTCCGGCGAAAATATGAAATTCAGTATGTATCTCTATTTACCTTTTATGTTTCAGTGTGCCCCAGTCGTCAGGACTGGAAATAACTTTGGTGCGAAAGAAAGACGTAAGGAAGGTTATGTGTTTCAAGAGTCCACTAAATGTAGTAGAAGACCGGTTCTCCGGACGATTGTAAAATACTGGGAAAGACTACTACTAATCAGTTGGTCTTTTGAATAAAAGAGGTTTCCGTTAGAAAGAATTCAGTCCGTGGTGGGAGGCTTCCATGGTCTATTTCAACGTAAGGATGTCCCGTTTTCACGTCACCCGATATTAGTTTTTTTCTTAAATCAGATTCCAGATTGTACTAATTATAGTTCCAATTATGAATAAAGAGGATATACGATCAATATAGTTAATCACACATATTCCCTGTTCCCTATACCTCCGAATCGTCGTTTATAACCGAGTTGTTACTTTGGGAGGTGACCATATTAAAGATTGACTGGGTGATTATGATATGATTATCAAAAGATTGAAGAGTTTTCTTAGACATAAATCTTTCAAATACCATAGAGCACGGAGAGTGCCCACCCTCCGACACTTGTTAGTGTACACCGGTCTATTGGGACAGTCCGTCCGATCTCTCGGTAGTCTCAAAAACCTGACTTTGTGAGTGTGGGTCCTCTACATAATTGACCTCGAGATTCAATCGAGGAAAAGTCTCTCTCCACCACCCCCTATCGGGGGACATTACAGTCTTCACATCCACTTTCGTATTACGTCATTCCATCCGACTGAGACCAAAACCCCCATCTACAAGCTCTTACAGGTCCCCCTGGGGACTCCGGACTAGGGCGGAAACGCATACAGTCCGGAGGAAGGAGTACTGGAAACGGTGCACGCCCTAAGGAGTACAACCGAGGGCCGTAGATCCGTAATAAACACTATTCATTTTAATAATGTAGTAACTATGTGATTGTCGAAAATATCCTTCCATAATTATAAAAACGAAATAAATAGTAGTATTAGCAATAGTAATGGTGGTGGTAGTAGTAATGATGTAGTAGGAGTCGGTGAATTACTATCTATAATAACTAATTTGTCTGACACTAGATATTCTAATGATGTAGTAAATTGGTAAATTTGTTGAGATTACTCCTTCCACAATAATAAAGTTGAAATGACTACTCTTCTTTCACTGTGGTTGTTAAAGATTTTAAACGGGTTCCTGTTTATGTGGGGTTTGAACAGCGTACTGACCAAGTTTATATTATTTTATTTCTTCAGAAGGAAAACTCATCGTCTGAAATTTTTACATAATTTTAAAAGGTAAATTATCACCAAATCATATCGGGACAGATGTTATAAGTTATATGATATAGTATTTACGACATCTGTCATCTATGAAATAAGATCGAGAGAGAGTTACTTTCTCAAGTATATGTTGTACCCTTACTAATCTACTTCTAAAGACCGGTTGTTGTTGTCGTTGTCTATGTTATCTTCCGACCCTTAAGGGACCGTCGGGTCACCAATCCCAAGACAAGAAGGTCTTGTCCTCCGCGCCTAAACTAGGACCGGCCCCTTGATTATAGGATGTTCGGTACCCCACACCGGTTTTTATTTTTATTTTTTTAGGTCCCCCACACCCTTCCCTCCTTCGTCTGTCTTCTGTCCCTCTCCCGGTCTTACCATGTCTTCTACAAGGATGTCTGTTCGTCCGGTAACCTGTGAAAGAGAATTCTTGATCCTCCAATCCCTGTGTCCTGTGCCATAACTCGTTTCCGTCGCTTATGTCGGACCCTCACTGTTCCAGATGGTTCAATCTTGTCTCGAGTGTTCTCTGATACCGGTGGAGGTTGTGAAGTCGGTGGACCACGCTTCTCGGTTGAGTAATCTTTTCTGGGACTACGATCCTGTCTAACTTCCCCTGCTGTCTCCTACTCTACCAATCTACGGTAGTGACTGAGTTACCTGTACTCAAACTCGTTCGAGGTCCTCTACCACTTCCTGTCCCTTCGGTCCGTACGACGTCAGGTATCCCAGTGTTCCTCAACCCTTGTTGTATCGTTGACTTGTTGTTGTTGTTATTCTGTGACTTCTACGATATCTCAATGTCAAGTGACTCTCATCCTGATGTTCGAGAATGGATTAGTAGTTTGTACCCCGGTCCCTCCATCAGATTTATTATTACAGTAATTATAATTACTATAATTTTGGGGAATAATTGTTTAGTTTATACGATTGGAACATTTCTCACGACAAGATTCTTGAACTAGAGGTAGAGGAGCAAATTTGGAGTATTTTCGAAATTTATGTGATGTGGGTAATCGATGAGGTGAATCAGAGTAAACTTTTCCCTTTTTTTATTAGTTTCTTATTTTGTCTCTGTTTCCTCTTCAGGTTCAAGGTGTCAACCCCTACTATTAGGTTTCCATTATTTAGTTCGTTATCTCTTTTTATACCGACCAATTCAATGATACGTTAATAACAAATAATTGGTCGGTTTCAAGTTTCCCAATTTTGACCACGAAGAGTGACATCCTGGTCCGACCCCACCTTTCCTCACAGTCAATGGAAGTGGTAGTGGAGTGACCTTGAAAAACTATTCACTGGGACATCAACAATTTTCTATTTGACTCCGGATCATTTGACAAACCACCCTGAAGGGACCACCGAGTCACCATTTGTTCTACGGACGGGTACCTCCTCTGTGTCCAAGTTAGAGACCCAACCCTTCTCAGGGATCTTGTCCTTTACCGTTGGGTAAGCTCATAAGAACGGACCCTTTAGGGTACGTGTCTCCTCGGACCGCCCGATGTCAGGTACGCAATGTTTGTCGTCCTGTGTTCACTCACTGACTTGTTGTCGTCGTTGTTTTGATTTGGTAAGTTCTCAAAGAAACTCGTTTCCTCGATTCTTTCCCAAAATATCCCTTCTAAGGGACCACCGAGTCTCCTTTTCCTAGACGGATGTTACGCCCTCTGCACCCAAACGAGGGACCCAGTCTTTCTAGGGGACCTCTTCCCTCACCGATGGGTGAGGTCAGAAAAACGGACCTCTTAAGGTACCTGTCTCCTCGGACCGCCCGATGTCAGGTACCCCAGCGTTTCTCATCCTGTGTTGACTTGCTGATTGTGAAACTCAACTCTTCGTTCCGGTCTTTCAATAAACTAACGGACGTCGAATTCTCCATGGAATGAACCCTTTCGGACCAACCGACGAACGGTAGAACCAGAATTCAAAGTGGAAGAGACTAGGGTCACACGACTGACCCAGTCCGTCCCGGTCGCGGATGAGGATGACTTTGCAGGGACGGTCTACGAGTCGCATGTAGATGATGCACAAACTAGGACAAAAGGACAGCCACCCTTTTTTCCCGAAGTTCTTAATAAACTCTTCGGACCTAAGCTAAAGCACGAAAAAAAAAAATTTAATTTCGTTGTACTGACACTTCGTTTGAAGTGGAAGGTTTTTCTTCCTTTAAAGTGGTTCGGGGATTAAAACGTACGTTGAAGGGGAACGTTTCATCGGACATCTTGACTTCGTTACAGTGTCCCAAGGTTCCTTATGAAGTCGACGAAATATACTTTTCGTCGAATATTATTGTAGAGAAAGAAGACTATGATGACTACCAAGACGTTAAAGAATTTTAATGTGAATTTTGTGATTTTGAAGAGATATTAGTATTCTCGGGTAAGTAATTTTTATGGTAAATATATATTTGTACAAAAGGAGTGTCATTCATAAAGTATGGTGTTCCTTGTAAGATTACTAGAGATGGTTATAAGATTTAATGTGGAGTTCCTTTTGATCATTACTGAAGGACAAAAACGTTCCACCCAGAGACTTCCTCCAGCACAGCTTTTAGTGTCTGAGGAATGATTACGTCGGTAACACCTTCACCGAAAAGAAATAAGGTGGTACTTTTACAAAAAGAAAGACACTACTTAGAAAAGTTATTATAAAAAAAAAAGAATAAAACAATTCTTGAAATCTAATAAAAGTCGATTGAATAATGAGACCCCTGACTTTCATAAACTTAAGTCTTTTTTTTTACAACCAGTCTTAGGTTCTAAATTAAACTTTTGTGTAAATAACTTTTCGTATAAAATCTCGTTTATATATAAATCTCCATCCGGAACTGAGACCTTCCTATTTGATGAAAGGAAAAATATCCTTTAAATAGATTTAATTTTAAATGTATTTAAGAAGGAAATGAAAAATTTCAATTGTCAATACGATAAACAATTCATTATCTTTTCTTTCCGTATAAGTAGTTTTAGAAAGATGACGTAAAGGCCTTTCGACCACGATTTATGACTTATAGTAGGAGAACACATAATCTAATTCATAGCTACTGAAGTAGACCGAACAAAGGTAGTGTGATTGACGGTAATACAGTTGAATAAAAAATATAATTCTTAAAAACGACATAGTTGTTTTAAATAAGTACTTTGTACCTTACAGTCTTCACAAGGGTAGTAAGTAAAGAAGTAGTGTACGAATCGTGGACGACACTTGACTGGAACTTTCACTACCCACATGGTCCGTTTGTTTTCTCTGTGTCAGTCACATGGCTTCTTGAGTGGAGAATCACTTCCTTTATTTGAACTTTGTTGTTGTTGTCGGTCAACGTTTCCTTTGTTTCTTTTTTTCCTTTTCCCCTACTCCTTCATACGCCTCTCTCCGTAAATTCGACCCCGGTTATTCGACTGATCTCACTAGCTGTACTATGAAAAGTCCCTTTTATCTTGTCAAATCGTCCCTCTAGTCGTGCTCCGTCGTTCTGGTCGACCCTCTCTCGAACTCTCAGATTTCTTTGTGGGTTATTTACCTCCACCCCAAAACCTTCTTCGAACGACACATCTTAGACGACTCACGAGGTCGGAGGGAGGGAGTCCTGAATCCAAAGGAACATTTACGACGTACGTAGAGATTTCGCAAAGGGTTTAAGACGCGTTCTTAGTTAGTGTACAGTTTATAGTGATAAATAAACATAATAGTACTACTACTATCACTCTCTCTCTTATTAAATAGCCAAGTACTTACTATCACGGAATTAAAGGTTCTGTTAGAGTCCACGGAATAAGAATTAGTGATTCAGTGGTATATGAAGTCTTAGACGAAAATGAATCTCGACGTAATTTTAGTAGTGTGATGATTTTTATTCTATTTCTGTAAGGTTATTCTGTCATTGGAAGGACTTCTTCCCGAAGGGAGGACCGAGTCTAACATTTCTTTGACGGACGTTACGTCCTCTTGGGTCCAAGCTACGGACCCAACCTTCTGGGGGACCTCCTCCTTTACCATAGGTGAGGTTATGAGAATGGACCTCTTAGGGTGCCTGTCTCCTCGGACCACCAAATATTAGATAATCCAGGATTTCTCGACCTGTGTTGACTCGTTGATTGTGAAAATGAAAGACTTTTTCCGTAAGATTCTGTAGGTGTTTGAGGAGTTGACCCTTTAGATTGACCTTGTATAAAAAAGGGGGTCAAAGGAGAAGATATTTTGACCTTATTATTACGAGTGGAGTGAGTCGACAAGACTCCTAATTTAGTGTAGTACATCAATTCTTTTTTTTCGTTGGTTTGCCTCGTTTCATAAAACTCTACCCTATATGTATTGACAAGACGAATTACGCAGGTGCACGGGAGTCAGCACAGGTCGAGAAACGTTGGGGTACCTGATATATCGGACCGTCCAAGGAGGCGGGTATCTTAAAAGGTTAGATCTTATCACCTCACCCAACGGTAGCGGATGAGGTGTCCCAGAAGGACTGGGTCCCTAACTTTGAAACAGAGAACAAGAGAACGTGACCGTGCGCCTAAGAAATGGTGACCACGGTGGACCCTTCGGGAAATAGGAATTGGAGATTTGTATTAATGTTTAATTATATACGTCAACTAAAAACTCTCACAGACTTTTGTAACATAAGGTTTTTATGATTGAGACACTTATGGAACCCCGGAAATAAATTATTCCCCTACACAGTATGGTCCTACACAAGGAAACCCATAAAGTCGATGTGTAAACCCAGTCAAATATTACTAAAAAATTGATGAACGTATACGAGCGTGTCACGGCACCAAACTTCCGTGTTCTTGGTCGTTACTTGAACGTCGGGTCACTCCCTCCTTCTGGTACCAGTACTAGTACCGAACTGTGGTCTCAACTACTAACAATTCATTCTTCAGGTCTGTTGGTCTCGATGTCCTCAGTCTCCTGTCTCGACACCGGGTTTACTCAAGGTCCTTCAACCGGGAACTTACTTCGACCCCTAATCGACTCATTCTTCTTGTAGGGAGCAGGAATACCGAGACCCTTCCTGTTGTTTCTCAGTGCACGGGTACCGTTCTAGTCCCTCCATTCGGTTCGTCGAACCGACCCGGCTTCAAAGGAGTTCTAAGGTCTCTTCGCATCACTACGTTAATTTTACCACGAAACGAATTCGTACTCCTTAAACAGGTACCACATAACCTACGTATACTGTAGATGATCTTCTAATTAAGTATTGAGGGTTCTTCTTGACTCTATGTTCATGTAAACTTTGTCGTAAAAAAATTTCAATCCTGTGTACGGTTCATTTGTCTTCTGTATTAATGGTTATTTTTACACAGGTGTGAGTACTACGTATCGTAAGATTTCCGATACTAAACATCTCTTTCAATTACTTGATCTTAAAGTTAATCAGTGATTGTAAGTTATATAATTTTTGATACGTAATAACCGAATAGTAATTTAATGTAACTAATTTATTTTACTCCCATAAAGTGTAAAGTTAAACGAAAATAGTAGTTCAAATTTATTGACTAAACGTGACGAGCATTATCATTCGTTTACCAAAAATCAATTTTAGAATCATCCCTCTATCTTGTGAGTCCAAAAGGACTTTTTAAACAAAATTTTGACTCGATCTAACTATATTCAAAACGTCACTCCGTAATACCCTTTTAATTATCAAATTTGTTTGTCACTTTTTTCACCCCCCACAGACTTTATTCGTTTTGTTTTTACGAAGGACCTTTAACTCGTTAACACTAGTTAAAACCAAAGACTACACTATGTCTCAGGGCAAAGTGGGTCAAAAGGGTGTATCTAATGACTCGACAAATAAAACCGGAGACGTACCTGGAGTCAGTAACCCCTGAAAAGAGAACAGGTTTGTGTTTCTAAAAGACCTTTCCGGTAAGACGGGAAACTTTCACTTTGAGAGGTCCCTTCGGTCCGACAGGTCAAAACATGAATCCCTGTTTTCCCCGGGTCTCCCGTTTGTACCCGGGAAGGGTCGAGTCCCGCCAACTTCCTTAAAGGTTCACTACCCTTTTACGACGCTGGACACGGTCCTCTTTTTCTTCTCGTAGTGACCTCAGAAGAAAGTCCCTTTTCAGATGCGAAACCATAGGATAGGAGAGATGAGACGTGTTCTCTCCATTGATGTCCAAGGTCGGGGGAGAGGAGGGACCGGTCAGTTCCTTTTGTTACTTCTGTGTTAATGAAACACCGGGGGAGTACAAATTAGTTCTCTTTGGGAAGACGCGTACTCCCAAATCACCCGTCTTAGTCTCCTGTGTCCTCTCCAGTTTCCCAGTTGTCATCGTGGACTTCTTACATGTTCCACAGTTCAGTGTATAAAATTAAAAATGTGTTTTGGGATATCCTTTCATTCAGGTCTCACCCCTCCCTTTATAATATAACCGAAGAATGTTAAGTGAGTTGTCTAACGGGTACTGACTCTCTTACTCCGAACTCGGTTCCACAATCGTGTCAGGTAGGGTCCTTCCTGTAGGTGGGTAGAGTCGTCTTATCACCTCCGTTTACACCACGGGTGCACCGGAGACCCAAGAGACAACGGGAGACGTTGGTGACCCTTCCCGGACCACTGTCGTGGTTTCTATTCGTGAACTGGAAGGAGTGTGGACCGTGACCAGTCGGAGGTAACCACACACTTGGAGTCGGGGAGAACATTTCTGTCCATGGGTGAGTGAACTTTGTCCCTTAATGACTTAAAGGTGACTGTCTACGTGGACGGCTAACCTACCCTGGTACGACTGTAGTGAGTGGATGTGTGTCTCACTCCAGCACCATCTTTTAGGGAAATGGGTTTGTCTAATCTCGATCCATTTATTGACTTACGCTCCTCGTCTTAGATCGGACTACCCAGGGGATGTAGAGTCTGTTACACTTCAACAAATTTCCACCTTCTTGTTTAAGAACTATCGAGTCACACGGGAGATAAACCAGGTTTCCGTTCACTTCGTATAGACCTGTTTCTTCCGTTTTGTGCACATATTGTCGTCGGGACCGAGGAGTCCTGGACGCACTTGACTTACATTATGAGTCCGTCCTTTCCTCTCCTCGGAGAGTGTGACTTAAGTAAACAGTCTGGGTAATATACCAGAGACAGAAAAGCAAAGGGACCACCGAGTGTACCATTTCTTAGACGGACGTTGAGTCCTCTGGACTCAAGGTAGGGACCTAGCCCCTGTAGGGGTCCTCTTCCCTTGTCGTTGGGTAAGGACATAAGAACGGACCTCTTACGGTACCTGTCTCCTCCGACCACCCGATGTCAGGTACCCCAGCGTTCACAGTCTGTACTGAGTCACTGATTGTGAATTGTGTAACTCAGTGAACGAGTGTTAGTGTGTGGTTCGATTTCCCAATAGGTCTAGGTGGACTTAGGTCTCAAGTACTAGAAAGGTATACCCTCGACGAAACACAACTGTCTCCCTACTACTAAAGGAATTCTTAGTGATTAAGTAACCTGGTCCGACGTTTATGTTAGAATACCCCTAAGTCCCTTATTTTCGGTTCCACAAAGATGACTCTTATTGAGTCTACGTTTTTAGACCGTGACGGATATTCGAACGACGTCGGGTTTGAAAGGGTATCTCGTGACAACAAGTCAATGGGTCAGTACAGACTGAGAAACGTTGGGGTATCTGACGTCGTGCGGTCCGGAGGGAGAGGGAGTGGGAGAGGGCTGCAAACGGGTTCAAGTACGGGTAACGTAGTCACTACGGTAGGTCGGAAGAGTAGGAGACTACGGGAGAAGAGGAAGAAGGGAGTTAGAAAGGATCGTAGTCCCCGAAAAGGTTACTCAACCGACAAGTGTGGTTTGATGGCCTCGAAGTCGAAGTCGTAGTCAGGAAGGTTGCTTATAAGTCCCAACTAAAGGGAATTCTAACTAACCAAACTAGAGGGACGAGAGCTTCCCTGAAAGTCCTCAGAAGAGGTCGTGGGGTCAAACTTCCTCACCACCTTGTCTCAAGTAATGTATCGAAAGTCAGACGTTCGAGTTTGTGTCCTCCGGTCGTCTCACCTGTAATTTATTACTTTGGAGCGTCACACTTTGGAAATCAACACGGAGAGTTGTGTTTACTCCATGTTTTCCAACCATTAATGTGACTAAAAATGTGAGATAGGTTCTACTGACAAACCTTGGGTCTGACGGTAAATCTTCTGTCATGGTACGAGTAAATCCTTTGGTTGGTCTCTTACTTTGGGATTTTGACAACCCACTGATTCCTTTCGATTCTTGGACATGATCGCCTAAACTGGACACCTTTTAAGAAACGTGTCAAAGAACAAGAATCTTTGAATAAGAGGTAACATTACTGTCATACTAATGTAATTGTGTAAACCGTTTTCTTCTCTTCCTTTTTTCACATGAGTATTAAGCTTCCAACACCCCCGTCGGGTATCGTAGAGACGTTCTACTGTGAGTATACAAAAGAAACGAAAGTAAAAGATGGACCTAGTTTATATACAGATGTAGTAACAGTTTCCACCTATATGGTACTAGGATTACGTCTGACTTGAAGGAGTGAAGTACTCTGGAACATTCTAAGACACTAATTGGGTTCTTAAAAAAAAAACAATCATAAACTATAAGAAAAGGTATCTTGTCTCTTAAGGAAAATCTTATCTCTTAAGGAGGGTTTAACATTCGTAGGATGAAGTGTATTGGGGGTAAAGGGGACTTATAATGACTTCTCGTCATACTGTATAAAGAATTAAATCCTCAGATACAAGATACAAGATACGTAGTACAAACAGAGAAGGAATAGGTGGGACGGGTCCTGAACCCACACACTGAATTACTGAGACGACCTTCCGTGACAAGGTCACGTTCGGGTGGAAGTCGGGTGAGAATGTCCCGACGTTAGTCGGACAACCGTACATAAAATGTCAACATTTATAGTACACCTGTATATATGAAAAGGCAGATAAAAGATTTGTCACAATTACTACCGTTTGCTTATTAGAGTCGAATAAAAAAAGTCAATTCTATCATAGTATATATACAGAAGTAACAGTAGTAAATTGCTAAATTCTTATTACGTGACTCCTATCTGAGGTGGTTCAGTCATATGTATTGAACCATTAATTAAGGAAATGATAACCTTTAAATTCTAATCTGGTGACCAACACTAAGTCTGTATCGAATTTTTTATTGACCTTTCCTTTTCGTCCGAACCTCTAATCCAGGATCATCTCAGATCCTAGTCTAAAATTACTATTTAGTTAAAACCCTATTTCAGATTTCATTGAGGTTCCAGGAGACCGAACTCAGATCTTCTCTATAAACCCTCTAAAACAAATACAGTCTTAAAGAATAATCTAAGACTCGGGTCCTTCTGTCCCATTCCTACACAGTAGACAGTAGTATGTGAGTCTTGGACCGAACCACCAACCATGGGGGCTCCAAGTTTTTTATGTGATACTCACTTAATTGATTCCTTTAGGGTGTCAGACATCTCCGATGTGGTTTCGGTCACGTTTGTTTTCGAGTTCTGTGACTCTAAATCTTCTGAGAACTCTCAGAGAACCTGTCCTCCCTCTAGTTTGGTCAATTAGGATTTCCTTTAGTCAGGATTTATAAGTAACCTTCCTGACTACACCTTCGACTTCGAGGTTAGGAAATCGGTGGACTACGTTTGTCGGCTGAGTAACCTTTTCTGGGACTACGACCCTTTCTACCTTCCGTACTCCTCTTCCCCTGCTGTCTCCTTCTCTACCAACCTACCGTAGTGGTTGAGTTACCTGTACTCGAACTCGTTTGAGGTCCTCTGTCACTTCCTCTCCCTTCGGTCCGCACGACGTCAGGGACCCCAGTGTTTCTCAGTCTCTACTGAATCATTACCTTGTCGTCGTTCAAGGAAAATTTCCCTCTTATAAATGAAACATTTTACCCATGAACAGTTTTGTAGGAAAACTACAAATATACTAAGTATTGACTCCCCAATTCAGACAGAACGACCCCCTGAAAAACCCCTAAGACGTTAAAGAGAGATAAGTGACACAAACAGAGTAGTCCGTTCACTATAAAAATCTCTCATAAAGTAATTATTTCCACGGTTAATAATTGACGTGGAGAATTTTGAAAAGAAAGTTTATTATATGTAGGACGTCATTGGATTAAAACTATAATTAGTAGAAGTACTCCACAATTAAAAAAAATTTAATGTCCGATTAATCTTAAACTTAAGACCAATAAACTTCCCTTATTGATCTGTAGGTAAGTTGTTCCCTCAATTTCAAAAAAGAATTACCAAAGGAGAAAGGGAGGTCAACATATTCGTTCTAAATTTTCTCTACAGAGAATACAATATATATCCGACACCAAGAAGGTCAAGAGTCGAAAAGAAGAGAGAGGTTTATCAAAAAATATTGTTCCGTTTTTATTTTGTTTATGGATTCCTGATTCCCGAAGGTTAGGAAGTCCATTACAAAATATAGTGATGATGTGAAAAGACACCTGAAAGGTCCACCACAATCGTCATTTCTTGGACAGATTGTTGTGTCCTCTACATTCTGCACCTAAACTAGCGTACCCAGTCCTCTTAGGGTACCTGTCGTCCCCGACCACCTGATGTCCGGTATCCCACCGAGTCTCAGTCTGTACTGACTTCGTTGAACAGTGAGTACGTATGTATGAAAAGAAATTTCTTTCGAAATGTCAAAGAGTTCTTAACTCCCCACACACATATACACACACACATACATACACACACACACACAAATCCAGTACTTCTTTTTATCATCTTTCCTCTCTCCGTCTCATAGGTAAACAATTAAACTATTCATAAATGACTCGGACAGAGACCGGTCCGTGTACGACTTCCGGTGTCCCTCGGATCTTTCTGTCACGGTCGGAAACCTCAAGAGTTCCCGTCTTCCTTCGGACGGGACCGTCGGGTGTCAGTCTTAAGATCAAAGACAAGACACTGACGACTCAGAAACATGTTAGAGAGAGACTAAGACTGGGTTAAGGAGTAGACACTTTACAACTAAGATGTCGGATTATCCAAATAGAATCGAGTATTAACACCACCCACAGTTTATTTTTTATTTTTGAACTACTCACAGACTTCTCATCTTTTATAATTGACCCAAATCTCAATTTAATACATTAAATTATGAATTACCTACATTAAATTGTGGGTTAAAATTTACAATCACATATATTACTACGTTCCGTGCAACGAAGTAAGCTTTCCGTATATACTGTTATTAGATTAAGTCCTTAGTCATTTACTGTCCGACGCCAGGGTTAGGTCGGATGAGGGACTTCAGAGTGACTTTGTGTCCCATACGTCTAAGAACCGGGGTCATAGGACCACTGACAGTGTAGAGGTACAGCCCGTTTCGAATTGGTGTCGACTGGATTCGAAACCACCTCCCGGGACCCTGCGAAGGTTAGTACGTGCACCCTCCTAATACTCGTGGACGATGTCTCGACGAAAGGAAGGTGGAGCGACAGAAGGTCCCTCCCAAAGTACTCTATCAAAGAGTAACGGAGGGCTCAAGATGACTCCGTATTCCCAAAGACGGGGGATGGGCACGGGGATGATCTCATGTCAATCTCCGGATTTTGACATCGTGCATGGGTCAAGGAGTCGGTGCACCCCGGGTCCAAGAAGACACCCAATAGTCGACACTCTATTCCTTGGACCCAACGAAACAAAACCACAGTAGACACCCTATTCCCTGGACCTGACGACAACGGACCGTCGAGTCAACGATTCAACACAGGCTGAGACACTGAGGTACTCGATATCGGGTGGTCCGAGGAGACAGATACCCTAAAGGGTCCGTTCTTATGATCTCACCCAACGGTAAAGGAAATAAAGTGTCCTAGAAGGACTGAGTCCCTAACTTGGGTGTAGAGGATACAGAGGGTGTAACGGTCCGTCGAAAAAATGGACGACTCTGTGGTCCCTTCGGGTTCCTTGAACCCATCGACTATGTAAAAGACAAGAATGAAAGTAACAGATACATTCATGACTTGATAGACTGAGATTTTCATTTAACAAAAAGACGGACCACTTAGACACACGGAACGACTGTATGTTGGTGTGGATGAGTAATACCAGACTCCGACGAAGGTACGACGTTCCTACCTCATCTCTTCACCGTTGTCTCTGAGATGTCGGACCCTTCGGACTTCGTAGAAGATAGGTCAAGAAATATCTCCTGTAAACGGTTGGGCGACTAGATTAGTTACGTGCCAGGAATTTTACTGAAATTTCAGATTCAGTTTTCGGGATGGTGGGGTGAAGGGGTCCGAAAGGAAAGAAATCTGGACCCCTCAAAGTAAGTCGACTTAATTGACCTTCCAGTGTGGTAAAGGAACCTCCACCCTCCGTCCCCTATTGTC
The DNA here is from genome assembly GCA_006410555.1 of Capra ibex. Classification (NCBI taxonomy): domain Eukaryota; kingdom Metazoa; phylum Chordata; class Mammalia; order Artiodactyla; family Bovidae; genus Capra; species Capra ibex. Next base: position 54,225,249 of record SJYO01037955.1, on the reverse strand, counting down.
GAGCTAAGGACCTACACTACCAATATCAGACTCAGGACACCAGTAAGGAAAGAGGGATTTCGTCCCTCTACTCTTGGGATAGTTAGGAACCGGTCAGAGAAGAAAAGGTTCACCGACCAATACTGAAATGGAACCATAAAGATAGGTCGTCCTTAATTCAATTACCGATAAGAACCGACGAAGTAGGACACGTAGGGATACTTCTGGAACATGGTGAAAGTACGACCCTCGGGGACTGACACGTGGTCGGAGTACACTCCTACTGTAGTCGAATGGATGTGAGGTAAAGTGTCCGACATGTATACACGATTCAACGAAGTCAGGACAGACTGAGAAACTCTGGGTCACCCGGTATCGGGTGGTCCGAGGAGACAGGCACCCTAAGAGATCCGTTCTTGTGACCTCACCCAACGGAACGGGAGGAGATCCCCCAGAAGGACTGAGTGTCCAACTTGGGAGTAGAGAATTCAAAGGACGTAACCGTCCGTCCAACAAATGGTGATCGTGGTGGTCTGCCTCTTCCACTACCGTGGGGTGAGGTCATGAGAACGGACCCTTCAGGGTACCTACCTCCTCGGACCACCCGACGTCAGGTACCTCAGCACTTCTCAGTCTGTGCTGACTCGCTGAAGGGAAAGTGAAAAGTGAACGTACGTAACCTCTTCCTTTACCGTTGGGTGAGGTCACAAGAACGGACCTCTTAGGGTCCCTACCCCCTCGGACCACCCGACGGCAAATACCCCAGTGTGTCTCAACCTGTGCTGACTTCGTCGAATCGTCGTCTTCGTGGTGGTGGTTGTGGTGGTCCCTTCGGGAAGTGTCCGAAATGGGTGTAGGTCGAGAAGGATTTATGGGTACAAGGAATCTTAAGTCGTTTATGACTAAGTACAGTACTTTGACTGTACACACACCATTTATTCAGAACCTCATGTTTCCCGTGTCTCCTTTTCATTGGAAAGAGAGGGTGAGATGTAGGAGTCTTCAGTAGTAGGTAAGACTAGTCGACGAAATAATAAACGTAGTAAAAAGGTACGATAAAGAATTTACTCAACACGTTTTTTTTTTTTTTTTTTCTGATTTTAATTTTGTTCCGGAAAGACGAGTAAAAAAACTCCAGTTTGAACTGGTTTTATATAAAAATTCTATAACAAGAGAGTTTTATTGAAAGACTCCTTTTGTCGATGCCCTTCTATTTTTGTGGTGCTACAACCGACGTTCAATGTTACACACGTGTCGTACCTACCGTGTCCGCAGGTGTAATAAAACCGGAGGGGACCCAGGTCCCAGTGGAGATCTTGTCGACCTCCTATTTCTGAGTAAAATGTCATCGGATCACCATATTTTGGAGGAAAACCAGAGGAATTGGGTCGGACCACCTCCAGTGTTATTTCTCTCCTGATTACACTCCTTCGACCCCCATGAACAGTTATCCGACTCAAGTCGGACAGGACCATGATTAAGATCGAGAGTCGCTGAGGTGCCTTTTACTATAGTTTACCAGGTAGGGACGACTTTAGCCTACTCACTCGTACTGTATAAGAAACATGGTCCCCCTCGTCTCCCTTGGTTTTTATTTCAGACCCGGAACCCCCGTTCTCTCAAGTCGAGGCTTGGACCCAAAGTTTACGTTCTCGATACACTGGAGTCCGTCCTGTGGTCTTCAGGGTCGATGGTAAAGAAGTAGCCTTTTAACCTCTACGACAAACTGAAATGACAGTCCCACGACACTAATTCCTTTCACCCCTATTCTAGGTCGTATCACCGTCTGTATCTTCTTAGAACCTTTTAACATAGTCCATAATAGTAAAGATTCGTAATGTAGTCTATAGTTTGACGGAGCGGAGACTTTTTGTCTATAATTGTTTTACTTGTTACACTCATACTAAGACTTCCTCTATTCATTAAATCAATTCGAGTTAAAGAGAAGAATTTACTAAGTTTTAAATAAGTATTTTAACTAAAAGACTATTTTAATGAATAAGATATTATTTTTCGTATTAATTATAACAATCACATATCTTTTTACGTTATCTAAAGACACGTAATTCAAACATAAGACGTTACTTTCTAGTCTTTCTCTTTAATTTCTTTGTTAGAGTAAATGGAAATGTAGTTTTTCTTATTTTCTGGATTGGATCCTTATTTGGATGGTTTCCTCCGTTTTTGGACATGAGGTTTTCGGTATTCTGTTCTACTTTCTTTAGTTTGTATTGTGTTTGTCTACCTTTCTATATGGTACGAGAATCTAACCTTCTCAGTTATAACAGTTTTACTGAGATGATGGGTTCCGTCAGATGTCTAAGTTGCGCACGATTCAGCGACGTCAGAACAAGCGGAGAAATAGGGATACCTGACATCGAAGGGTCCGAGGAGACAGGCACCCTAAGAGGGCCGGTCCTATGACCTCATCTAACGGCCCAGGAGGAGGTCCCCTAGAAGAGCTGGGTCCCTGACTTGGGTGCAGAGGACACAGAGGACGTAACCGTCCGACCAAGAGGTGGTGATCACGGTGGACCCTTCGTCAGGGATAGTTTAATGGTTACCGTAAACAATATCTTGATCTTGTTTTATAATTTTTACAACATGTCTCTGTGTTTTCTGGGACTTATTAGCTTCGTTATAACTCCCTCTTTTAGTCTCGACGTCCTTAGTCCGAGGGACTGTAGTCCTATATGATGTGTCAATACCAGTGGTTTTCTCGTACCGTGACCGTGTTTGTCACATTTATATCCAGTCACCTTGTTCAGTCTTTACTCGGGTACGTGGACACCCGTTAATTAGATATTGTTTCCTCCGTTCTGACATGTTACCTCTTTTCTGTCAGAGAAGTTATTCGCCATGATCCTTTTGACCTGTCGATGTACATTTTCTTACTTTAATCTTGTAAGAGATTGTGTCCTCGTGAGTTGGAGGTCCTAGATTATGGACTACTAGACTCCAAATCATTATCTTTATTCACGTGTTATTTACATTACACGAACTTAATAGGACTTTGGTACACGTAAGAGTAGACACCTTTTTAGCAGAGGGTGGTTTGACCAGAGACTACGGTTTTCTCAACCCCTGTGGACAAGATTGTGGTATGTGTTTTTACTTGAGTTTTATCTAATTTCTGGGTTTACATTCTGATATGATATTTTAAGAACCTCCTTTTGTATCCGTCTTGTGAGACCGTATTTAACGTCGTTATAGAAAAAACTAGGTAGAGAATGTTTTTACCTTTAATTTTTTTTTTCCTTTGTTTACCCTGGATTACTTTGAGTTTTCGAAAACGTGTCGGTTCCTTTGGTATTTGTTTTACTTTTCTGTTGGGAGTCTTACCCTCTCTTACAAACGTTTGTTTCATTGGGTGTCTCCTAAGTAGAGGTTTTAAATGTTTGTCGAGTACTTTGAGTTGTATTTCTTTTGTGTTTGTTGGGTTAATTTTTTACCCGTCTTCTGGATTTATATATAAATGGGTTTCTTCTGCACGTCTACCGGTTTTCCGTGTACTTTTTACAAGTCGTGACGATTGATAATCTCTTTATTTTTGGTTTTGATTTTATAGTGGAGTGTGGTCAGTCTTTCTGGTAGTATTTTTCAGACTTTTGTTATTTACAACCTTTTCCACACCTCTTTTCCCTTAAGAGGATTTAACGAGCACCCTTACATTTAACCATGACGGTGACACCTTTTGTCGTACCTCGAAGGAATTTCGATTTTTATCTCGAGACATACCAGGTCGTTATGGTGAGGACCCGTATAAAGGTCTCTTTTAGTACCGAGTTTTTATACGTACGTAGGGTTACAAGTAACGTCACGACAAATGTTATCGTTACAGTCTTTTCATTAGGTTTACAAGTAACTGTCTTTTTATTTCTTGTACACCTTGTATGTATGGTACCCTATAGTGAGTTGGTAATTTTACTTACTTTGCCACCGAGTCTGCCATTTCTTAGACGGACGTTACACCCGCTGGACCCAAGCTGGAGGACCCTTCTAGGGGACCTCTTCCTTTACCGATAGGTGAGGTCATGAAGACGACCTCTTAAGGTGCCTGTCTCCTCGGACCGACCGATGTCAGGTACCCTATCGTTTCTCAACCCGTACTGACGGGCTGAAAATGAAAGTGTAAGTGTAATTGTCTCTACTTTACTGTAAATGTTGCTCTACCTACCTCTCTAATGGTATGATTCACTTTACAGTCTGTCTCTTTCTGTTTACAGTATATTATAACGAATATACACCTTAAGTAGTTTTTAATATGTTCACTTGATTAAATGTTTTGTCTTTGTCTGAGTGTCTGAATCTTTTGTTTGAACACCAATGGTTTTCCCTTTTCACCAACTCCCCTATTCAGCTCCTAAACCCTGACTGTATATGTACGATGCTAGAAATTTTATCTATTGGTTGTTCCTGTTTCAAATATCGCGTCCCTTGAGACGAGTTATAAGACATTATTGGATTTATCCCTTTTTGAACTTTTTTTATTTATATACATATACGTATCGACTTAACGAAACAACGTGTGGATTTTGATTGTGTTGTGACAGTTGTTTAATAACAGGTTACATTTTATTTTTAATTTTTTTTTTCTTTTTTATTCTCACTCCCCTGTATCTATAATGTTACCGACTAAGTACAACTACAAACCGACATTGGTTGTGTTATAACGTTTCGTTAATAGGAAGTTAATTTTCATTTATTTAAATGAAATTTTTCTTTTTTATCACATAAATTGTTAATAATAGGATAAGGAGATGTCACACGAAGAAATCCGTATAAAGAACTTTTAATTTTAACGAAAACAGATCTTTTTTTGTGTGATAGATAGAGGTATTAAATATTTTTAGACTAGTACATCTACAGTCGAGGAATTTTTGACTAAGAAAAAAAGAGGGCCCTTACAATTCTCTCCTAAAGAACAGAAAGATACTCTCCTTCTACTGTCTTTTTGAAACCTTCTTTAAGTCTCTTTGAGAACCCAACTTTAGAAATCTAAAAGAAAGGAGTTTACCTCGTAAATTCCCAGTTTATGTTTGATTGGGTCAGACCACACTCATGTGTCTCCTAGTGTCAGATAGTCAAATGTTATTTATAGTAGAGAGTGGCGAAAAGGGACTCGTTCACCTGTTCTTTTGTCGTCCGTCTAAGTCGAGACCTATCTTGACATTTTAGGACAGGAGGGTCTTCGGACTATGTCTGTCTGTTCCCCGAATAAGAGGACTTTCCTTGTCCCCTCTGACAGTTGAGGAGAACCCGTCGACACGAACCTCCGGTGACCACGGACACCTAAGTACTGACTCGACGTTCACGTCAACGGATCCTCTACTCTCCGCACGTCTACTACGGACGGAACGAACTGGACTAAGTCCTAGATCAACGGATTCAACGTAAATGTTCAACGACTCGATCGTCTCGCGGTCTCTTTTCCCCTTGACGGAGGACGAGACGGACGTTACGTCCTCTGGGGAGCCAACCCTTCTAGGGGACGTCTTCCTTTACCGTTGAGTGAGGCCATAAGAACGGACTTCTTCAGATACCTGTCTCCTCGGACCTCCCGATGTCAGCCAACCAGTGTTTCTCAACCTGTGTTGACTCGGCGATTTTGAAAGACGTTCCGTGATTGTAGGTAAGACCGTGGTCTTTGTGGACACATACAGAGTCCAGACTGAAGAACACACTACAGGATACAGTGTAGGGGTCTCGCAGGACCGGACCTCGACCTTCTGACCACTGGAAAGTCCAAGTTACTTGAACACTGTGAGGGTGACCGTTCTGGGGTCGGAAGGGACAGTTGGTGACTCGATAGTTCTTGACCCGGTCTTGTTTAAGACGGGACCCGATCACGACGCCCTTTGTGTTTCGCCTTGTTTGACGTTCGTCGGTAACCAATATAAATCCCTTTCCGACAATGATTCTATCAGCAATTAGTTATAGTGACAAACAATAGTCGTTAATGTTCTCGAAACAATAATCAACCCTCCCGGGATTACAATAAACAAAGAGTTGTGGGACTATGGTTTTCTCCTTAAAATAATAGATGACACAGACTTTGGTAGATCTTTCGTTATAACAGTACTAAAAATAATTTATATTCTTCGAAAAAGATACATTCTTATGGATGAAACATCTCACGAAATTTAGAACGTACTATATATAATAAGACAATCTACGATGTCGTTAATCATACACAATCTATTCTTTCCCCCCGAACGATCCACCGAGTCACCATGTCTTAGGTGGACGGTCACATCCCCGGTACCCTCTGCACCCAATACTAGGGACCCAGTCCTTCTAGGGGATATCCTCCCTTACCGTTGGGTGACGTCATAAGGGTTCCCTGTCTCCTCTGACTACCCGATGTCAGGTACCCCAGCGTTTCTCAGCCTCTGTTGCTTCGTCGACTTGTGTGTTAGGTGTATCCATTCTTTCTCTCCAAATTTTATGAAATCACTCGTCCAGTTATATATATATATATTGAACACGGTCTAATTAAGTCCTTCTGGTTTATAGTCGTGTTAGTGAGTCACGACACCCGGACAAGTCAGGTAAGTCAGTACAGACTGAGACACTGGGAGACCTGACGTCGGTCGGTCCGAGGAGACAGGTGTCCTAAGTGGTGTGTTCTTATAACCTCACCCAGCGGTAAAGGAAGAGGTTTGAGTGACTTCTTAAGTAAAGTTAGGACTGTAGACGAATGTCTACAGTGTGTCCCCAAGAAGAAGGTCCCTACGACTACATAATACCAGTCGTATCGTTCGACCACACATAGTCTTCAGAGACGTAGGACCCTACGTCCTGCGTTTTCCTACGAGACCAGGGGTAGGGAGAGTCTGTGTCCTTTGGACTTGCAGGAGCCCCGAGGACTTGAGAGAGGGACCCGCCCCGCAGATGTTGCCCGCGGTCGTGCACCCTACCTGGACGGGACGGGCCCGACGGGATGGACGCGCTCGCCATCTTGCCTGTGGAGAAGTCGCCCTAGAACCGGTGCACGAGAGCGTCCGGACGCTTGTCCTGCGAGACCGACACGTCCTAGGCGTCCGAGGCCTGCCCGAGCCCAGCGGAGAGCCCCTTCTCGAGGTAGAGAAGGTCGTGTGTCGGCGGTCTTCAGACCCAGTCACCACGGGCGTGGAAGAATTACCACGGTATTAGACGCCTCCGTTGTCCCTTTCACCTTTTCACTCCAGTCACCAGAGTGGTAGTGAGTGGTCGATTCGGTGGTCCGAAGAGGTCCGTCCGACGGGTGTCTCGGTAGACTCTTCGAACCTGTTTACGGTCCTCTGGGCGGGACCTCCACAAGTCAATCGGTGTGATCTGCACCCCGGTCCGTGATCATAAAACTGTCGAGAGTCGTGTCGGTTGTATTTTGACCCTACTCCTGGTGAGCCGATGGTCGACGGACCAGAGGTTCGTCCAGACCTCTGGGTCTCGTACCGTCTCGAACTTTCTTTTTTTCTTTCACTTCGGCGAATCAGTGCGGAGAAACACTGGGGCACCGCACATAGGGTGGACCTAGGAGACAGGTACCCTAAAAGGTCCGTTCTCATGACCTCACCCAAAAGTAAGGGAAGAGGTCCCCTAGAAGGGTTGGGTCCCTGACTTGGGCCCAGAGGACGTAACGTTTGACTACGAAATGGCAGACTCGGTGGTCCCTTCGGGTGTAGTCTCGAATGGCACCAGGTTTCGTCGGCCGAAACATGGTAGGGTACCTCTTGTGGTCCATTCTCCCCGACCTAAGAACCACAGTCTGTCTCCTCGACTGAGACGACGGGTTGTGTCGCCTGGGGTGGACTGTCTGCCGACGTCTATACGTCCACCGTTTCCTCCGAAGACGAAGGAAGGACGGGACTTTCATATAGACAGAGACATAGACGTAGATCTGTGTGTGTGAGAGAGAGTCTGAACAAGAGACCCTACGAGAGGACCCAGAGTCGAGGTACCTAAGAAGAAAGGTTAGGATGACTTGTAGGTAAAACTGGGTTGGGGGAGGGAGGAGGTACAAAAGACGAGTAGTGCCATAAATGTGAGTAAAACCAGAATTCACGACGGGGTCCTGTACACCCAGTCCCAGTCGACTTGGTGTGTCTACGGTGGCCTCGCCGACACTCCCTGTGTCTCCTCCCAGGAGGGTCGGTCATTCCCCGTGTCGTATCAGTTGGGGGGTCCCAACCCTGTGTCTGAGCTTTGTATCCTACAACAGACACCACGCACCTACACTTTGGGGTGGGGGAGGTCGGTTAGACGGTTAGGTCCCGTACCCAGGTTGGGAGATCTTCGTGGAGACTCTCGTCGACCGTTCGAGGAGTCTAGTAGGACCGACTTGTTTTGGGTTTCCTTGAATCAAAGTTTTGTAGTGTTCAGAGTAAGATAGTTGTGTCTGTTGCTCCGATCCTTCAGAAGAATTTCTCCTTCACCTTAGGTCTTGGAAACCGAAATTCCGGAGACTAACTAGACGATTAGAGTCTTCTAAACCTGTCTTTAATGGAAAGGTCAAAAGGTAAGGATCCTCTCAGAAATGTCTACCTCCTACAAATGGCTTCACCTATATACAATAGGACTCAAGTAATTCCTTATACATAGACTTTGTAAAGGTTACTAGTAAGTAACTAATACTTGACAATATCCATAATACATTATCAGATGAATTAAAACGTATATTATTATATAAGTGATAGTAATTTAGTAACGAGTTAAAATAAAATCCAATCAACCAATTTGTACATTGAACACTCTTTCGAGTTCGTGTTTGTCTTAACGATACCTACGACCCTTCTAATTTTTATTTCCTCGGACCGCTCGATATCACGTATCCCAACGTTTCTCAGTCTGTACTGACTTCACTGAAGCATACGTATGTGTGTGAACACAAATTCCCTTCTCACACAAACACTTGTGTGTCGTTTCATATCCCTACCTCTCTAGCCCCCCGTCTGCTACGTCGTTCCGTCGTAAAATTATTTATTAGTCTGAAGTCACACCTTCTTTTAAACATACATAAATAATATATTCAGTTAGAGTAAAACTGAACCTCAGGTGTCAAGGGTCGACCACCCTTCAAGTTGGGTCACTCCAAGTCTAGAAGGTCGGACATACTGCGTTTCCTTGTTTCAACTCGTCCCGTAGTCCCGTCACCACGTTTGTTTCCTCGAAGTGCCTTCCACTGGAGTCGTGGGTGACCGTCTACCTTAACGGTCCGAAGGACACCTGGTCGCTGTCCTCGGAGACGACGGGAAACCCTTTGGGACTGTTAGTCTGTTCCAGACTCTGACTTCAATCCTCGGTCGGGGCGGTGATAGGTCGCTCGTCGTTCCGAGACCACTCCGAATTCAGTCTGAGAGCACGGACACTCGTACGATCCCACGAAATCAACGTAGGTTGAGAAACCCTGAGATACCTGGCATCGGGTGGTCCGAGGAGACAAGTACCCTAAGAGGTCCGTTCTTATTATCTCAGTCACAGGAAGAAGTCCCCTAGACGGGCTGGGTCCCTAGTTTGGACGTAGAGATTATAGAGGACGTAACCGTCTACCCAAGGACTAAGGATCACGGTGGACCCTTACATGTGTGATGATACCTGTTTTATCTATTGATCATTCTTGGACGATACATCGTGTCCCTTGAGATAGTCATGAGACATTACCAGGTGTGCCCCTTTCTTAGATTCTTTCTCACCCATGTACATGTACATGTTGACTAAGTGAAAAAACATATGGACTTCGATTGTGTTGTGACGTTTAGTTGATATGAGGTTATTTGTAATTTTTTTTTCTGCGAACCCTATTTTGTCTTGTAAAGTCTTGTTACGTCCTCATATCCACCCCTTACCGTTTTATCCGCCCTCAGGTCGACTTATTGACAGTACAAACTGACAATGGTCGTGACTTTTTAACTACGAAAGTTTGACACCACGACCTTTTCTGAGAAGTCTCAGGGAACCTGTCGTTCCTCTAGTTCGGTCATTTAGGATTTCCTTTAGTTGGCACGTATAAGTACCCTTCTTGACTACTACTTTGCGATTATTAAACGGGTGGACTACGTTCCTCGGTTGAGTGACCTTTTGGGGCCTACGACTTTTTCTGATTTCTGTCCTCTTCTTCCCCTACTCTCTCGTACTCTATCAACTTTCTGTAGTGACTGAGTTACCTGTATTCAAACTCCTTTGAGACCCTCTGTCGTTTCCTGCCCCTTCGGACCGCACGACCTCCAGGTGCCCCAGAGTTTTTCAGTCTGCACTGAATCGTTGACTTGTTGTGTGATAAAAGTGTCCTCGGTACCCGCTCGCTTGATTTAGGATAAGTTGTCCACTTGTTTCTGTTGACCGACTAATAATAAATAAAACGACTGTCTAATGAGACACTTTGGTTTAGTTATTACTACGTTTGTGGGTATGCGAGTATGTGTGAAACCTAAGAATTCGTTGACACACCCTTTTTGTTTAAAATTTTCTAGAAATTTTTAAACTAAATTTTCTTGATTGGTAGTAACTGGTCTTAAAAAACCACACATAAAGACGTGTGGAACATAGATGAAAGGTCGACTGATTGTTTAGGTCCCTAAACAAGATAGGTCCCTAGATTGTTTTGATATCCTGAATCGTGAAATCTCTTACCGTGGCAGCACAGCTAAATCCACGAACGGATAACTCTTCACCTTACAAAGGACGGCATAATCATTTGTTCCTACAGTGTCAGTAGTCACTAACGTCGGGACTCCCTTGAGGCCTTCCTCTTCTTTTAGACGGTAGATCCGACATCGGTGAGGGGTACCACTCAAACCTCCTTTCCTTCGACTCTTTCACTTTTACGACTCCACGTATAGTTTCTCTACTAAAGTCACTCGGGTCTGAGACACAGAAGGGTATGTATCTTTTCACGATTTAAGGAATTGAACCCTATGGACCAAAAGAAATTAAATGTTTTTTTTTTTTTTTTTTTTTTTACGGTAAGTCTGATAGACGGGAAACAAACGTTTTGAAGACATATTGCACCGAGGAGGGGAGTGGAGGAGACTCGTCAAGGGAGCCCCAATAAACTCTACGACCGAAGGTCCGAACTTCAGGATTTTCAAGGGTGACTTATTCTGTATTGAGAGTTACAATTACATCACTCACAAAAATTATGAGTAGTGGGAGATACGGAGACGACCCAGTAGAAGTGGGACTTCGTAGACGGTACACTCCGCNCCAAAAGAAATTAAATGTTTTTTTTTTTTTTTTTATGTAAACGGTAAGTCTGATAGACGGGAAACAAACGTTTTGAAGACATATTGCACCGAGGAGGGGAGTGGAGGAGACTCGTCAAGGGAGCCCCTATAAACTCTACGACCGAAGGTCCGAACTTCAGGATTTTCAAGGGTGACTTATTCTGTATTGAGAGTTACAATTACATCACTCACAAAAATTATGAGTAGTGGGAGATACGGAGACGACCCAGTAGAAGTGGGACTTCGTAGACGGTACACTCCGCGAAGCACTTCGGGGGACAAGAAAACCGTGATCCCACCCTCCTGGGAGTCCCACGAAAGTAAAAAACAGTAAAACACAATATTATAAAGGTCCCAAACTAATGACCAAATGAACAAAGTACCGAAGATGGGAACTGTGTCTCTTCAAGGTTCTCCCGTCTGCGGCAGCCACAACAAGAGACTACAGCCATCTCACCAGTAATGACACCGGACACCTCTAATGACTTGTGCACGACCTACTCTCTGACTTGTTCACTCACTCCCTTCCTTCCTTTCATCTTTCTGTGTTTCCGTCCCTCTCTTCCGTTTGCAATGTCCTTACAGAACAGTGCACGTGTAAACGGTTTTTCTGAGGACTAATTGCGAAAGCTTAGTGTATAAAATCATTCTTTATACTATAGTCAGTCACACTTCCACTTTGGTCTTTATTAGGAGGTGGTTGAGGTTTTATAAAGGAGATTTTCGTAGTATTTGATTTGTCCTCACTTCTTTTAGTAAAATTAACCAAAGTCGACTCTTTTATAGTCGAGATTTTTAAACGGCGTCTTTTTATTTTGGTGTGTGTGGAAGGTATGAGGACTTTGAGTTATGAGATTAGTTTCAGTCGACTTCCGTTTTTTTTTTTTTTTTTCGATCTGTATGATGTCTTTTCGTAGAGGTAGTCAGAAATGGTAAAACTCTAGTCTTTCTTTTCTCTTTTAACCGTGAAGGACAGTTAGTGTCTAGTGAAGGGGTCTCTCTGTTGTTCCTCTCTCGCCAAGTCTCTTTCACTTCTTAGCCACGACTGCCGTCTTGTTATCCCTCTGTCACAAAACCGGCTTTAAGAGTATTATAAGTGGAAAAACACTTCTATACTTGACGATTAATACAATACCTTCGTTTAAAGTCTCAGTATATAAATGTCAAAGTGCGAGTTTAACTTTTTGGTGTCGATAAGTAATACTTTCTCTATCTCGACGACGTTCTAAAAATTCTGACTACCTTCGATTATCATACCAACAATAAACTTTCTGTACTTATCGACATTAATGTACTTTTACATGTATTACATGACGTCTTGAATATAAACGATTAAAGTCGTCTTGTCCTTCGTACGAATACAAGATCCCTTACCCGTCTGATTTCTTTCCTACGGGTGAATTTAAACTTAAAATCGATTTGGTAATTGTAAAAAAATCCTAATCATACAGGTTAAGTTATAATAAGTACCAAATAGACTTCAAGTTTAATTTCATCCGTAGGACATAAAATAATATATTTATTTTGGAGTAATATAGGTGTAGAGTAAACTCATAACGTCGTTCGACTACTCTTACATTGTTTATACACTTACTCATAAGGGTGGACTATCTACTCTTTTGACTCAAAGGTTCTTATCTTCTACACTATATATAAAGGATACTTGACCAGAAAGTTTCAGGGTATTTCTTCAGTCTGTATTTTACCTCCAAGTTCAGTTACGATTACTCGTTCTATTTACGTTGTTTCCCGGGTTTCTTCGTAATTTATTTTTCGATCGCACTCACTGTGGATCCTTTCCTGTCGAAACAGCTCTAACAAACGTTATGAGAAAAATAAGGTACTTCAGAAGGTGTTCAACACTTTGTATTGGTCAACCCTCCGTCGTTCTTCCGTCCGTTAGAGGACTAGGTAACCTTCGACGGGTGCACCCGTTGTAGCCGAAGTCTTTCGTGGTCTGAGAGGACCGGTAGTCCTGCTGTAGGAAAGGGACCCATGGTGTTGGGTCCGTATCTGTCCGTTTGTCTCACTGACTGTCGACACGCGGGAATGTGGTAGATAAATTTCTCCCTCCGTGTGACTCGGTCTAGTTTGTGGACAGACCTACTTGTCTTCGACATACGTGTGAATTTCCCGTCATAAAGACCCTTATTCTCGTTTCCTGGTGACGGGGGTCGGGAGGCGAGACGTTTGTTCTCGACACGCTCCTTCCATAGGAGTGGTCTGGTCTGGAACTTGTTTACTTCCCGAAGTGACATCCCGAGTGGTCACTATACTCTTGAGAGGACCCGTGTGTCGTAGTCTGATGTCCAGGGTTATTAAGGATTATAACTAAAAATGACCACTGATTGTTTCAGTACCTTCTGGTCTCCGCGTCGACTACCGTCCACCTTTTGTCCCTTTTAACCTAATAGCGTTATTCTTTCTATAAACAAAGTTGGAGTTAACTTCAACTCGGTAAGACTCGGTAATCCTTTTACTGGCTTCCCCTTTCGTTTTTAGCATTTACTCTACCAAAAGATTCAATTTCAATCTTGTACCTGTACACTGTATCGTTCTTTAGGCAAAATTTTCACTGACGACCCCTTCTTTATAAATGTATTATGAATAGTCTTCTGACCTCACGATGAACTTTTCCTGTACTCTTTAGGAATGTATAGGGGTTGGGAGCGGGTTAAGGTTGGTGTTCTTTACTAGGTACTCTGTGACTTCGAACCAGATGTTGGAGGTTGGGTGTCCTTTTAGACACGTCTAGGATGTCGACTACTCGACGGTTTATTGAAATCTCCTTGTTATACTTTTAGCTCTTGTTTTGCTTCATTTGTTTGTACGTACACGAAAAGACGTCTTTTTTTATTTTTTAACTAAAGTCACTCTCGTCTTACGCCATCAGTGCTTTCGACGGTCCTATGTAAGGATTTTGTAAAGTACCCTTGTTTCACTGACCGTACACCCTGGACTCCTTCGTTACTACTGATCTTAGGGGTTGTTTGGTAGCTTGTACCTACGGACCTCCGTCTTCGAGTGTCTCATTCAGATCTGGTCGTAGTAAGTTACCTTTATATCTTGTTAGGTACATTAATTAAAAAAAATCATCGGTGTAAATTTTTTTCTAATCCTCCACTCAACTTAAATTAATGATTAAAACTAAATGGGGTTACATATGAAACCGGTGGACTACCCTTCTTGACTGAGTAAACTTTTCTGGGACTACGACCCTTTCTAACTTCCGCCCTCCTCTTCCCCTGATGTCTCCTACTCTATCAACCTACCGTAGTGGCTGAGTCACCTATACGACGACTACGACGATTGAATGTAGTCAGTACAGGCTAAGACACCCTGGGGTATCTGTCGTCGGATGGTCCGAGGGTAGGGACCCTAAGAGGTCCGTTCTTGTAAGCTTACCCAACGGTAAAGGAAGAGGTCACGTACTTTGACTTTTCACTCTCACTTACCTATACTCAAACTCGGTTGAGGCCCTCAACCACTACCTGTCCCTCCGGACCGTACGACGTCAGGTACCCCAACGTTTCTCAGTCTGTACTGACTCGCTGACTTGACTTGACTTGCCTTTCTTCTAAGAAAGACAAAAACGAACATACAAAACATCTCAAAAGGATATCAATCTCCAATCAGAATACGGACCGGAAGGAGTCACCGAGTCACCATTTCTTAGGTGGACGTTACGTCCTTGTCGTCCTCTGTGCTCAACCTAGGAACCCAACCCTTCTAGGGGACCTCCTCCCGTACCGTTGGGTGAGGTTATAAGAACGGACCTCTTAGGGTACCTGTCTCCTCGGACCACCCGATGTCAGGTGTCCCAGCGATTCTCAGTCTGTGTTGACTTCACTAAATCGTGTGTGTACGTTCGAAAAGAGATGAGAAGACCTCACTTAGAAAACATAGTAGAAAGACTCTTTTGGTTACTGTGAATGACGGGAGGGCTTATCTTTACCACTCCCGTTGTACTGAAAAGTAGTGGGTGTCGGACTTATTAGTTGTATAATTCACTTTCACTTTCACTTCAGCGAGTCAGCACAGGCTGAGAAACGCTGGGGTACCTGACATTGGATAGTCCGAGGAGGTAGGTACCCTAAAAGGTCCGTTCTTACGACCTCACCTAACGGTAAAGGTAGAGGTCCCCTAGAAGGGCGTGTCCTTAGCTTGGACCCAGAGGGCGGAACGTCCGTCTGTGAAATAGTAGACTCGGTGGTCTCTTCGGGTTAGTTGTATGATTTCGATCACATTTATTCTTTTTCGGTGACTATATAAATATGGTTTTATATACGATTGTCTTTTTCTTCACGTCTACATTTTGAACTACCTGTTTGTCTTTTGATATCTTAGGGCAAAAGAATAAGTCAGTCAAAACATTTAGGTTCCATTTAGGAACTCCCTCTTATGTTCTCTAAGGTAACCACACCCGTGGATTTCCATTTAGTAGATGGTAGTAATACAAAGGATTTGATTTTAAAGTCTATCAGTATCCTATAATCTCAACCTTTCCTGGATGTTGTTATAAAACTTAAAACATCCATTCTTTTCGTTTTGGATTTTTTTGACTCAAGGATTCTAGTCTAAGACCTTAGATTTACATCCAGGAGACACATAGTTAGTTCGTGATAAAGATTTAAAGACTACCAGAAAAGTAAAAATTTCATACCTTTGATATCATACGTTAGGAATGTTATCATGTAGGTCTTATCATATCGACTATTCAAAGAGTTTTCTAAACCAAGTCAAGTCAAGTCAACGAGTCAGCACAGGTTAAGAAACGCTTGGGCACTTGACGTCTTGCGGTCCGGCGGGACAGTTTTCTAATCCATCAGACGACGACGACGATTCAGCGAAGTCAGTACAGGCTGAGACACACTGGGTTGTCTGCCCCCCGGCGACAGAGACCCTAAGAGGTCCGTTCTTATGACCTCACCCAACGGTAAAGGAAGAGGTTACGTACTTTCGTTTTTCGCTTTCACTTCAGCGAGTCAGCACGGGCTGAGAATCACTGGGGTACCTTACGTCGGATGGTCCGAAAAGGCAGGTACCCTAAAAGGTCCGTTCTCGTGACCTCATCCCACGGTAACGGAAGAGGTCCATCAGAGTCTCATGGACCTCTAATTTCCTGTGAACGAGGAACCTTCGTTTGGATACAGTTTGGGTCAACTGAATTATGGAAATTATGATTCCCATAATTCGTCGTCAATAATAAGTTCTGTTACTAATTCGATACTAAGCACCTGTACGAATAGTGTCTTAAGGGATATGTTCGTTGGTTACATATTTACCACGGTTCGGGTCCTATCTAGATTGAAGAGATGGTCCGATCCCTGAGAGTAAAGGTACTGGAATCCTTCGTTTGTTTTCTTATTTGACTACCTTTTTAACGGATTCCTGAAGGGACCACCAAGTCTCCAATTCTGAGTCGCGAAGGTGTCGTCACCCATACCCAAATTAAGGACCAACCCCTTGATTCTGGAACGTACGTCACACCGATTTCCCTTTTTTTTCTTTTTTTTTACTGATCCCATAAGATAAAGTCAATAAAAAAAATTTCTTCCAAATTCCACTATTTTCCAACCAAATTTGTTTTTTAAAATATTATTTTTATACGAAAAATTCGGTGATTAAAGAAATACATTACATTCGAGACACATTATATTTACGATTATGTGTATTAAGTTAACATTCACCAACTTTTAATTGATATAAAAAATGAAACCCTCTTTTATCGTCCACAAAGAGATTCAAAGTTTCAAGTCGAACGATTAATTGTAGTTGAGTCATCAAATTTGTTATAGGATAAGACGTAGAACTATCCCTACCAGTTTATGTCTTTAGAGAGTAAACGACACTTCATATAGCATATTATACGTCTACTGTGGTGGGATTACCGTCTTTCACTTCTCCTTGATTTCTCGAAGAACTACTTTCACTTTCTCCTCTCACTTTTTCGACCGAATTTTGAGTTGTAAGTATTTTCTTTCTAACACCGTAGGACAGGGTAGTGAAATACCGTTTATCTCCTCCTTTGTTATCTTTGTCACTGTCTGATAAAAGGACCCGGGGGTTTAGTGACGTCGATACTTTAATTTCCTGTGAACGAGGAACCTTCTTTTCGATACTGTTTGGGTCATTCATTAACTGACTTTCAGCGAGTCAACACAGACTGAGAAACGTTGGGGTACCTGATATGTCAGGTACCTTAAACCTTACTCTTTACAAAGGGAAAAGGTCCCCTAGAAGGGTTTGGTCCAGAGGGCGTAACGTCCACCTAAGAAATGGTCGACTCGGTGTTGGGTTCGTCTTATGATTTTTCGTCTGTAATGAAACGGTTGTTTCCAGGTAAATCAGTTTCGATACCAAAAAGGTCATCAGTACGTATCTGCATTCTCAACCTGGTATTTCTTTCGACTCGTGGATTCTTAACTACGAAAACTTGACACCACAACCTCTTCTGAGAACTCTCAGGGAACCTGACGTTCCTCTAGGTTGGTCAGGTCGGATTTCCTTTAGTCAAGACTTATGAGTGACCTTCCTGACTACGACTTCGACTTCGAGGTTGTGAAACCGGTGGACTACCCTTCTTGACTGAGTAACCTTTTCTGGGACTACGACCCTTTCTATCTTCCGTCCTCCTCTTCCTCTGTTCTCTCCTACTCTACCAACCTACTGTAGTAACTGAGTTTCCTGTACTCAAACCCGTTCGAGGCCCTCAACCACTACCTGTTTCTTTGGACCGAACGACGTCAGGTACACCAGCGTTTCTCAACCTGTACTGACTCACTGACTTGACTATGGTGTGTTATTTTATACCCAATAAAACCCGACCTAACATAGGGAACTTATAAGAATACAAATTCAGAATTAAGGATTATGGAGTCTTATAAACCTTTTTACTGAAAAAAAAAAAATTTCTTTTCATAAATAAAGTGACGTAGCCCAGAATCAACGGAGTACATCCTAGAAACAACATAGAACACCCTAGAAAGTAACGATGTGTGTTTGAGAGATCAACACCATACTCCCGAATCGATGAGGTTTTTACATTCTAGAATCAAGGGGTTACTCCCTAGTTTGACACTGGGGACGGACCGTTCCCTCTAAGAATTGGTAGTCTGGTGGTCAACTTCAGGATTCTTTCCCGAGAATTTCTCCATTAATTACATTTTACTTAGTATACCCACTAAAGATTCAGATTGCACGTACGACGCACGCACGATGCAGTGAGTGAGCTCAGGTCCAGAAACACTGGGGTACCTGACATCGGGCGATCCGAGGAGACAGGTACCCTAAGAGGTCCGTTCTTATGACCTCACCCACCGGTACAGGAGGAGGTCTACCTTGGTTGAAAAGAATGTAGAGGACTTAACCGTTCACCCAAGAATTGGTGACCTCTGTCGACCTTCGGGTCAGAGTACACTGACCACAAGAAATTCTGCTCCTTAATTCTACGTCTGCAGACGTAGGTGTACCCTCCTATGTAGCCCTTCTATGAACTGATGTTCGGTTCCCCTCTCCAGAGACTTCTTTATTTGGGACGGTTATGGAGTTAGAGTTTGAAAATCGGAGGTCTCGGTATTTTTCATCTGAAAACACCAATATCGAGGGTTAGACGTCATGAGGTAATAGAAACAATTCCGTCAAACTCTTCTGATCGTCTACCTGGGGTACAGATCTCATCCTTCTAAAACAGTGGGTTTATTAAACGACTTTCGTTAAAGTTTTGATCCAACTTTTAATAAAAAGGTGTAAAGGGATTCGATAATACTGAGTTTAAGATTATGTTTCTGTAATATTTGATACAATCTGTTAAAAGAAAAATGGAACATACTAAATGTTGTACTGAGTATAATCATTATCATACCATAATAGTTTATAACAGTATATAAAGTAAATTAGGGGATATGTATACTAGGACCCGATCATTTCGTCGTCCTTTACTGTGTCTTGTACGTCGTAACACCTTTTGACTACGTGAAACTATTTGAATATTTTATTAAGTTTATCGACTTCGGGACGAGTGTTGGAAATACGATTACTGGGACCACTAGAAACCCCCTGTTAATCTTGATTTACTTAGGAGTCCTTTTTGGAAAAGGTCATAAATTGCTTTTCCAGTAACTGATATTACTTAAAGAAAATCCTCCTAATAGTGGCTTTAAAGTTTTCAAGTACTTAAAAAAAAAAAAAAACTTTCTCCCTGTCGTCTTTCTTTCCTCCCTCTATATCCTTTCCTTTTCTTTATACTAGTTGACTCATATTGTGAATGATGACGATATTTAATTTTTTTTAAATAAAAAGTATCAACATATACTAGTCTGTCGGAAAACGTCAAGTAATTTTGAAGTTGTTATTTTGGTATGAATTTCCCCTTCATTACAGAATACAAAACCCGAATGGTCCTCCGAGTCACCATTTCTTATACGGACGGTTACGTCCTCTGTGTCCTTTGTATCCAAACAAGGGATCCAGTCCTTCTGGGGGACCTCTTCCTTTACCGTTGGGTGAGGTCATAAGAACGGACCTTTTAGGGTACCTGTCTTCTCGGACCACCCGATGTCAGACGACCCAGTGTCTCAACCTGTACTGAATTATTGATTTGTTGTTGTAGTACTGATTACAAATATCGTAGTTCAGATTGCTTGAACTCTTGGGATTTGTTGTTTCTTTCCAAGTCTCTTTAATTTTTAAGAGAAACTCATATCGTCGGTCTTCGTGAAGGTTTGGTGTCTTATTTATATGTAGAGGAGATTCAAAGTTATTTTGTGAATCCTCCCACCTCGACATCGTATGAGATGTATATATTTTAAAAACAAAATTCTTTCCTTTCTTCAGTGTGGTACTTTCTTTCTCTGTTTACAAGGTCCCTTTACACAATATTTTTACGTCATAATAACGTTTCGGAACCTACCAATTTAGAAAATTTAGAACTAAGGTAAGAGGAAATTGATGAAAAGATTCAAGACGACATAAAATAAAATAAAAATAAATAAATAAAAAAAGACGACATAAAATTTCCCTGCAAGTTGAACGGTACACGACTTAGGTCATGTCTTTAAGTTAGACACTCGGTCTGTCCACCGGTAGGACTACTACCAACAGACACCACCCCGACCTCTAAGTCGCGTCTGTGGTTCCCGTGATTAGTCCCTTCGATTTAACGGAATAAAGGTTAACACGTAAACTGAGACTAAGAGGTGACGACATAGGTTCTCTGCAAAAATGACAAATAGAGTAGCTGGGTCTCACTGACGTCTGATTTTCCTGCGGGAAACATGAACGTAGACAACGACAAGGCTCGCGATAGACACTCCATTACTGCTTCACGGGAGAAGGTGAGTGACCCGTCGTACAACGGTATCGTTGTCTAGTAATATGTTTCAAGTAGTTAAGTCGACCAACAATCAGGGTTCATCGTCTGTCGATTATACAAAGGTTTCAAGGAAGAAAATTGGGTATTAACTCGTTTACTTAATTTAACCAGAACCGTGACCCTCGAGTCTTAGTGTAAATATATCACTTCCCCTTAATCCTCCTTTTTTGTTTTGTTTTGTCCGAAAGAACCGACCACATACGGACTTTTCCTCTAAAATTAATTGAGTCAAATAGTCTAAGTTGATTACCGAATAAAAAAGAGTTTTTTTTTTCCTGTACATTCGGTCGAATCGGTAGGGTCAGTATTTAATATACATTGTAAGAATAATAAAATTTGGCATAACTCCCTCAAAGGACCGGCAGGTCACCAATCCTGAACCGTGAAAGGGACGACACCAGACTCAAAGTAGGGACCAGTCCCTTGATTCTAGGACGTTCGGTGTGTCAGACCGGTTTTTTTTTTTTTTTTTTTGGGTTTTTTATATAAATTTATGACAGTGGGAGTCGTACATTTAAGACCCGTCAGTCACAACCACCTGTATCAGACAGAATAAGTGACCCCTGAGTGGTCACAGACACGGACTGTGGGTCATCCACGAGCTCGTCTCGTGCACCAGGTCACACACCTGGGACCTCGGACTCCCGGGCCCAATCTGAGGACAGAGGTCGAGTGAGTGGAGACACAGAAGATGTGGGACCCTGGGTGGTCCCCAGTACGTCCCTCGAATAGATGTGTCTTCAGAACCTGTCACGTCCGTCCCATACAATACATTCTTAAGTGACAATAATGAAATAACGATAATAATCGAATATCTAATATTCGGGAGGAGTTCAAAACAGATTTTACTCGTTCGTGGGATGTAGACAGTCATGAGCGTCGTGCATTCTCTCTCCTCATCTGCTACCGAAATTGTTGGAGGTGACGAAAAGACTTTTGGTTTTCCTTTGTTTTGTGAGGAGATTCATGAGATGCAGGATTCGACTACGAATGTCCTTTAAATGGTGACCTCGTAGGACACTCATTTTTGGTATAAGGTAACCTTTACTTTCACGCTAATTACCTCAGGAGACCCATAGAAAAGATTCGAGGGAAGATTGGGGTGTCGAAGTAAGAGGGTAGTAAGACGATTCCACTTCTAAGTTTAAAGATTTTCCATTAATGAACGGAATCTAAATAACATAGATTTAATGGTTTGTTGCCGGGTCAACCGGTCCAACCGTTGAGAAGTAACTGTCAGTGGTCCGTCCTTGTGTCTCAGATTTACTGGGAGAGTACGGGTCACCATTTTAAACATGACGGAGACTAGGGTAATCCATACTTGACTCTACCGACTTTTCTAGATCCGTTTCGTGAAAACATGAACACGTTGTAATTAAATCTCCCCTTTTTTTCTCCAGAGATAAGTTACCTCGTTCTTTTAATAAAACAGTAAAAAGACTTAACGACGTAAAGTGATTACCGACCATCAGGGTCGACAACCCATCGACCTGAAAAGTGTACCAAAATAGTCCGTATTAGAGTGGGTAAGGATACCGCAGTTTCGGTTAGACTCGGGAGGTAATGACTGGGTTTGGAAAGAGAAATTTTTTCCTAAAGATAGGCTGGTAGTCTGGATTGCGGTCCTTTGGCCTTGAGTCGTATAGGGGTTTGACGTGACAATAGAGGGGAAACCACGTTTAGACAAGTACGTAGACTTAGGGAAAAGTAAGTAATCCTATTTAAACAGTTAATAAGATGCAAAAGTAAACCAGAAAAGAGAGTCCCGAAGGGACCACCGAGTCTACTATTTCTTAGACGGACGTTACGTCCTCTGGGTCCAAACTAGGGACCCAGTCTTTCTAGGGAACCTCCTCCCGTACCGTTGGGCGAGATCATTAGAATGGACCGCGTAGGGTCCCTATCTCCTCCGACCGTTCGATGTCAGGTGTCCCAGAGTTTCTCAGTCTGTACTGACTCGTTGTGAAGGAAAGTGAAAAGACAGAGGGACGGACGTTATGGTCGCTTACGTTAAAAAAAGTGGAAGCCTTGTGAGGCACGGAAAGATATAGACGTCCAAAAGATATAGGTCCCAGAAGAAGGTCCTTCCAAAAAGGTTTGGAAGAGGTGATCCTCTCGTAGGGGAACAGAAAGTTCTCGGTCGAAGGTGGGAGAAAGACTGGGAGGGTTCGGTCTGGTAACAAGGGTTCAGAGACACGGGGACCTAGATGTCCTTCTTTAGGAATTAGTCAGAAACTCCTCTCCCACCCCTTTCCCTTCGGATGTGAGAAGTTGACCTGGAACTTTCTACTCGTTCGTAAGTGGTCTGTCTCTTCCTTTCCTCCCGTTCAACCCCTCCCCACAGACTGGTTTCACCTCCCCTACCCCCTGAGACCGAGTGTCTGCACATCCTAATTGACAAGGAATGTTCCCACTGTGTAACCTTTTTGGGTTTGTTTGGAAAGCCGGTTGGGTGCTCGTCGTGGTGAATGTTGTCGTCTTCTGACCTTCGGTGGGTTTATAGTTAGGAGTTATGATGGAAGTCAAATCCGTTTGACCTTTTGACGTCTCACCGTTTCTGTTTCCCTAAAATCAATACACGTGCTTGTACCTACTTAGTAATTAAATTTTTTTACGACTTGTTTTAAAATTTGTCTGTCAGAATCCTCTTATATGTATTTGTGTGAATGACTTTCAAGTTTGGTATATTTTGATTCGTTGCGGTAGAGCCCTTATTTTACATTTGTTTATTTTATTTTTGTTTTAAGTCCTGACACCTATGAACTCCTTCTCGCGTACCCGAACTCCACCCCATTCCTCCCTCCGGGGGTCTTGTGGTCACGTCGAGACGACACACTGAACCGACCACCCCTTTGACTAAACTTTCACTTTCAGTTTCTTTCACTTTCACCGAGTCAACCCAGGTTGAGAAGCACTGGGGTACCTGATATGTCAGACACCTTAAGAGTTCCGGTCTTATTACCTCACCTATCGGAAAGGGAAGAGGTTCCCTAGAAGGGGTGGGTTCCTAGTTTGGGTCTAGAGGGTGTAACACCCGTCTAAGAAATGGTCAACTCGGTGTTCCCTTCGGGTTCTTATGACTTCACCCATCGGATAGGGAAGAGGTCACCTAGAAGGACTGGGTCCTTAGATTGGCCCCAGAGGACGTAACGACCGCCTAAGAAATGGTTGACTCGATAGTCCCTTTGACTAAACTGGTACAATAATAAGAAATGTGGATTTTATAGATAGTTTTTATCATCAGATGTTAATTGGGAAGGGGGTTTTTTGAAGAATTTTTACCTTTTGATGATATGTCTTACGTCAACAACTGGAACTGTTTAAATGGTGAAATCCGTCTACCCGTCTGGATAGAGAGTATGGTGTACACACACACGTACGATTCAGCGAAGTCAACACAGACTGAGAAACACTGGGATACCTGACATCAGACGGTCCGAGGAGACAGGTGCCCTAAGAGGTCCGTTCTTATGACTTCACCCAACGGTACAGGAGGAGGTCCCCTGGAAGGGCCGAGTCCCTAACTTGAACACAGAGAATACAAAGGGTGTAACCGTAGACCCACGTATAATTATATACGTGACGATAAGGGATTGTAAGGAGACCCTGTCTTGGTCAATAAGAAACCCCTCACGGGACCTGACTCGATCTCTACCCTCGAATATGTGAAAGGACAATGGGTGGGAGATCTGGACCTTCACCCCCCCCCATCTCACCCAGTTCCCTTTTTCCAAGGTGGCCTCTGTTCCCAACCTGAAGACATCTGGAACACCTCCTTATCACTTTCTGTTTCCCACCCTCTCTCTTCCGACCCTCTGCCGGTCTTCGACGGTTATTTTGAAGGGGTCCTGGTGACTTGGAAAGTGTCTCAACAGATATTTGAGTGTGTTCCGAACGACCCGGAACAAGAAAAAATTTGTGTTAGACCACTCCCTCGACTCACACACAGACTGTCACACTCTTTGTGCCAGACGGACTCTCATGTATCCTGAAGTGTTTGTATTCGAGTCTTAAGTAATCGTCTTTAGCACCTCTCTCGACTCCTGAGGGTTCCGGTACTTTGACCCTCAGACTTTATTCTTGGTTTCTGAGTTCCCCGTCCTTTCGGGGTTGCCCAAAGGTGACACGTCCACACTACACACAATAATTTACAAACACACGTGCTTTGTCGAGACGTAGCACCGAGCAATGACTCTGCTTCTCGACCCTACAAGTCGGTGGTTTGTCCGGCGTGTGATTCCTACATCTCCGATCCCGAGTCGGACGACCGGAGTCCCGAGTAAAGGGTACACAGAGAACTTGGACAGTACCTACGGTTACTCAGGATTGTTCTAAGTGACAAAAGGGATTGATCCTAAATTTACCGATTCCCCGTCGACCCAGAGTTAGGATCGACATGTAGGAGGTTGGTACTTCCGGTTTCACTCCCAAGTCCAGTATGTCGTCCTCTAACTTACCTCCTCCTTTGTCCTCCCACGGACCTCTACCCGTCCTCCCTCACCCGTGGTTGGCGTCCCGTGTCCTTACCGGGACTAAGGACCCTATCCCTATACGGCCTTTCCTGTCCTGTGTTGGGCCTGTGACCTCTCTTCTGACCTAGTGTCCAGTACTCTGTTCTACAGTTCAGTGACTTGATCCACTATTCAGTCTCGGTTCGGTCTCGTTCCACTCGAAGTGACCCGGTCACCGGAGTACCGTACGGACCTCGAGTTCCGTCCCTCCGAGGTCTTGGACTCCTTGGGTCTCCACGCCAATTCCTTGGGGTTGGGACTTTCAATCTTCCAGGACTTCTGTTCGACGTCCACCAAGAAGAGTTCAGTCGTTAAGTTACTTCTGGTTCTGTTGACTGGCAATAGGTCAGACACGCCACTCTTTAATTACAACGGGTGTTAAATTTGTCTTTTACGGTTATAAAACATTGGTTATATTAAATAAAATATATATATATATATATGAACTTGAGTCTCGTTACCACACAACACTTCTACCGGAAACTTTGTTGGTAAATGGTTCCTGTTCAGTTGCAGAGACGTCTATCCCGAAAGTGAAACTTGGTTACAAGAAATCGATACCAGTTCCAGTCTATAATTTTTAATTAACTCATATAGTTACTCCTAGATGTACTTTACGGATGTAACTATTAATCTGAAATTATAACCCGAAGGGACCACCGAGTCTCCAATTTCGCAGACGGACGTTACGTCCTCTGGACCCAAGCTAGGGACCAAGCCNGACCCAGCCCTTCTAGGGGACCTCTTCCTTTACCGTTGGGTGAGGTCATAAGAACGGACCTCTTAGGGTACCTGTCTCCTCGGACCACCTGATGTCAGGTGCCCCAGCGTTTCTCAGCCTGTACTGACTCGCTGAAGTACAGTGCTGAAGTGAAGTAGTGAGATTTATGAGATTCACTTCTAGAAAAGAAAAGAAAAAAAAAAAAAAATGTAAAACTTATCAATCTGTCAATCACTGTAAAAATAATAATTGTGACAGCTATTTTTAACAGTGTTGGATTTTCAACTCTCAATACAAAATAAGCCACCCTGAACAATCCTGAAGTACGGACCCTCTGGCCTCTTCCGTTACCGTGGGGTGAAGACATGAGAACGGACCTTTTAGGGTACCTGCCTCCTCGGACTACCCGACGTCAGGTACCCCAGCGATTCTCAGCCTGTGGTGACTCGTTGAAGTGAAAGTGAAAAGTGAAAGCACGTAACCTCTTCCTTTACCGTTGGGTGAGGTCACAAGAACGTACCTCTTAGGGTCCCTACCCCCTCGGACCACCCGACGGTAGATATCCCAACGTGTCTCAGTCTGTACTGACTTCGCTGAATCATCGTCGTCGTCGTACGGGCCCTCTGTCGTAAAGTTATTGGGACTCTCTTGACGAAGTTCTTACGACCCCTACCGTCCCTCCTCAGTCCAATATATCTTTAAACGTTGTGTCCCGTCCGTCAGACTTGTAGTTTTCATAAAACACTTAATTTCTTTTGGTCTGTAAAGTTCTATTCCTTAAATCACGAAAAGACACATACGCTTCTACGTTCTCAGACCCGAGTGACTTTAGTAAAGAAAGTATACGTAGAGTCGATAGACCCCGGTCATAGGACCCAAAAAAGTGTAGGGCTCAAGGAGTCACGAGTGGCATCCCTCACCGACGTCGGACTACAGAGGACCCCCCATTCATAAGGAGAGGAAGGACCCACGGGAGTGTCAAATCTTGAAGTGTAAACCTTCCGACTTTAGTGACTACTAACACTGCAGGAACAAATGACTATGCTGTCCTTTATACCATCGAGTCAACCATTTCTTAAGTGGACGTTACGTCCTATGGGACCAAGTTAAGGACCCAACCCTTCTATGGGACCTCTTCCCTATCCGATGGGTAAAGTCATAAGAACCCGAAGGGAACACCGAGTCGACCATTTCTTAGGCGGACGTTACACCCTCTGGACCCAAACTAGGAACCCAACTCTTCTACGGGACCTCTTTCCTTGTCGATGGGTGAGGTCATAAGACCGGACCTCTTAAGGTGCCTGACATTTCCGACACCCCAGCGTTTCTCAGCCTGTACTGACTCACTGAAAGTGTAAGGTAAAGAGTTGTGTTTATGTACCTTTAATTCCCAGTATTTTGGAGTATAATAAGAGTCACATTTTTGTTTGAAGATGACAAGAACTGAGTTCCAGGATTATTCCTTGAACATCATTAAAATCTATTAAGAGTTATAAAATCGGAGTGTTCTATTGTTACGAATTGTGTATAAAAGAACAATTTCTTTCTTTGGTAGATAGAACTCGTTTAAAAGAACAGGAAAGATGAGTTCAAATTACGAAGTTTATTTTTTTAATGTATAAATTAGTCAAAGTAACATGAGTCAACCTCACGTTCTAATCTGATTTTTATCTATTGTTCTTGACGGGAGACTTGTAACAAAATTAGAGTTTTACGAAATTATCGAAGTATGTCTCAATTCGAAAACATCGGAAGTCTTTAGGTTTTTCACTACTATTAATAAGTGAACCAGTCTTTCAATTAATTAAACGTAACTTACGAGAATTTACCACTTTTTCGAGTCTCGCAAAAAAGAAGAAAGAAAGTGTAAACCCAAATCAATTGTATTACTGTTAATCGACCTACTGACGTTCCTAGCGACCGACCTGTCTATCTGTCTACCGAGGAACCAAAGTAGAGAGGTAAGTAAGTCGTGACTAAAACGAAAATGATAGTCGGTTACGTATTAACCCTAGCTGAAGTGACAAATAAAGAAAAAGTAGATACCCTCGTTGAAACATGTATATATTAATATTAAAGTCTATAAGAACTGAAACCCTCAATTCAAACCCGACGAAACTAAGAAGTATATGATACTCTAGAGTAATCGTTTTCAGTACGGAGTCGAAGAGGTTCCTTTATGAATAAATGGGTTGTACATTCAGTCTATCCTGGTTTATCCTTGTCGTAAACGAGTCTCCACGTAACGGAATTTTGTAATATAATAAGAATTATGATACTCTTAACATACCAAGGAACTATTCTTGGAGACGTCGTAGAAAAACCTTTCTCTTAAGACAAATTTCTGGTAATTTATAAGACAAGTCCTTTGTAACTAAACTGATAAAGCTATAAAGTCATTCCTTTCCATCCACTTTTATAGTATTTGGTTGTTTATTAACCTACCCAAAAATTATTGTGACATCCTAATCCGTTAATAAAAAAACCTTATTTATTCAACTTTATTTAAAAGTACAACTGTAGAGACGTTTTCTGTTTATGCCAAAGGGTGTGGGTGCGTCCAAATGTCTACACGGGACAGATATTAGTGTGATGGTAGTTCGACAAATGTGGTTAATGTTAAAAGACGTCCGTAGGACCGCCTTCCTAATTAAGGAGGGTGGACCCAATTAAGTGGTGAAGGAGATTACCCGAGGTCCACCCTTGATGTCATAATTATCCACGTCCGGTGGGTGATGTGGAACCGTGACGGAATAGTCCAGACAGTTTCGAGAAAGAAGACACGATTCCCTAAAGAGATGGGGGTAGAGGAGACGTCTCCAAATAAACGTTTCTTTACTATCCTTCAAAAAAGGACGTCAGTGAGACGACACATTACTGAGGACCTTTTTTTCCGACGTACATTACAGTAACGATTACTATAAAGTAGTACGTCACTTCTGACGCGAATATGGAAGGACCAGGAAGACACACGTGACGACAGCCGAAATCTTAAATTAATGGACCTCCAGTACCGGATTTAGACGAGTCATTACCAACCAGTAATAACAATCCGTTCCTAGTATATATGTTCGGTCGTTCCTACCGTCTTTCACGAATCTGTTCCTTACTTTTGCCGTCTACCAATTTCGGTTCTACATTTGTTAGGATCTACATTAAACGACGATCTGTAGTCTACGCCCAGGTGTCACCGGGTTCGTTGGGCTGTGAAACGTTTCGGATACAATGGTTCAGGACACAACTCTACTTTAGTAAAATCTTTGTAAACGAGGTCCCTGTTGTAAGGAAAGTGTCCCGTTCTGACTTTAGAACTCAAAAAGATTACGTTTCTAAGTTAAACAATTATGTAGTATTTGTCTTAGTTTAATAAGGTCTAAAATACCATGATTCTTCTTAGAACGAAAGACTAAATTACCCAATCTCTTACTACTGCCACCCGGTCAACTGTCGTTACAGTGTTAATAAAATAACGGGTAGTCGTTGTACGTCCCACTCCCTCAGGACACAGACAGGGAACGCGAGGGAACCACTACAACAAATCAGTTATTCAACACAGGCTGAGACGTTGGGATACCTGACATCGAGTGGTACGAGGAAACAGGTAACCTAAAGGGTCCGTTCTTATGACCTCACTCTACGGTAAAGGGAGAAGTCCCGTAGAAGGACTGGGTCCCTACCTTGGACCCAGAGGACGTAACCGTCCACCTAAGAACGTAAAGGATTACTTACTGTTTCGGAGTAAGACTAAGACACACAAGTGTCTCCAGGTACGGTTGACTCATAACCTGTTCAAGAATGACACCCTTAGGTCTGTCGAGGGGTCACCAGGACCTTATGGACCCACAGTCTTTCCTTCGTGGGGGACCCTCTAAACACGTCAGGGGAGGGACGGACATCCCACTACAGTCTTTTTACACGGACTGTCCGATACACAAGTAGGGGTGTCAGTCTTTTCGTGGTGATGAGTTCCAGTGTCAGGTCTCTTTCCTTCCTCTCTCTCTCTTCCGTCTGTACCCCTACCGGGAACGTAAAAATTACAACATTCTATAAAACAAATAAACAAAAATCGAACACCCCCTTAATAGACACTTTACGGTATTTATGTTCCGTAAAGGGGGGTCGGAAGGTGAAGATGTAATAACTAAAAAGGGGGTCACGTCTGTAATCGAGTACCTCGTAGCCTCGGTTACTTTTTACTGAAGTAAGACGGTACCCGTGAAATCAGGCCCGACCTATTGGTCCACCTCTTGTTTATTGACTACGTTGGCCCGTCGGGTCTGATCTCGGTGTCCAAAGACGGGAAATTTATACTTGCCGGGATTATTAACGTCCCGACCCTTGTAAAAAATGAATCAAAATTTGGAAGTTTTAGCTTTGAATGTAACTCTCCGAAAAAACAGACAAACCATCCTCACCCGTCGTCTACACCCACTTCCGAAGTTCTCTGAAGGATGTCGTCTTTTAAAAATTCACGAATCAGCAAGTCAGCACAGGCTGAGAAACACTGGGGTACCAGACATCGGATGGTCCGAGGAGACGGGTACCCCTAAGAGGTTCGTCCCTATGACCTCTCCATCGGATAGGGAAGAGGTCCCCTAGAAGGGCTGGGTCCTTAACTTGACCCCAGAGGACGTAACGTCCGTCTAAGGAATGGTCGACTCGGTAGTCCCTTCGGGGGTTTAAAGATTCCACCGGGGTGTTAATGTACATAATATATATACATGGAGAGGACCTCACCGGGTTGGCAACTACTACTACATAGTGAGGACACTAATCGACTGAAACATACCGTTGTCGCTTCCCTAAGACGTCTACACTGATTCTAGGGTTTATTCTACTAAACCCCAATCTTACCCTAATAGTAAACACCCGGACCAGACTAGTCCACTTTTGGGAATTTTCTACCTGTTCTGGAAAGGACTCTTCTTACCGAGAAACGTCCACGTACCTCTTCTGACCCACCCTTCGTCGGAGTCCGTCGGACGTTCTGTACTCTGCCGGAGATGGTTCTCGGTAGTTTTGGGACCCCTACGGTCAGTGTGTCGGTATTCCTGGATTGAAAACGGTTGTTGGACTTACTTGGGCATACGCCTAAGAAGTGGTCAGGCCGGAAGTCTCCTCTGATCTCGGGATGGATTATAGAACTGTGTCGGACCACTCTCGGACTCGTCTTTTGGGTCGGTTCGGGTCAGAGGACTGGGTACCCTCGACCTTCCATTATGTACATAAAACATAATTTGACGATTCTAATATGTATATATATATATATATTATGTAACTATACGTAGATATTCTATAATATATGCATACACTAACGAGTAAACGAAATCAGTACAGCCTGAGAGACGTTGGGGCACCTGACATCGACCGGTCCGAGGAGACAGGTACCCTAAGAGGTTCGTTCTTATCACCTGACTCAACCACGGGAGGAGGTTCCCTAGAAGGGCTGGGTCCCTACCTTGGGTGCAGGGGACGTAACGTCCGTCTAAGAAGTGGCGACTCGGTGGTCCCTTCGGGGATATATGTAAACAACAACAAGTCAACAATTCATCACAGACTAAGAAACACTAGGGTATATATCCTAAATCTGTTTTAGAGATCATTGTTATATATAGACCTTGTTTAAGGAAGATTGTTTCAAAGATATTTCTCCTCGGTAATTGTTCACAACCATTATTGACATGTTACATAAGTCGAGGTCTACTGTTTTACTTACTCCTACCACATCGGTAAATTAACCCTCAAGATAATGAATACCCTTACAAACAAAAATTCTAGTTGATGTCTTTTGGAAAATATTATTTTGAGCGTCCAAGTACTAGTTTAATCGTCTCTTCACCCAGAAGAGTATTACCTTAAAGGTCCTATTTCCATAGATGTCTTTTGTATGGAATTTAATACGTAAGGTTATTGACCACTGGATACAATCTGAACGGAATACTTCAAACGTCTCGTTCACCAAACTTACAAAGAGACGTCTTCACCTCGAGAGGCTAAGTGTCTTGTTCCTTTGGACCCTATAAACCACCGATAATGATTTAGAGAAACCTCAATGCTACAGTACAGTGTGTCTTTGTCATTGTCCGAAGTTCTCAAAACATAGTTGTCCTCTTGTCGTTCCGACCCTTACCCTCTTCCTAGTAGCAGTTGGAGGTCATAGACAGTACTAAAGATTTCCTCAATGTAGTTTTAACACGTGGTCTGTCCTAGATGTGCTCTTCTACTCCGTGTCTCTTTGTCAAACAGAACAGGTGTCTGACATTATTAAATGGAGGACCCCGTTGAAAGTTAGTTTTGACTAGAGCACTTTATACTTTCTCTTTCTTGCTTTCGCAAGGTACCAGTCTTTGCTTCCGTCCTCTCTCTTTCGTCCCTTCTTTTGACTTTAACCCAGAGGGTATTTCTGTCTTCACCTACGTAGTTAAACCTGATTTAACACTATAAATGATTAATCGTATGTTAAGTCTAATAAAACACCAACCCCTTGATCCGGATTTCATGTTTTTAATAAGTGTTTTGTACAAATTTTTGTTTTGTGTAATTTTTCGTTCGTCATTACAAGGATATTAATCATTTCAACAACAATATGGTAAAATTCACCAAACCGTATGTAATTCAACATAAGTTGTCATCTGAAAAGTAAAATTAACCCGGACTGTATTTTATCATGACTTTGTGATTAAAACAAGCAACGTAAGTCCTGTAAACTCCTTACAGTCCCCTCGTCCGATCGTGAATTTTAAACCGACGTTGTAGTCCACGTTTCACCTTTTCATATGGGTCCACTTAATCACAGGACCCCGTCGATGTTATGTTATAACTTAAGATTTACCGAATTTCGTCGTCTTTAAAGAGTAGGGTGACAAGACCTCGGGTCTTCAGACCTTAGTTCCGTAACCGTCCCGGTGTGAGGGACCTCTGAGACTTATTTTAGGAAGGACCATAGAGGGGTCGGAGACCACGACCGACAGGTAGTGACCACAAGGGACCGAGTCAGTGTAGTGAGGTTAGAGACGACTCAACAGTGTACAGTAAGAGGACACACACAGAAAGAGGAGAAGAAGATTCTTGCGGTCAGTGCAACCTAATTCTCAGACCATATTCTGAAGGGTCCACCGAGTCACCATCTTAGACGGACGTAACGTCCTCTAGGTCCAAGTTAGAGACCCAGTCCTTCTAGGGGGCCTCTTCCCTTGCCGTTGGGTGGGGTCGTAAGAACGGACCTCTTAGGGTACCTGTCTCCTCGGACCACCCGGTGTCTGATACCCCAACGTTTCTCAACCTGTACTGACTCGTGTCGTGTGTCCTGTAGTGTTACTGTAGACGTTTCTGAGAAAGGTCTATTCAAGTGTAAGACTCGGTCAAAACGTTCCTTGTGTTAACTTGGGCACTGTGATCCTTTGACCGTAAAAGGATGTAACAACGATAAGTGATGTCCGTAAAAAAGTAATTTGACTTTTCAGTAATTTAAAACAGTTCGTGAGTTTACTGCATTACGAGGGAAAGTCGGATCCCCTTGGGGCATGCATTTACCCTTGTATGTCTCGTTTGGACCTAATCTAATCCTAAAGGTCGAAGGTGGCTCTCCCTCTCTTAAACCTCACTGACATTTTTTAGAAAAGTTGTATCCTAAAAGTGTCTGACTACGAACGGACACTGTGCAGTCATCAGCGTTTAAGGAATATTTATAATTCCCTCTATTAACAATCTTTACCGTCGTAATTTACATAATGAATTTAAAACCATAAACTTTTCTAGATGGACCCCAGAATTCAGGACGCATGAAATCAGGGTCCCTTATAACTCCGGGAAATGAGTCGTCAGAACAGAAGGAGAGAAATCTTTCCCTCGACTTTTTGATTAATCCAAGAACTTCTTTGATATAAGTCCCTTTATTCAGTTCTCACCCCAACTCGATCCACTACTAGCAATGAGAATGTCTTCAAAGACCTTGTAAAAAATAAAAAACAAAAAAAAGGTACTTAAGTAAAACCTTCATAACGACTAAAGACCTAAAATTCGTAATAATTATCGTTCACTGTTAAAATTTTTTTAACGAAGAAGACATAATTTTTAGATAAACCCTTTCTTTTCTCCCTTTTGTCCTATCTTAGTAACCACTAAAAAGAGGTACCAGGAACACCTTTTCGGCGCACCTGAGCACTCAGACCCGAGGGTAGACGTGACTCCTTAGAGGAAAGAGAGGGGAGACCAATCGAACTGGGGTCGGGGTGCACTCGTAGTCTTACAGCGGGTGAGTCACTGAGGACATGGAGTCAAAAGGAAGAGTCACTCTACTAAGGGTCGGCCCCAATCGTCGAAATATTTTGGGCCTAAGTTCCCCAGATCAGAGACGACTTTTATCAGTTTCAGTAAATAAAGGGGTTTGACCTCAAGACCTTTCATCTTAAGGTCCAAAAAAAAAGGAATCTTAAGGTCGAAAAAAAAAAAAAAGGAGAACCTTCAGAAATATGTGTTACCTAGAGTGCGTACTGGGAATCTTCCCTGTGCCTTTGAAGGGGAGGTGGTAAGGAATGACGAAATAAAAAGTGGTAGATTGTAAATTACATTGATAAACAAAATGACAAACATAGAGAAAGACTTCCTATCCGAAGAACTCCTGTCTTTCAGGGAAAACAGATGGGTCCTTCAAACTGTGGTTTCGAAGTCGAAGAAGGGTAGAGTCTTTTACGACAGTTTTCTAACAGTCGAAGTTGACGGGGGAGCGTTCTTTTAATTCTGTGAGAAACTATACTGGGGAATCGAGTGGGTCTGTATGGAAGTCTTGTATTGTATGTGACTTAGATAAATGAAGACAAGAGCGGTACTTTTGTGGGTTGTCGTTTCAAAGAGTTTGAAAAATTTTACTAGTGAGACCGTTCCTCTGATAGAATAAA
The DNA here is from genome assembly GCA_006410555.1 of Capra ibex. Taxonomy (NCBI): domain Eukaryota; kingdom Metazoa; phylum Chordata; class Mammalia; order Artiodactyla; family Bovidae; genus Capra; species Capra ibex. The sequence goes on along the minus strand of SJYO01037955.1, from coordinate 54,190,564 downwards.
GAAAAAGACATTAACAGGAGTACGGGTACTTTAAAATTATGTTTTTTATCGTATAAACAAATACATCACGTACATAGTAGTCAAGTCAAGTCTACGAGTCAGCACAGACTGAGAAACACTGGGGTACCTGGCGTCGTACGGTCCGGAGGGACAGGTAGTGGTTGAGGACCTCGAATAAGTTTGAATACGGGTAGCTCAGTCATTAAGGTAGGTTGGTAGAACAGGAGACAACAGGGAAAGAGGAGGATAGACAAGGAATGTGTAGTTTTATTCACAAAACAGAGAATTGACTAAAAACGAAGGAACCCTCGACATATCGGGCCGACTCTCGTACACGAAGTCAAATGTGGTGGTGGCGGACAGACGGTCGGTTCCGGTGGTGTGGGTAGAACAAATACTGACTTTGTCGAAACTGGCGTCCGGTCAGAAGTAATATGTTAAAGTAACTTACCGTACAGTGATGTGACGGACAAACAAAAATATATTGGTCGTCCAGCACGTCGTTTTAGTATAACTACATTTTTTATTCAAGATAGGACAAAGACGGGAACGATGATGAGAGGTTAGGTAAGAAGCCCCTGATACCTTTTATCAGATAAAAAAAAGGTTGAATTAGTTACTCAAACTTTTGTAGATAACTATGTATATTAAGGGAGAAAAATGTTTCAAAACAACATAATAATAACAACATGAGTCTAATTTCAGAATTAGACCAGATAACTCGGATATAGTAGATAGGGACGGAAACAAATCAGTCCGTTGAGATGTACCAACCCACTTAAGAAGGAATGACACTAACGGATCTTTCGACTTGTACTTCGTTGTTAATTCTCGACTACGTAATAATCCCCATGTTGCGGTCCTGCACACTCACTCCCTGTTCAAACTCGTCCTTTCCACCCCCCCATTACGGTTCACTCCCCAGTGACACCCGGTGGGGACTTACGACTCTGTAGACGACCCAATACACTTCTTGGGTGACCCAAGGGTTTGTCGGTGACCTCCCTTCTTCCTCTTTCCTTTAAATAATCTACCAAGGAAAGGTATAACACAGAGAACAGGTAGTTACAAGTGGAATGACCTTCAAGTAGGGGGACTTGAAGGTCCAACGTAGAGGGTCTAGCAAATCGTAGACGAACTCTTAGGTGTAAGGTCCGTTCGCCACACTACAGAGTAGGTGTAGGTCTTCACCGTCCTCCCGGACCGGTGATCAACTAATCGTAGTCACCCTTTTTTGCGTAGCAGAACGGGTCCGTAGATAGTCGGGTCTACCGTAGACCCTACCTCCTTTACCGACTCCCAGGTACCTTTCCTTCGGGTTCTTTTAGACTCCTCCCCGAATCAAGTCAAGTCCAGTCAGCGAGTCAGTACAGGCTGAGAAACACTGGGGTACCTGACGTCGTGCGGTCCGAAGGGACGGGTAGTGGTTGAGCGTCTCAAATGAGTTTCAGTACAGGTAGCTCAGTCACTACGGTAGGTTGGTAGAGTAGGAGACAGCAAGGGAAGAGGAGGGTGGAAGTCAGAAAGGGTCGTAGTCCCAGAAAAGGTCACTCAGTCAAGGAGTGTAGTCCACCGGTTTCATAACCTCAAAGTCGAAGTCGTAGTCAGAAAGGTTACTTATAAGTCCTGACTAAAGGAAATCCTACCTGACCAACCCAGGGGAACGTCAGGTTTCCTGAGAGTTCTCAGAAGAGGTTGTGGCGTGAAGTTTTCGTAGTTAAGAAGTCACGAGACGAAAGAAATATCAGGTTGAGAGTGTAGGTATGTACTGGTGACCTTTTTGGTTTTGAATCTGATATGCTTGGAAACAACCGTTTCATTACAGAGACGGAAAATTATACGACCGATCCAACCAGTGTCGAAAAGAAGGTTACTCGTTCGTAGAAAATTGAAGTACCGACGTCAATGGTAGACGTCACTACCTGGGAGTGCCTGGAAGAGGTTCAAAAGACATGTGTCCCAAAAGGTAGTTGAGAGTCTCGGGAAGTACAAGATAACAACAACAATTTACCACAGACTGAGACACTGGGGTACCTAGTGTGGTCCGAAGAGACAGGTACCCTAAAGGGTCCGTTCTCATGACTTCACTCAAGGATAAAGGAAGAGGTCTCCTAGACGGACTGGGTCCCTGACTTAGACACAGAGGACGTAATCGACTTAAACCTGAGAAATGACGACCCGGTGGTCCCTTCGGGAGTACAAGATATCCTGTGGACTTAAAAAGAAAGTAGACTTTACTTTTACGTAGGAATCGAGTGCTTGGTAGGAAAAAGATACTGAAGAAAGGACTGTAAAGACAAAATTAAAAGAAGAAACTGATGTTTTGTACCAAAAGACAAAGTTTTCATTCTTTGATATCTGTGATATAAGGATTTATAAGGTACATGGAAATAGAAACTTCCTTTCTAATCGGATCTTACTTTTGAGAACTCAGTGTAAGTTGAAAAAAGGTTAAAAATGTATATAACGAAATGAACTTTAGACCAGAATTCACAAGGTAATAAAACGAAATAAAAAGAAAAAAAGAAAAGTTTTGAAGAGGTAGCAAACAAACCGATTTAGATCGGTCATTAATCAGAACAAAACAAGAACATCTTCTATGAGGACCACAAATAAGATAACAGACACTAAATGTAAAACTCCTTACAGACGGACAAAAGAAGGAAAGATCAACTTATACTATGAGAACTAAGTATAAAAGAAAAAGAGTCTTATAAAGTCCGATGTAAAGTGTCTAAATACGTCTCGCATAAGATCTTAGTGGAAATAAAAAGGTGAACATCTATAAAAAAAAGAGGACTCGTGGACTTATAAAGAAATAATAACATTAAATTTTAGAATTGGAGTGATGTAAGTCACAGGTAAATAAGACTCAATTATAACGAGTTCTCACCACACTAAACTTTACATGTCTGAAATAAGAAGGAAATAAAGTCCCTGAGTAAGGACCATAGAAACGGACAGGCCGGGTCTGGTGGTTCAGGATAGTTGTACTAAAGACTGATAAAGAATCGGACCATATAAAATTAGTAAGACATAATCGAACGAAGTAAAATTTTGTAAAAGAAAGTTCAGTTCAGTGTAGACAAAACGATTTTCACTTTCAGCGAGTCAGCACAGGGGTACCCTGTGCTACACTGGGGTATCTGATATGTCAGGTACCTTAAGAGGTCCGGTCTTATGACCTCACCCATCGGAAAGGGAAGAGGTCCCCTAGAAGGGTTAGGTCTCCAGCTTGGATCCAGAGGACGTAACTTCCGTCTAAGAAATAGTCGACTCGGTGTTCCCTTCGGGTTCTTATGACCTCACCCCTCGGATGGGGAAGAGGTCGTCTAGAAGGGTTACACCTCAGTTTGACCCCAGAGGACGTGACGTCCGTCTAAGAAATGGTTGACTCGATATTCCCTTCAGGACCATCAAGGGGACTAATCGTTTATTGTGGTTGTTCACTCTATTCGACACTTGTACAGACATTACAAGTGTAGTTCATTGTCTAAAATATAGACGTAGTGCTTGTTAATCTTTAGTGAGAGTTACCGTATTCTCGGCTTCGTGTCTCTATTCGTTCCATGTAAGTAATATCTCTTCACTCAGATTCAGTCGTTGGTAGTGAGAAAGGAGACCTTCCCGTGAAGAGTCTATACCTGGTCTTTACGGGCCGTAACTTAACTGGACCCTTGGATCCTTTTTGTGGGGGTAGAGACACGGGTTAGTTGTAGAGTACACAAAGCCGAGTCCTTGGACGTAAAATGGACAGGAGGACCACGCAGAATAGATACGGGAGTGACTTGTTTGTCATAAGGTTTTGTCGTGGGGTCTTTATTCTTCCCGAACTTAATTTCCTTATTTTTCAGTAGCCTTTTTATTTTATTTACCAATCGTCTCCACTGTAATATCTTACACCATGGATTTGTTCCCCGAAGGGTCCACCGAGTCACCATTTCTTAGGTGGACGATTACGTCCTCTGGGTTCAAGTTAGGGACTTAGTCCTTCTAAGGGGATCTCTGCCTTTACCGTTGGGTGAGGTCATAAGAACAGACCTTTCAGGGTACCTGTCTCCTCGGACCACCCGATGTCTCCTCGGACCACCCGATGTCAGGTACCCCAGTGTCTCAGTCTGTGCGGACTCACGGACTCGTGTATGCGTGTAAACTTGTCCTCACTGTCGTATGCCCTCCTCGTTTAGGCATCTGTAACATTAACTCCGGGTCACTCTTTTTCATATGTAAAGAGGGATCTCTCCTGTCGTCTTCGAGACTTTACCTTACATAAACGTCCCAACCTTGTGTCTTACTCTTGTCTCTATTGATTCCCGTTCTCTTTATCGAAGTGTGCTCCCCGTCCTTTTATGTGTCTCGACCGTTTTCGTACAGTGTCTCCTTCCTGTTTCCGGGCTTTTCTACCCCCGAGGGGTTTAGTTCTACGGGTCCTAGGTACCTGCCAGTTGTGCTACGAGTGAGACAGGAACCTCTCTCCCTGAATCGTCGACAAACCTACATTCTGAGTCAGTAAGTATTTTGCGGTGAGAATTTATAAGATTTCCGTTATACCGGTACAAAGGAGGACAAGACTCTTCTGGACGTTTTATAGGCGTGGCAGTGCTCGGTCTCTTACACAGAGTGGGACCGATCTAAAAGCTATTCTGTCTCTACCCTCATCGTTTCTAAGTCGGGGTCCTCCGCATGTCCTTTCCGACAACCAGAGTCGCGTCACGACCGGTCGTCCCTGTTATAGTAAGCTCGACGTTCTTCGTAGTACTCGACGTGTTAATTATTTCCGGATGAAGTGAAACTAAAAATCTATCATGACTCTTTATCTTGACTGGCTGAAAGTTTACTGGTGCCCGTCCGAAAGAGGTTACACACGAATAAGTTCATTAGGGGCCCATTTCCTTCTTTTTAATAATGATTTAGACTAACGATTTGGGTTCTGTGGGTTGACTGGGATGATCGCTCAATCCTTCATCAGGTCGAAGTGAAAGTGACCAACACTTACCATTAATGTGGTTACGACATAGTCGACACGACACGAATCAGGGAGTCAGTACAGACTGAGAACCACTGGGGTACCTGACATCGGGTGGTCCGAGGAGACAGGTACCCCTAAGAGGTCCGTTCTTGTGACCTCACCCAACGGTACGGGAGGAGGTCCCTAGAAGGGTTGGGTCCCTGACTTGGGTCCAGAGGGCGTAACGTCCGTCTAAGAAATGGACGACTCGGTGTTCCCTTCGGGTTCTTATGACCTCACCCATCGGATAGGGAAGAGGTCGTCTAGAGGAGTCGGGTCCTTAGCTTGGCCCCAGAGGACGTAACGTCCACTCGATTGTCGACTCGATGGTCCCTTCGTGAGATAGTCGACTCAGGAAGAATTACAGACCCACCACATGTCGTATACCTGTCATTCCAGGACGGGACGCACGAGTCATAGTCGAGATGGTAGTTTACCTATGTGCCAAACGGAACTACAGTAGATAACCGACACACGTACGATTCAGCGAAGTTAGTACAGACTGAGTCGTTGCGATACCCGACATCGGACGGTCCGAGAAGGTAGGCACCCTAAGAGGTCCGTTCTTATGACCTCACCCGACGGTACGGGAAATGATCTCCTAGAAGGGTTGAGTCCCTAGATTGGAACGTAAAGAATAAGCAGGCGTAACCGTCCACTCAAGAAATGGTAATCACGGTGACCCTCCGGGTAGGTTCGATACTTTTTTTTCCGGTGTATTTGTAGTCGGAATACTTAAAATTTTCAAGTTAAGACGTTAGAAACTGTAGGGATGAACAATCCTTACCAAGTCGAGAGTCGTCTGAATCAATATTGTCCAACCGTAAAAACCTATAGGGAAGATTATAAGGTAAACATGTAAAGTTACGGAACTTTTATTTCTTCTTTCGATAGACGACCTAGTAAAGTTTACTGTAGGAAAATTTCGATTTAACATAAGGCTTAATTTTGAACGTTTTCTTCTATATTGGAAGTTTTACATAAGTCGGCACGATCTTCTCTATTTACTTTTCTGGGTCTTGAACCAACTCTGTACTTTAAAGATTAAATTCTCCGGGATTTCAATCTTAGTGGGTCGATCAGATTTGTTTGAATTTATGATAAGTACATAGGTCTACGATCCTCTTGAGACGTACAGACGGGACTCCGGGACGTGTTCCAGCCCTCGTCCCGAGAAAGACCCTGGGGTACATATGGACCGGTAAAGGGACGACCTTTCCCGGAAGTAGGTACCGTTTGGGGTGAAGGGGAACTCAAAGTGTTTGTTGGACTGGTCACACAGTACCTTCGATGTCTTCTCAAGATCCATACCGTTGAAGTGGGTCTCGGGTAGGATACTAACCGTAATCATTGTAGAACGATATGATACTTACTTAAATAGTTATTCGTCATCTAATATAGTTTTCGTTTTTTTAGTCCAGACATCTTTTCTTTTCAATCAGAGACATCCTGTATAGACGACTTACCGAACAGTAGATAGTACTAGTCTTAGTCTTGGGGTTTGGTCCTACCTGGATCTTTAATAGTATGATTCGTTTCATCCAGTCTGTCTCTTTCCGTTTATGGTATACTATAGTGAATATCCAGAGGGGATTATCGAGTCTGTAATTTCTTAGACGGATGGTACGTCCCCTGGTCCCAAACTAGGGACCCAGTACTTCTAGGGGACCTCTTCCTTTACCGTTGGGTGAGGTCATAAGAACCGACCTCTTAGGGTACCTGTCTCCTTGGACTATTCGATGTCAGGTGCCCCAGTGTTTCTCAATCTGTGCTGACTCGTTGATTACGTCTGTGCCTGTCTGTCAATCCACCTTAGATTTTGTGTTGTGTTTACTTTACTTTGTCTTAAATGTTTTGTCTTTGCCCGAGTGTATCTTTTGTCTGTATCAACGTTCCTCTTACCCCCTTCCTTCCCGATCCTCAAACCCTAATTGTATACGTTTGATCATCTGTATCCTACCTATTTGTCGTTCCAGGATGACATCTCGTGGCCCTTGATGTAAGTTACAGGACAGTATTTGGTACTACCTTTTCTTATGCTTTTTCTTACTATATATCTGCATACGTATTCACTTAGTGAAACGATATGTCGATTTTAGCTGCGATATGAAGTTATTTTAAATTTTTTTTTCTTTAATCCGTGACGAAAAGGTCATTCTTAATATTGATTATCTCACTTTCGTCTGCTAATTTAATGAAGTTTTTCCCATTACTTCTATTCTGTCGTGAGACTACGAGTCTCCTTTCTTCCGTCCGGGTTTCGTACCGTGGCTCCAGCGAGTACTTTAGTCTTCGGCCGTCTTGTGAGGCGTCTCCTCCCGCCCGAGGATGGACACCGGTCCATCTACTACACCTGCTCCCGTAGGGCCCGGACGTGCTGTAGGTGCCGGTGCACCCTCTTCGCCGACGACAGGAGGTACTTCCGCCCGTGCCCCGAGTGGCCGACGTGGTGAAGCACGTAGTCCTACTTGAAGACGCGCAGGACGTCCAAGGAGAGGCACTCCAAGTGCATGTGCGGGACCAGGTGCCACGGCGTGACGTCCCCCTCTCTCCGACAATGGTCCGGGCCGGTGGACGTGTGGGTCCTAGCGGGGTCGGTGGGACCGACCCCCACGTTGACCGCTGGACTTGTGGACGGCCGCGGTCACACGGGGGAAGACGTCAGGGAGGTGTCGGGGGTAAGAACCACAGAGAGGGTCAAATCTAGACTCGAGTAGCATAGACCCCTCAGAAGAGTTGAGAGTAGGATTTACTTACTAGTCTTGTTTTACTTCACTGTAGCTGTTTCGTCTTTGTCTGAGTGTCTGAATCTCGTCCTTCAACACCAATGGTCCCCATTGATACCAATGGTTCCCTTCCCACCCCACCCATCGAACCCTCAAACCATAGTTGCACATGTGTAACGATATAAATCTTACCTATTGGTTGTTCCTGGATGACATCTCGTCTCCCTTTAGACGAGTCATAATGCATTGTTGGATTTACCCTCTTCTTAAACTTTTTCTTATCTAGATACATATTGTTACGACGGAACCATAGAGTCACCAGACGGAGTCCAAGCTAGGGACCCAGTCCTTCTCGTGGATGTCTTCCTTTACCGTCGGGTAAGGTCATAACACCGGATCCTTTAGGGTACCTGTCTCCTCGGGGTGCCCCAGTGTTTCTCAACCTATACTGACTCACGTGTGTGCAACGCAACGCAACATATCGACTTAGTGAAACGACATATTGACTTTGATAGTGTTGTGACATTTAGTTGATATGAGGTCATATTTTTTTTTATTTACTAGTCTTCAATTTTTTTTTTTTTTACTTCATCCTCAGTGACGATTAAACTTACCGGACACGTATTTTAGAGGAGTAGTGGAGATCTCAGGGGATCCCTCAACAGACCGATTTACGTGTGACAAGTTAGACGGTCTGCGTAGTCTAAGGGTCCACCTTTTAAGTCGGTAGTTTACGTGGTGTGTCTAAATGATCGAAAGAAACCCTACCGTCCAGATATTCATTCTGTACCTAAGATGTCTCTATCTGAATCCAGTAAGATTAGACATTTGATACGTTATGACCTCTTCCGCTATCGTGGGGTGAGGTCATGAGAACGGACCTTATAGGGTACCTACCTCCTCGGACCACCCGACGTCAGACACCCCAGCGATTCTCAGTCTGTACTGACTCGCTGCAGTGAAAATGAAAAGTGAAAGTACGTAACCTCTTCCTTTACCGTTGGGTGAGGTCACAAGAACGGACCTCTTAGGGTCCCTGCCCCTCGGACCACCCGACGACAGATACCCCAGTGTGTCTCAACCTGTGCTGACGTCGCGGAATCGTCGTCGTCGTCGTCGTCGTCGTCGTCGTCGTCGTCGTCGTTATGACAGGACGACAGAAAGTGTATTCGATGTGTTGTAATACAATCGGAATAATAGCACGGGAATAATAGACCCGAAGGCACCACCGATGCTACCATTTCTTAGGCGGACGTCACACCCTCTGGGTCCAAACTAGGGACCCAGTCTTTCTAGGGGACCTCCTCCCTTACCGATGTGTGACGTCATAAGGACGGACCTCTTAAGGTGCTTACTTTGTGCTACAAGCGGAATAATAGTACGGGAATAATAGACTTAGTCCGGTTTTCTTTGTTTTTGAGACCAATCTCAGTTCGTAGCTTATTTTTTGGACCACGTCCCGTCGTTTGACCGGTGGGGTTTGCAGAGAGACCGACACTTACTAAAGATCTCGCCTTTTGTTACCTCCGGGTTTTCTGAGTTCTTCTTTGACACTGGAAGGGGATTTGCGAATGTTTTACATCTATCTACCGGATAAGGACCTTATCTCGATAGAGGTCTCTACAGACGTGTCTTATTCCCGTCTGATATCACCCCTTTTGGGTCGTCCGGGGTCTCTGGTCTCGGGTGACAGGTTGTCAGAGACGTCCGGGTCGTTTGAGAGCAAAGGGTTTGTAAACGACAAGATAGACGTCCAGTTAACGGAAGTAGGGGAACCTTCAGAGTTTGGTGATGGTCGTTGTACGAGAGAATAGAAACCGACTTCTGCCATAAATTCCACTCCCAAAGACGGTAATCCCCCTCATTGAGTCAAAAGGACCCAGGGAGAGTACACATACACAATAATTTGAACACGACCTAAAAGAGGACAATTGGACAGAGTACGGTGAAATCAAGAATCTGACCAGCCTTCTTCGATCTTCCCGTCTCCTTTGAAAGAAGGAGGGACTGTTACTTCTTAAAAATTCTTACCCCCGCGTATTCCTCTATTTCTTACACTCTCTCCTTCCTCCACTTCTCTCCCTTTTCCTTCTTCGGTCTTCCTTTATCCTTCCTTTCTTCTGAAAAGTCCACCTTTATGGTACGTCTCCTCAGACCCTGATTTTACCCCTTTTTTTTTTTTTGTTCGGACCTTTGGGACTCTTAATTTAAGTCTCGACGCGACACGTTTCCGACCGTCCACAGTACCTCCTACCAAAACCCGTCCCTGCTCCAATTTTCTCCCCACCCTTTCGTTCGGTTCGAAAGGGTCCCGTCGTGTGTCTTAGTCTTTTAATAGTGGTGCTAAAGAGTAAAGAAAGTATTTGAAATTTAGGATCCAGGTTATTTCCGACTACGGGCCGTCTTGAAGTATCTCCGTCGCAACTACCTTTACTTAAAGGGACAGGTAAGGTAGACTTTTTTACTGAAAATATTGTACAGCAAAGATTATGTACCAAAATATTATCCAATCTCCACGTTTTCATCTGCTACCTTTACCGAACACTTTTTATCTCCTATAAAAACATCGTGAACTATTTTATCGGAGGTACGGGGGTTTCCTATCCGACTACTATATAAATTTCTTAGAACCTCGTTTTACCTACGGTTCTGGCCAGGTTTCGAAACAAATTTACGACGTAGAAACGTCGGCACGAGGGCCATCGTCCACCGCCTTCCCAGCCCACTTCCACTTCCCAGTCAAGACACCGGGTCCCCGGTACGCCGGAGTCCACTCTGGGACGGAACGTCAGCAACAGAGAAATAGATATTTCAGTGAGTTTTTGTGAAGGAGACGAGGAAGTCTCCCGACGACACTCCGGTTGACTCTGGTAGTCACCTCTCGTAAACATTCAATTGGCTTTCGTGAACATGTGCGGTTCCTCGGTCCGGTACGCGGACCGTGTCTCTTCGGTAAGTTTGTTACCATATTTACCAGGTACCCAGACGGAGCGACGTCCCGTCGTTAAGATACCAGGTAACTCGACGTCCCCGGTCTCCCTTCCTTACTCATTCACTTCCTTCCCTCCTTAGTCACTCACTCGTGTGTCGTCAACACGACCCCGTCCCCCGGTCTCGGTCCCCTAAAATATATTAATGGCTTAAATTGTTACTGTGCGCCTCCCGTCTCTGACGGGCAATTGTTGTCACAGTGTTTTGCCAGACTTCAGACAGGTCCACTCAAGATCAAGGCTCTCACCGGTCCAGACCGACAAAAGAGAAGGACTTTAGTCGTCGTTAAGAATTCAGTATCCTCCGTTCCTCGTCAGACGGACCCCCTACCTCAAGAGGTAGGTCCAAAACAAAAAAGGCGTGTCACGAAAATTTTGACTGTAATATTTTGGACCCTCCGTATTTTACTTTGACTCCTGGAGACCGACGAGAACTCCTCAGACCCCTGGGCCCTCTGAGGTTCTGGACCCCCACCCCACCCCCCACGACCCCGACGTCTTACCTTGGGAGGTGACGGTGGACAGAAAAAGTACTGACGATTGGATTAGGATCCGACGTTGGACTTAACAGTGACACTATGACGCTAAACATTATTCTTTATGTATCAATCAAAAGTAGGGACAAGACAGTGTCTCGAGGATTTTGGGGACTGTGAAAATTCACTTCTCTCGTTATTTCCGCAGAAAACAATTCAATGACTCCACTGGTGACCTGGAGTGACTTCCCACCCTTACGACTAACGGTCTCGACGGTAGGGACACCAGTCTCCCGACCTTGTAAAACAGGATGATTCGACTGGAGGTCCTTCCTCTTTCGACGACCTCCAACTTAGGTAGTGGTTACCGGTCTACTAAATTGGTTGGACGAATTCACTTTTTGTGAGTATTTCGAGGTTTCCTACCTCGCAAGTCTGGAAGGTCCAACCACTGGTGCACCTCTAAGTCGTACGAGTCGAGTCTTTCTCGAGGTGTGAGAAATGGGTTTGAAAAGGGATGAGAGAGACACATGGAGAAGGTAGACTGACAAAGACTCGATACAGGAAATGTTGTTTCGAATAAAAGAACCTGAGGGTCCAGTGACGTCTGTCACTAACGGACTTTAGTTTTCGACACTTTAGTTTTCCACGGACGAAGAGCCTCCCTTTCGATACTGTTTAGAACTGTCACATAATTGTTCGTCTCTATAGTGAACGTCTATTTCCAGACAGATCAGTTCCGATACCAAAAAGGTCATCAGTACATGTCTGCACTCTCAACCTGGTATTTCTTCCGACTCACGACTTCTTAACTACGAAAGTTTGACACCACAACTTCTTCTGAGAACTCTCAGGGAACCTGACGTTCCTCTAGTTTGGTCAGTTAGGATTTCCTTTAGTTAGGACTGATAAGTAACCTTCCTGACTGTGACTTCGAGGTTACAAGACTGGTAGACTACCCTTCTCGGTTGAGTAACCTTCTCTGGGACTACGACCCTATCTAACTTCCATCCTCTTCTTCCCCCACCGTCTCCTACTTTACCAACCTCTACCTCTTCCTGTCCACTCGGACCACACGACGTCAGGTTCCTCAGTGTTTCTCAACCTGTGCTGAATCACTGACTTGTCGTTACTACGAGAGTATTCATTTTACAAACTCAAGACACTCGGAGAGATCGACTAATTGCTTGGATTCCTCCCCCAGGTGGATATCGGGTGTCTAGCCTTCGTACCCATTGTTGAACCCGACCTCTAACCGGAACCTTCGTTCCCAGTTCCCCTCTCGGAACGTCCGGACTCAGATAGTTGGTACTTTAGACTACGATAGAGACCCATTTGTCACAGTCTTAACTCAACTTAACAACCTATAGACCGAACCACAACCTCTTTTTTTTCGACGAAACACCTCACCCCCTTTTTTTCCGTCTCCAACCTTAACTAGTCGTCATAGTAATCGGTTCTTGACCAACTTTGACATGTCACAGAACCAAAAAATCGGTTGAATATTACTCATAGAGTGGGCTCCTAAGAAAAAGTTTATAAAACTTACGATAAATTTAAATATGGTATATAAATAACCTAGTATTCATTAGGTGGATCGAGAGATTGCCCGACGTTTAAGTGAGTGGTACGGAATGTGTACCCCGAGGACGTCACAACCGCACTGTGGGGTCCCTGAGACTCGTTCTCCTTTTGTAATTTTTATCATTTTTATGTCGGTAGCAGAAAGACACCGATTTTAGGTATCAGAAACAGAACGATTGTGGAGACTCTCATTATCTAGTTATGAAGATAATTAAGAATATTGTTATTATAAACGTAAAAACAAATAAAAAAGGTTCTTACTGTCTAGATAGGTGCGGGATCGGACGGCCGGGAACCATCCATGCAGGTGCTAGTGGCTCCGAGTGCGCCTCTCACGAACTGAAACTACCATGGGAAGGAGGACGAACCGATGTTTACGGATACCTCAGGACTTCCTACGATTACTGAACCGGTCCAGGGCAGTAGACCAGGAGGTCGTCACCGGACGAGTAGACGAGCTGGTAAAAACCCCCAGACAATAGGTAAAGTCGAGGTAGTCAAACCAACGACCATTAGCTTTGACGTGTCTTCAAAGATCTCAGACAGGGTCACGTCGACATGGTGACCCAGACCTATTGTAAAAGACATTCACTGACTTCGCAAAGGATCACTCCGGGTCTCAGATGTACCGAAACCCCTGACGAGGAGATTGTCCCTGCTGAAGGTGCCGTGGTGGACGCCACCAAAGAGCTAGCGTTGACTATTTTTAATTATCACAATATAAAACAATGATAAAAGTCATCTCTTAAAACATAGCTTAGAACGTTTTAATGTGTGACACGTCGGATTGGGTAAGAAGGAGAACTTAGACTCAGTACATAGACTAGAAGATTAATTAATCGATAAAGATCATGTATGCACGAATCAACGAGTCACCATAGACTGAGAGACACTGGGATACCTGACATCGACCGGGTCGCAGAGACAGGTACCCCAAGACGTCTGTTATTATGACCTCACCCATCGGTACGGGAAGAGGTCCCCTAGAAGGGTTGGGTCCCTAGTTTGGGGTCAGAGGACGTTACGTCCACTTAAGAAATGACAGACTCGGTGGTTCCTTCGGAAGATCATGTATTCGTGACGTATTTTAAGGTTTAGAGTCATCCGTTTGTTATTAAATTTTATAGATTGATGTACATTGACAGTCAAAAACGTTTGTATTCTGGGAAATATGTGTCAATCACCTACCTGGGAATTAAGAGTTGTATGGGGTGGGGGTACGGTGACACACACCAAGGAATTTTCAGTCAGTCCAACGGAATTCAATCGTACCAATAGTTTGTACCATTTGGTTTTCTTTTATGAGCTATGAGTACATATAGTCCTGAATACGTTTCGTAGTGGTATTAGATTTGGAATCAAGATACGTTTAGAATTTATGATGGGTTTCTTCTGTTTGAGTCCCCTCGTCCGAGGGACGGACTTTACGTGTGGTGTAGGACGTCCGAAGTAAGTAATGTGGCGTACCGGGCTGAAGGTAGAGTATTTGCACTCATTCGGGAAATCACACTGTGACCGTAATATTTTGGTCTACGGACACCGGAGTCCTTTACTCCCCTAAACGAAACACGATGTTTACATAGGTCTGTTTCCCCGATTTTCAATAGGTGACGGGTCTCCACCATTCCGTAGTGTCTCAAATAATTCAGTGACAAGTGACACTTCTGCACAAACGTTACCTTTGTAGTTCTGTAATTTTCTTGGGATTTTATGGTACTCGTAGGAACTATTAAAAAAATTTGCAGTCGTAAAATGGTACCTGAAAGACTTTCCTTTACTATATAAAACGGAAGTACCAAAAGGTCTCCCGGAAGAATTTGTCGATGTAGTGGGGTCCTAGGACCCTATACCCACCCTAAATTTACGTCTCTGAGTTGTTACTCCGTGTCCCTCAGGCACAAGTCAATGATTAATGTATTTGGTGAATCCAGTAGTCTTTTGCACTGCTGAAGTACAGACCAAGGGCGATTTGACAAACAAACGGACCTAAAGAAACAGATCATGACTTGAAAGAATCATCCCTTTGAACTTATTGTTGATATTTGAACTAGTGAGTCAAAGGACTGAATGTTCACCCCGATTACTGTGGGTGAAATGTCTCGACGACTCTACTCTTTTATACTGTTTTAACGATGTTTGTTTCTTAGGAATGTATCAGGGGGAACAATACCCTACGATTTAGTAAAAGGGTTCATTTCGTCACTTACCATTCCACCTGTATATTCGGGTAGAGATAAGAGTCGTAGTACTAGAAATGTTTTTTTAAAAGTTTTGTTAATCTTAACTTACTCAGGACATTTTCATGGTCATTTTACATTTTATTAACTTGAAAAGGTATAAGGGTCAAAAGAGTTTTCGGTCTCCAAAATACACAACCCAACTGTTTGGTTGGTCTTAAACCTCCGGACTTGTGTGCTGAGCCCAGATTGTGACTGATCAATACTTCTGATTTCAATGAGACCAACCTTCTCCAACTCCGAGACTTAGACTCCTGACCCGGACTCTCGGGTCGAGTCGGTGATTCCTCGGGTATAGGAACAGGACTACTACACGAGACTCCGAGTTGTGGAAAGAGACAGTCGCCCTCGACAATGGTTAGTGTCGTGTCAACGGTCTTCCGCCGTTCTATGTATCTTCGTAACTCGTGTCACAGACCTTGAACCGTAAGGATTTTTAATGTGGGTGCTACTACTACCACTTCTAGGATTCTGTCAAGAAGAGTCTCCTTTCCTCGAGGTCCCTTTAGACGACCGTACGTACTTACAGACTCAGAGGGATTTCAAGTATACAACTTTAGGATTGGGAGTTTCACCGACATAATCCTCGACCTCGGAGATTCCTTCATTGACTCCAATTTACTCCAGTATTCCAACCCCGGGACTAGAGTATCCCAATCAGAGTGAAGTACGAGTGGATCCTTTTCGGTGTACTCCTATACCATTCTTCGACCGGTAGATGGTTGATCCTTCCCTCGCGAGAGGTCTTTGACTTAACCGGTCTTGGAACTAACCTGAAGATCGGAGGTCTTAACACTCTTTTCTTTAAAGGTCAGACACCGTAAAACAATGTTGTCGGCCTCGACTGATTGTGTGGACGACTGGCTGGTTTGTCATCTCCCGAAGCAGAGAAAGCCAAAGTCGAGGGAGACTTGTATCCATCTACTGTCGTCTACTGCAGTCTCGGGGACTTCCGAACTTGTGCGACGTACACCACGGAATATGTGCTTACCGGAGGTAGACGAGTACAAAAGAGGTGTCGGCGGGGTAGTGTAGGGTAAGTGGGGTTGTCCTTTAGAGTGGTGTATGGGTTAATCTCGAGTTAAGAGAAACACATAGGGGTGACGAGACACAGGACCTGGTGTAATTAATGTCGCAGTAAGTAATCCTCAGTCTCGAGGACCCCTGGGTCTCGGATGGTAGTAATCATGATTAACTTCGACCTAAGGGTTGGACGACGTAACACGACCGGAAAACGTCAGTTTCGAGTCCGCAGGGTCGACTGTTTTCTGGGAAACTTCCGGCCCGTGGAGTCCTGTGTTTTCCGGCACCAGATAAATGTGCTCTGTTCGACTCACTCCCTGACAGGGTGTTCCCCGACCCTCACCCGTCGAGTGTCGACGTGACACGCTCGTGGTCCCCACGTCTCCAGGGTCGGACAGACAGACGTGTTTGAAAGACGGACGATAGACCCACCCCCGGTCTTTACTGGCTTCCTCACGGGGAAAGAGGGACCTTAATGGACCTTCAACCCCAACCCCAACCCTATACCGTCGGTCCGCCTGGCTCTCAAAAGGACCATGAACTTCCCGGGCAATTTTCGGACGCTCTACCGCGACTCCAACTTCTGCGTGTGTCGGCTCCGCCGCTACGACAAGGACCCCTCCATTCCTTCTTTTTCTTCTTCCGCCCAGTCTCTCGTGGGAACCTCTACTCGAGACGAGGGGTCCTGTCTAAGACCCACGGGTCCTTCGTGGAAGATCCCCTTGTAAGTTCTAATCGTCCTTATTTGTGGGGTACCTAGTCTGACTTCGTTATTTACTTCAAGGAGACCCAAAAAAAAGGGAGGTTGTAAAGTAAGATCTTTGTTGTCATAAATCGTCAATACTACGAACATTAAGGTGTCTGTCCTATCTAAGTGGGTCGGCCCCGCGTTTACTATCTTCGAAAACTTCTCGACATACAGTACGGAAATTTTAAGGACCTCCTTTGTCTCAAGGAGGAGGTCCCGTACCCGGAGGGTAGTCGGACCGTTCCAAGAGAGGGGTGTGAGATTAGACCTTTAAAATCAACCGTCACCCCGCTCGACGGTAACGAAGATAGACATTTTCGGGGTTTATCAACACTCATAAACAGTAGAAAATTTTTATTTGTTGACTTTCGTAATACGTTGTTCACGGACAGTCTCTAGGAAGGGCATATACGTGTACATATGCACTTTTCGTAAAGTTTAAGTTTCCCAGTTTCTGTTTATAAACTGTCTAGTGACTGTATCCTGGAGAACTTCGGAATTAAGTCTTAAGTTAGAAACGTCCTGGCTTCCGACAGTCACGCTCCGAGAGTCTCAGGTCCCGGGAAAATGATTCATCTTTGACGTTATATTTATATTTATATTTATATTTATATATATATATATCCAATTCATTCAGACGTAATATTCAAGTCGATACCAAAATTTTAAGGTACAAATACGATAATCGGTTATCATACAGATAATTAGTTGACATAAAGGGTTCCGTTTCTTTTTCGTTCTTTGAGATTTTACACTTACAGATGCAATAGGAACCAAATAGACTTTTTGTGTTTATCCACCATCTATTGATGTTTGAGGTTGAGTAGATTCGAAGAATTCCCTCCCCTGTAAGTGACTGGTTTACTCCAACTCTGTGGACGGGGTTTAGTGGGTCGGTGATTTACCCCCTCAACCTGACTTGGGGGTCCATCCAACCGTGGTTTTACCTTTAAAACTTAAGAACCACTACCGAGACACACCTGTCATTGTTTTCTGTGGGGTACCTTCAAACCTCGGAACTCTCGTCCATTTGGACAAGGGAGACCTTCGGGGTCTCTTCTTTCAGACCTCCCTTCTGAGTGGGGGTGACGACCGCCCATTTTACTATTTGCTATTTACACTTGAGTAACGATTAAAATGAGACGAGTAATGGGAGCCTTTTGTTCTTCTATTCAGTTTTTACAGATTCCATCTTAATCGGAAACCTGCGCACTGATCCGAAGTCGTTCTTGGTCTTCTGTTCAGACAATCTTACTCCTACCGACCGGTCTGGGGGTCCTCCCTGCGGTGGGCCCCTGGTCCACTGGTGCGGAGTCAGGACCGTGTCGCTGTCACTCCCCGAGTGGTGAGGTTCGGGGGATTCACGGGCTGTCCCTGGAAGACCAACTAGTGCCCCTTTGAGATCGAGGACTCCGGTCGGAGTGGAGTGTCTGTATGCCTGTTTCCACGTCCCTCTGCGGACTCAGGTGCAGTGTCCGACTCCCCTTTCTTTCGTCCTGAATGTGGACGAAACGTCCCCCGGGACCACGAGGACTGAAACTGGGGTAACGACACCGATAAAGAACCCTTTCCTTCTGTGAATAGGGGGCGGACGGACGTAGGTAAAGGGTCAAGTGACGTGAGTGAGTGAGACTTCCCGTGATCCACCCCAGAGACTACAGTTGGACCTATGGGGTCCCCGAAAGTAAGACTCATAGACACTGTGCACAACCATCTGTGAAGAAGGGCGGAGGACCTGTCGTCTCGGGGTAACCATGTCCAATACACAAGACACGTGTGTTGTGTGTGTGTGTGTGTGTGTGTGTGTGTGTGTGTGAAAGGACGGAAAGGAGATAGGAAATTGAACGACGTTAGACTTTTCCCACTCTTCCTTCCTGTACTCACTGGTGGGGGATCGTCGAGAAGTGGGTGAGAAGTACCCTACCCAGACGGTCGGTCTTGACGTGTAAATGGAAGAGGACAACCAGGGACGTCCGTCACCACCACTCGGGTCCAGACCGGATGGTACTGGAACACCTGTTCAGACGACTTTCGACCCCAGACGTCACTATTTAGGTAAACCGATTGTCTGGAAGTTGGTGCACAACGTTCGACCGGAGACAGTACCCCTATTATGACGAAATAGATTACAAGATAAAGAAAGGGACAAGTCTCGGATCCGTACATTCTCACCTCCATGAGGAAGGGAGGGGGATCCACTCACGTTGGTATACCCTTGAATCTTAGACGACCTTCGGTGACCTTCTTTTCATCTCTTCAAAGAGAATCGAGAAACAGAGAATTGTTTTCTTCTTTTTAGTTATGCAATTGGGAGGGGATGAGGGTAGTTGATGAAATAGACTTTCGGTCGTAAAAATCTAAGGTCCCCTTCTTTTTTTTGTCCGTTTAGGAAGTCTCTGACAACGTCTTTACATGATAAAGGACGTCGGGTTAGGTACGGGGTCCCAACTCTTTTGGTGACCCGAGATCGACCTCTTCTGAGAACTCTTGAGGAACCTGTCGTTCCTCTAGATTGGTCAGGTAGGATATCCTTTAGTTAGGACTTATAAGTAACCCTCCTGACCACGACTTCGACTTCGAGGTTATGAAACCGGTGGCCTACGCTTCTCAGCTGAGTGACCTTTTCTGAGACTACGACCCTTTCTAATTCTCGTCTTACTCTTCCCCCGCTGTCTTCTACTCTACCAACCTACTGTAACGGTTGAGTTGTCTGTACTCAAACTCGTTTAAGGCCCTCTACCACTTCCTGTCCCTTCGGACCGCACAACGTCAGATACCCCAGTATCTCTCAGCCTGTACTGAATCGTTGACTTGTTGATCCCTGTCTTACTCGACCTTGTGACTTGAAATAGGGATAAGGGGTCACGACCTCTGGTTGGTTTGGATACTCGCATTCGTGACCTTTCGAGTCGATCCCGTCAAAATCGGTAGTCAAGTCTCTGTCCTGTGTTGGCCATGGAGTTTGACAGTAAAAGAGAGGTAAAACTCGTACAGAACGGTTCTTACGTCAGTAGAGGACTCTCTCATTCTCGTTCCGACTCTGTCCTCTCCCTCGTCTCCACTCTGCATACGGCCCTAAACGTTGCCTATCTAGTCTTTCGTCAAGGGTTCTGGATGACTGTTATTCATGACCTCCCTCTGTACCTTCCAGATCACTAAGAGAAGGACAATCGTATTCCAGAGACATGGTCCTCTAAAGGTTGTACTACTCGTAGAAGTTGTGATTCGTTTATAAGACCTTATCAGCTTTGAATAGCAACGTTCATAGATTTATCTGGTGAGTGGAAGCACCTTACCCGGTCTGTGTCTTTAAGGTATTGAAAAATTTAACAAGTGAAAACGGGCGTCGGTCCCCTTACTTGTCGAGTCATTCGGTTTGAGGGTAACACACATTTTAACTACAGTTGTCTCGGTCACTTGTAAGTAGAGCACGTCGAATGTGATAAAGAATTTATTCCAAAACCTTTCGTTTAGTTGAAGTCTTCGATATGTATCTAAAAAAAAAGGGGGGTTTCTTTGAATAGTTCCTCTCTTTTATTGGAGACCCCAACTTTTGGTCTAAATGTCGTTTCTACCAGGACCACCCCACCCCCACTCATCGCGTAGTAGGTAAAATCAGAACAAAAAGATTGAAACGTAGTCTGTCTTCTGAGGAGTGCCTTGTTTGAACAATCTTTCGTTTACAATTGTGAATTCGAGTCGTCATCCTTCCTCTCCCTTCTCATTGTTCCTTCATTCTACGTCTACTTCGCTAAGAAGTCTTTACGTTAAGTACCCGTCGGAAGGGTTCACCGAGTTACCATTCCTTATGGTGACGGTTACGTCCTCTGCGTCCTCTGGACCCAAACTAAGGAACCAGTCCTTTTAGGGGACCTCCTTCTTCCCCCTTCAGTGAGGTCATCAGAACGGACCTTTTAGGGTCCCTGTCTCTTCGGACGTAAGTACCGATGTCAGGTGCCCCAACGTTTGTCAGCCTGTGATGACTCACTGACTCGTACGTGGTAAACCTACGTCTTCTGTGTTTTTGTTTCAGTTGTTCTGAGCCCTTCGATTACTCCGTAACATGTCACTGGGTGACAAGGTCAAACGGGATCTGGTTCTCCAAAGGGTCGAGTTTCGTCCGGAGCCACGATTTTCGAGACTAGGTCCTGTCTGGGCCTGCGAACCGGTAGCCTGGAGGTACTAACCGTAAGAGTTGAGTAGGATTAAGTCTAGGAAATGGGACCTGTGTCTATAGACCGAAAACAGGTTTGGTAATCCAGTGACCTACTCTCTAAAGTTTCCACTACGTTTCGTCTTTAGTGGGATGCCTTGGTAGTACGGGTGACGCTTCCACCTCCTTTCACCTCGAGCTCAGAGACACTAAGAAACGCCACCCAAAGTAGAGTACCTCAGACTCGTATAGTAGACTCCTTCCCTTAATTCACACCCCAGGGCGGTGTGAGGTGGTCTCACTTACGCTCAGTCCTTCGACATGTAGGACATGCATCAGGTTTGTCACAGTCAAGACTTCCTTCTCATAGAGGGGAGTTCTTTATTTTGTGATATAAAAAAAAAGGGTTTTTATGAAATTTTCATCTTAGTAAGAAAATCTTTACAGATTCAATCAGTAGATTATGTTATCCCATTCGGATGAATGCACGAGAAGGATGTACGCGTCAAGTCAATTTTCAATATAATAGTGTTTCTAGTCTAAGAGGTCTGTTGTGATCAAAGTAGTACGTTTCTACGTACTGAATACATATCCCAATTTTTTTTCTGGATCTCCCCATTCTACCCCTCCCTCCCCTATGTATATATTGAGACCGACTAAGTGTAACACCATGTAGTCTTTGGTTGTGTTACATTTCGTTAATGACGATTCAGTGAAGTCAGCACAGGTTGAGACACGCTGGGGTATCTGCCGTCGGATGGTCCGAGGGAGCAGGGACCCTGAGAGGTCCGTTCTTGTGACCTCACCCCACAGTAACGGAAGAGGCATTTCGTTAATTGGTGATCAAATTTTTTTTTTTTTTTCTGTAGATTATATAAGATCGTAAAGTCTTGCACAGGTCTTGTGTGATCATTTAGTCTTCCTTTCAAATGTCTCTTATTAAACTTCGGTGGTATTGTCTTCCTATCTAGTTTTGAAAGGCTCGTCCAAATAAAAGGATTATAGATAGAGTCTTTAGAGTAGGGAAAGCCATCGTGACTTAAGTATGAGTTTTAAAAAAAACCGACAATCGGGTCCCTTTCTTCTTTGTAAAGACAATTTCGTTGAACGTTTCGAGTTTCCCGTCTCTTGTCATCTCAGTAAGTGTTCCTCGTTTTCTCGTCCCGTTCTTGCTAAACGCCACTGCATGTGCAACCACCACTTCTACGGCATCTAGTCTAGGTCGAGCCCGTCCTTCTTCCACGGGACCTCAAGCACCATCATCTTTCCGTGGAGCGGGCCCGCCCTCGTCAACTCCGCCCGGAAGTACTTGCACCAGGTGCACAGAAGGTCGTCCTTCGCCGGGGGCTACAGCAAGAATGTGTGCGCCCGTCGAGCCCTCTTGTGCCAGAAGGGTGTCAGCACGAGGTGCCGTAAAAGAGCCTTCTTCTTCATCCACTTTAAAGGCTACAGCATTCTCCTGTGCTTCAAACCAAGATCTTTGTTGTCCTTTCTTCTTTCCCGAGTCGGGTGACCTGTCGTGTCGTTTGAGACGAGTTGTAACACACTGTTGGATTGGCCCCCTTCTTACACATTTTCTTTCTCTGTACGCATAGTGGCTTAGTGAAACGACATGCGGACTTTGATTGTGTTATAACATTTAGTTCATACCGCCACCACCAAACCAACGAGTCAACACAGGGTGAGAAACGCTGGGGGTAGTGGGTGGTTCGAGGAGACAGGTTCCCTAAAGGGTCTCTTCTTATCGTCTCACCCAACAGTACATGAAGAGGTCTCCTAGTAGACTTGAGTCCCTAACTTAGTCTCAGGGGACGTAATGTCCGTCAGGTAACGTCCATTAAAGAAATGGATGGCTCGGTACTCCCTTAGGAGTTTTGATACGAGGTTACATTTTATTTTTCAACTAATTTTTTTTTTCGTTCTCTCTTCTTTTCGGATTTGTAGGTATTCGATGAGGAAACACAGAACGGACGAGTCATAAATAAGGTTCCTCTGAGCTAAAACACACCGGTTGTGACGTAAGAATATCTTCCTTGGGTTCCGGGATTCTCGTGGGATTGCTAGACGTGGCGACCGCCTCGGACCACGCGCTCAAGACGACAAATCGACAACTCAGGACGGACTGAGAGACGCTGGGGTGCCTGACGTCGGGTGGTCCGAGGAGGCAGGTACCCTACAAGGTCCGTTCTTATGACCTCACCCAACGGTAAAGGAAGAAGTCCATAGAAGAGTCGGGTCCCCAGTTTGAGTTCAGAGAACGTACCCGTCCACCTAAGAAATGGCAGACTCGGTGGTCCCTTCCGGTGTACTCAAGATTCACTGTCCTTTATCGGTCACACTAAGGTGTGTATTCGTAGGGCTCAGTTATATCGTGAATCCATGTATTGCTCCGAAGAAACTACCGAGTCTACCGTTGGGTGAGGCCACTAGGACGAACCCTTTTGGGTACCTGTCTCCTCGGACCTTCCAATGTCAGGTACCCTAGTGTTTCTCAACCCACACTGACTCGCTGATTGTGTGTGTGTTGAAAAGCTATCCATGCATTGTAATTATGGTAGTTTTTAATCGTCGTTTTTAAACGTTGTGTGAAATTTCGATATCTGTCAGGAAATAAACATATAAGAATTATTGGAAGTCTTTGTCACCCTCTACTCGAATAAATGTCTTGTCTTTGTCTGAGTATCTGAATCTCTTACTTAAATACCAATGGCCTTCCCTTCCCAATCACCTCTCTAACTAACCCTCAAACCTTGACTGTACATGTGCTACGACATAAATTTTATCTACCGGTTGTTCCTGGATGACATTTTTATATTTCCTATTTTTTTCTTTTTTCTTTCTTTTTTTAATCTGTGTCTCTAAGAGTCGTTATTATTATTTTATCTCGTTAATGATATTATATGGTATTATTTTCGCTATACTTAAACCTTTTTTTCACCCTCTTTTTATAATTTTTGTACTTTACACTGAGTCTTGTATCTCCATAACGTAATTATAGTGCAAACATATATTCTGTTGTTTTAAGAAACTAAAATGAATATATGACCTTACACTGAAACCGTATTTAATACACGAAAGTCATTCCTGAAATTTTTACAAAAGGCAAACACTTTTGACTTTGATACTCCAATCACAGGACTTAGTCGAAATCGGTAAGGACAATGATACCACTGATACTTTACACTATTAGTTAAGAATGAAAGAATAAAAACCCCTTAAGTAAATCTCTTCCCCTCCCATAACTTTATCTCAGTAACGGAAAGACTAGAGTACTAATCCAGTTTTAATACCTGAATCTTTACTGTTTAATACCGTTTGGAAATGAATTAGTGGTGTGAGTAATCCGTAAATCCTTAAATAATATCTAACAGTTGTCTTGAAACATATGTCGTGACTTTCGTAATAGAAGTATTGAACGACAAACTCAGATAACTATTATTTCTACTATAGGAAAGTCTGTGGTACGGTACCGCACGATTCGGTGGAGTCAATACAGGCTGAGACGCGTTGGGGTACCTGACATCGTACGGTCCGAGGAGACAGGTTCCTAAAGGGTCCGATCTTATGACCTCGTCCAACGGTAAAAGAAGACGTCTCCTAGAAGGGTTGGGTCCCTTGTTTGGTTGCAGAGAATTCAGAGGACGTTACCGTCCACCCAAGAAATGGTGATCACGATGCACCCTTCGGGGACGGTCTGTGTCGACACGGGATTATGAATAGAAAATTTTTGACTAAGAATGCGAAAAGAGATAACGACTCTCAAAAGATGAGTTAGTCGTTCACAGAATTAAATACCACGTTAATTCTATTATCCTTTTATAGGAAGTTTTAATTACCTTTTTATGTGTGTTGACATAGGTGTCCTGTATAAAGTCCCTGTTAACTGAAACCTCCTGTTGAGTTAACCGGAACATGAAACAGTCTAGGTTAGTACAACATGGTCGTCTGTACAATAACCGTCCCGTTGATTTTTATCCAAACCGATGTTCTACTAGGTAATTACAATTCGCAATCCGGACGAAGTCCGAGTGGATTCTAGACTTTACGTCTGCGACCAAGACTCTGGCTGTACTTCTCCCGTGACTCATGATAAGACAGGACTTTCCGACGACGGTCGAAAGTTGGTTTAAGCTGATTTAAAGTTAGTTCTCAACTACAGTAGTGTTTTGCAAAGTTTAAGTACGTTGAAGTGTCGAAGGGACCACTGAGTCTCCCATTTCTTAGACGGACGTTACGTCCTCTGGCCCCGACCTAGGGACCCAACCCTTCTAGGGGACCTCTTCTCTTACCGTTGGGTGAGGTCATAAGACCGGACCTCTTAAGGTGTCTGTCTTCTCGGACAACCCGATGTCAGGTACCCAGTGTCTCAGCCTTTGCTGATTTGTCGATTGTGAGAGTGAAAGACTGTAAGATTTTTACATTTTTATAAGATGATATGTGAGATATACAATACACGAAGAGAGACAAGAGTTTATCAAAATGCACGTGATTTCATAATTATTATCTCTAAAGTTATTCTTGACTAAAATTAAATAGTTGACAATTTGTATCACCGATTAGTGAACGAAATTGAGCTTTGTCTATAAAATTTTTTGTGGGACCGAACGTAATTTCATGTACTCTACCCTCAGTCTGTATAATTGACATGTCAGGCGAGATTATGGGACTTTTCTACGAGTGTCTTTGTCCGCCCCTACGTGGAGACTGAACACAAAAACTTTTGTTTTCGTATTATCACCCCCTCAAAACTTAGGCACAAGTGACACACAGAGGGTTTCTCTTAATGAGTGACTTCGTCTGGGGGTTTTCGTTTATACTTTGTTAATATTCTGAGATAACTCAAAGATTTCGATTATAAGTTGATATACGGATTAAGACTTCTCTTCCAATTTAGAGACGTCTCGTCCAAGACGTGGGTCCGAGTATGTTGGTCTTGACGTCAAACGAGTCACTTTACTTCTGTTTGTTTTTTGGTGGTAGTAGCGGTTGTCTGGAGTACCTTTTACTTCTTTACCTTCTTTCTGCACCCACACAGATCGATATCGAGGGTCGTGCTCACCTACTCCGCACTCTGTGTCAGGTGTTCGAAATAGTTCGTGGGAGTGTTGATGGATGAAGACGGTCATTGAGCCCTTGTGTGTCGTACTTTTGGTGCATCCTTTATAGACATCCTAGGTCCTTTGGAGCTCGTCCTTTAGTTCCTCGACTCTTGTATTTTTTCTAGACGGAACCACAGAAGGTCGAGTTCCAACCAGACATTAAATCTTTAGAGGCTTCACTTCGCTTTCAGTGAGTCAATACAAGCTGAGAAACGTTGGGGCCCCTGATATGTCAGGTACCCTAAGAGGTCCGGTCTTATGATCTCCCACATCAGAAAGGGAAGAGGTCCCCTATAAGGGTTGTGTCCCGAGCTTGGGTCCGGAGGACGTAACTTCCGTCTAAGAAATGGTAGACTCGGTGACCCCTTCGGGTTAGAGATAACTCCAATTTTTAGAGATAACTCACGATTTGAGACCACATTCCGAGGTCCGATCCACGAAGAGAAAATCTTCGAGTCCTTTGAGTGTCCTTAGTATCTTCCTCTACAAACACAATGAGTAGGTCAGAGTATCTACTTCTGTGATGTCGGATCTCCTTGGACTGGTTCAAGTGTGTCGGTCGTAGGTCCACCCCGAATACAGGACTCAGATCTACCAGACTGGTGTTTCGGATATGTGCCCGGTAATGTGATGTGACTTTTTTGGTACCCGACACTAAAAATCTTGGTATTCAATGAAGTTGTTGTGACTTCTTCTCCAGAACCTTAAGGTCCGTTGCACAGTCTTTGGTGTCACCACCGACCCAAAATGCGTCCTGGTTCTACTCCTCCCAGACTCTTGTCTGGTATCCCCTTCTCCCTACGAGGTTATTTAGAAATGAGACGCCGATAGTCTCTGTAGTTCCTACGGTGTCTTTCTTCTCACCCTCCTTCCTCAGTTGTTAGGGTCTCGAGTAATTTGTTCTTATCACACCCTTCGCAAACGGAGTTAAGACCTCTTCTACGAAGGTCACCGCAGGTGGCCCCGTGCCCGTGTGCGTGGTCCCTGACCCTCGCGGAGATAGGTAGGTACAAGAAGTAGGCGGGGTGACTTGTTAGAGTGGGTCTAAAGAGTATTTCCTCCTCATGACTCAGTACGGATCGTCTGAACGGGTACCCAAGGAGAAAGGGACCTCTTGGAGGTTATAGAGAGGTGTGGTGAGATTGGGTAAAATACTATCCTACTGTAGCTCGAAAAATCTATCTTTACACGTTTATATAAAGAAAGGATGACGTTTTTGTTCCCTTCTTAAACACGGAACTTACGTCATGACCTGTACTTGAACTCGGTTCGACCCCTCTATCACCTCCTGTCTCCTCGGACCACCCGATGTCAGACACCCCGGCGTCTCAGCCTGTACTGAATCTCTGACTTACTGTTTCTGTTGTCGCATACCCACAAAGAGATTGAGTGGTGCACAATGTCTATAAAGTCAGTTCCTCGATTCGATACCAACCTTGGTGTAGGACGTCGGAGTGTAGGGAAGTCTCCCTACTACCCAAGGCTACCCACTGGACGACAGTATAGTCCTTCAAGGTCTCGGAAAATTTTGAGTCGGTCGTAGGACAAGGAAACGGTTTCTGTCACCTTTTCGTCACTATCGACAATTTACCTTTCGGCTCCTCGAGAACGGAAATATCTATCTTTAGACCTCCATCCGCCACGATCTTAGAGTGGACCGCCCTATTATTCTACGTATAACAAGGGGAAGGTAATAAATTCAGGACAGAGAACAATTTTACACTGAGTGGCATTCGATCCTAGAAGGTGTCGACTCACTTGACTTGTTCAGTCTTTAGTCAGTCACCGGAAGGACAGATGTCACTTACACCCACGTACTTTCTCTCCGAAAATAAGTAGTAGTAATAGTTCGATGTTTACTTATCTTCAAAACGATTAAGCCTTATTTTTGTCTGTGTTCATAAACAGTCGAATAATGGTTTATATACGTACCTCTTCGACCAAAAAAAGGAGTACAAACACTTTGTATAACTATTGTCTAATGTCTCATAAGATGTTTTATACAATTTTCTCCTTAATACAAAGTACTATATTCGTGTAAATGAAAGATGTAAATGACTGTATTATCACCGGTACTTCTACCCTTGTGACTCATCCCTGGGTTCGTTATATTTGAACTCAACATTCTTCCCGTTTTCGTAGTTATAAAAACTCCCCAAAGACTAGTACATGTTGGTTTGAGATTTGACGGTCTACCTAGTAAGGTGAACCAGAAGAGAGACAAGGTATCGGATGGCGTGGTCAGACCTCCCCGCGGTCCGAGTCACCAGGTTAGATTACTGACTGACCTGGTGACTCTCCGAGAACTATATCTTCATAAACAGATTTGGTCACTCTTACCCGTAATTTCTGTCCTTCCTTAAGACTAAAAGGTCGAGATGTTTTTGGAATGTTCTTAGTTTTAGTTTCAAAATTAAACAAAAGTTAGTTTCCCTTTCCGTCTGATCTTTTACAGATCGTCCGAATTTTGGGAGCCGACTTGGTGACTGTAGGTCTTACAAGGAAGTAGGACTTGTTGATAAGTCGGATCCCTTCTTTTTCCGACTATGTTTTATGGGAGGGTTATTTACTTCCGACATTGAAAATAAAGTACTAAAGGAAAACGAAAGGAAAACTTATTAAACATAAATCATCTGGAAGACTTCTTGACTACGAAAACTTGACACTACGACCTCTTCTGAGAACTCTCAGGGAACCTACGTCCCTCTAGTTCGGTGAGTTGAGATTCCTTTAGTTGAGACTTATAAGTAACCTTTCTGACTACGACTCCGACTTCGAGGGTATGAAACCGGTGGACTATGTTTCTCAGTTGAGTAACCTTTTCTGCGACTACGACCCTTTCTAATTCCCTTTCTCCTCTTTTCCTACTGTCTCCCTCTACCACTCTATCGTAACGACTGAGTCACCTGTACCTAAACTCGTTTAAGGGTTTCTATCACCCTCTTTCTTCTCGGTCCGTGCGACTTCAGGTGCCCCAGTGTTTCTCAGCCTGTGCTGAATCACTGACTTGTTGTTGTTCATCTGAAGTGTATTACTTTTACTCATTAGTTTGTACGTATATAATTTCCACTAGTCTTAAACTCTTTATATTTATTTCTGTCCAACTCAAGGATTTCATCGGTCGGTAAAGTGTTTTTATTTCCTCGATTACCTTTGTTATAAATCTGTACTGCAAGTCACTCTGTCTCCAAAGTCAAGATATTAAAAAACTATAGTCAGTGGTGGATTTAGTAAAGACACGTATAAGGATCTAAAAGTCCAGGAGAGAAATAAACCTTCTAACAAAGGGATAGTGTCGATGTACCTTTACACGTCGTCTCCCAAGGTTTTATTTTGCTTGAAGTAGATACACACATAGTCCTAACCTATTAATTTGATTTTAAATTAATTCATTTTTCACCAAATTTTATGTAACTGTATGATTTTAAGAACGGAATTCTAAAGATCCTTTTCTGATCTATCTAACTAGCTATCTAGTCATCTGTGTCTATCTACCTAACTATATGTACAGACACACACATACAAAACTCACACATTGTATGTGTACATATCCTAACTCCACATACATATATACCGAGTTATGAAGGTGGATGACCGTCATTCTTGAACCGGTCTAATACATTGTCGTGTTCAAGAGTCAAAGGGGGTAACTCTTACACGCGAGTCAGCACAGACTAAGAGACACTGGGAGACCTGACCTCGGGTGGTCCGAGGAGACAGGTCCCCTAAGAGGTCCGTTCCTATGACCTCACCCAACGGTACGGGAGGAGGTCCCCTAGAAGGGTTGGACCCCTAGTTTGAGAACGGACGGACGTAGAGGACGTAACGTCCTTCTAAGAAATGGGTGACTCGGTGGACTCTTCGGGGAATCTTACCACTATTGTTATGGACTATGAATCATAGTAACACAACCTGTACTGAATCACGGACTCGTTGTGTTGTTTTCATAGTGACACTTTTCAGTTTGCACTACGGACGGTGCACGGATAGTGAACCAACGATTAGTAGTTTGATATCTAGTGGTAAATGTATATACGTATAAATATGTACACATATTTATAATATGTGTATATATTTAATTACTATTTATATATGTTTTCTGTTTATTATCGTCACCTGTACAACAATTTGTATAGTAGTCATAAATGAACGCACACGAGTGCGAGTGAGGACAGACTGAGAAACGATGGGGTACCTGTCATTGGGTGGTCCAAAGAGACGGGCACCCCGAGAGGTTCGTGCTTATGAACGCACCCGACGGTAAAGGATGAGATCTCCTAGAAGGACTGGGTCCCTATCTTAGGTACTGAGAACGCAGAGAACGTGACCGTCTACCTAAGAAATGGTGATCGCGGTGGGACCCTTCGGGAATAAATAAATTGTTCGAGAGTATGAAGTATTATAGACGTAAGACATATAGTTTACACCCACACACAAGGAAAGTCGTCTAGACCTTGGTTTGTGCCACTTCCCAGACACGATCTCTACCTCGGAACCTGAGGTCGATGTCACGGAGGTAGGAGTCCGTGAAGGAATGGTGGACGATACCCCGACAGGGTGAGAGGACCCGGGACCCGTAGGGTGTCGGGTGTGGAAGTTCCGGTCACACTTGGTTGGTTGTTCTGTGTCTGGTTGCTCAGTCGTGTTACTCCTCCTCCTGTGACCCCCGGTTCCCGTAGCTCCACTTAAGTTCTTAGTCTCCCTCCCCTCGTCCCTTTTCCGTCTACGAATCCGACCCTGACCCGGGTCCGGTGTGGGTCCTACCTTTCATCGAGTCCTCTTCTAGGATTCCCACTAGTTCTTACCTTCCTTCGATCACAACCGTGTCTTCCGGTCCGGTTCTGTCTCTAAGTGTCTCTCTTCAGACGTTAAGTCGGCGGTGACCCCTCTACGACTTCTCAACGTCTCTTTCGACTACGGGGTTTAAGGACACACACGCCGCCAGCAGTCCGCTTCCAGTCCCACCCTATATCAGAGTTATACAGGAATCTCTAGTGACTGTAGTATTGTACTCGGAGTCTTGGGGTCCAGGAAGTGAGTGACTCTTAGACCGTCTTTCTTTGTAGTGTCTTCTTGATCTTAACACCAAGGTCGTTTGAACTAAGGAAAGAAGAAGTACCCCTTACGCTAGACAACTTTTACACAATAAATGTATCTAAAGCCTAAGCTCGTCCTCGTTGCACATCGTGTCTCTGTGCACGACAGAGAAGGGCTTACTCTTGTCGACGGACAAGTGGTCGTACATGAGATCCTCAGGTCTGAGAGTGGGTCGTGAGAGGGAGAGAGTCACAGATGTCCTCGAGGGGGTTGACCGATGACAGGTGGACAAGATCGAGGGTCCCGGTCTCTGTAGGACGAGATGGGACGAACGAGTGAGGTAAGCTTCGGAGACTGTCGGAAAGGTCAGGGGACATGCTAGACTGATTTAGTATATTGGGACCCGAGTTGATCCGTATTCATTAAAGTACTAATGCATAAAGAGTGTGAAAGTTTCGAAGACAACTAGTACAAGTAAAAAAGAACTAATATAATTATAAAATTTATATGTCTAATGAAGAAAATCCTTAGTTAGTAAATTGGACGTCCTAACATTTTGGATTTTTCAAAAATTTAACCTCATAATTGAAATTAAGTTTCTAGAATCCTTATTAAATCACGGACATTTTATAAAGAATTTGTGTTTTCTTTTGTACGTTTTCAACTAACCTTCTCTAAGATCCAAGGTTGTAATAAATCACTTTTAACCCTGTTGTTCTTCAAATCATCTCATAATACGTCCGTTTTAATGACTTTGTGTCTCTTAACTCATAGACTATTTGTCCTGCTGTGTCATACTAAATACTAGACTTGACCTCTAAAAAACTCTCTCTCTCCTCGTTACAATTATTAGTACGGTCCTCACTCCTCACTGGGTCCTGACAGTAGTCCTCTGACGACTAAAGACCTGTTACTTGTAGTTCCGTAACAGGACTCACCAAGGTATTCATGGTTGTTTAAAGATTTATCATATACACAGGAGATATTACCCTGCATAGAAGAAACACGTCTAAAAAAAAAAAAAATTACGTCCATAGATATACAGAATCACATATGTCAACCACGGAGACCGGAGTATTATAAAACCACCCCTCTCTTTCCCACCCTAAGTTCATAAGACAGACTTTTGTACATTAGACTTCAGGTTTTATATTGACTCGTCCTAGGATGCCCCGGAAGGTCTTGTCCGGGAGGTGAGTGTACAGGAGACGGACGGAGAACAGTCATTTTCTTTTTTTTTTTTTTTCGGTTTTTTATTCGAATTAGTCTCTTTACTCTTCTACGTCTTCGTTTCCTTTTGTCAATTCGTCTGTTTTATTGTCAAATCGGTAATCCGTTTCAGTTTCTGGAAATCAAGGAGGAGGTCCCGATCTCTATTATAAGAGTCTATATGGGAAACACGACAGAACGTCTATGATTTTGCGGACGGTTCACCCTTTTCAATTGACATCCGAAGGGTGTTCGTGTCTATGGGGTCTGCCCAACCTTGGTCTTCCAGTTACTACAACTGGGATCCAATGGAGTTGTGGGTGGTCAGTCGTCTTCCAGGAACTCGACTGGCATATGTGTCGTTGGAAGAGAAGGAGAAAAAGGATATTTTAGAGGTTCGTTTTGTACCCCTCACCCCTCAACCAAGAAACGCTGTACTCAGGTGGAAGAGGGGTCCTGGAGACTGAAGAAGTTATTTTGATAGAAAGGAAAGTGAGTTGTAGGCAGAGGGAGTCCTAACCTAAGAACTCCCCGTTCACCGGTTTGAACTCAAACCACTGTTTTACGGAATAACCGTTCACCTCTGGGACGTTGTGAGCGGACTTCCCTAAGACACTGACGGGTTGAAAGTCCTTGAGTCACGAGTTCCTGGTCCTGTCTTGTGTGGTGACAAAAGTCTCTCATGGTGTTCTTAACCCAGGAAGGACAGTTGATGGTCTGAAGACGTGTGTATTTCTCGAGACGATTTATTAGGATGTCTGTAGATACGGAACCCAAATTATTGGGGTCGAGTAAGGTGGAGGAAAGAGTCTAAAAGTGGTCAGGTCTTTTGTCGCCGGTGGTACAGGTGTCATAGGTATAACGAGATGATACCATCGAACACGTATTTTTAGACCTGTATACTCCTCTCTACCCCCGTCGAGCACTACGACCACAAAGGGTTCTTCAGTTAATTGGTTTCCCCTCCGACCCTTGGATGTCTCCCTCCTCCTAGACAGAAGTCAATGATCGAGTGTGTACGTAGTCGGTACACCGGGACCAAGTCCTCCGACTAAGGAGACTGGGTCGAACGAGTAAAGATTTACCTCTGTCACGGCAGAGAAAACACCACCACCACCACCCCCCCCACAACACGTCTCTAAAGGTCTTCTTTACCTCGGAGGGTAGATGGACCGTTCAATATTTATCAGCAGCAGTGGTGAGGAACACGTACCTTTTTATTAACCTACATGGTCTCTGAGGTCGTCCACGTGTCTGTCCGTCTACTATACGTCCCTCCGGTAAATACATTTGAGAAAAGACTGAAATATTTCTATTAGTCTTAACTAAATGTTGTGATAAAGGTTCTATGTCGGTAGGGGGAGTTCCATCTGGTAGACGGGTGTTACGGAAGACTAACCGAACTAATTCGGACTTTTGATCGTTTACCGTAGACCAGTACGACACAGAGTACAGTGTGCTGAAACGAGGGTTCGAGATTCAGGTGTACGGTAGTGGGATTGTTCGACTTTGAAGTACTCAGTCATCAGTCCCCAATCAGAAGGTCGATGTGACGACTTGTCTCAGGTGACAAGTGTTCTTGTGGGGAACATTCGGCAGACTATTTTAGTGTTTTGAGCCGACGTCTGATGTGTAGGTACAGAAAACAAGACCCAAAATGGTTCAAATAAAAGGAACTATTTGTGGTGTCTAGAGGATTTTGTTTGTCTGAGGTAAAAGTCCGGGATGAACAGAAACGAAAAGAACAAGATACTTGAGACGGAGGTGAGTACTTAAAAGACGAAATCGTTTAGAGAAGACACGTCCCTCTCGGATTGAGTCGGCTAAATGTGGAAACCCCTGACGTGACATATCTAACACGGTTTTCACTAGAGTACCAGGGGTCCTGTCTTGGGTTGTCCCAGTGGGATAGGGTCGGTGTAGACGTAGGGGTTCTTCACCACAGACGAGGGCCCTTCTTCACGGTTCGAGGTGTTTCGTGGACAGAAGTACTATTCGTCTTTGTTAAGGAGGAATCTCAATTCGTGTCTTCCCTAAAAAGAGAGAGGTTCATTTAATAGAAATTAGTGATCCTCCAATTAGAATATAAAATTTCTGGAGTTTCTCAGATAAATTATACACCCATTGTAGTTATTTCATAAAGTTTGGTCCTCTCGAACTCTACCAATGTCTTTCTCAACAGATTTGATCTTTGTGTTATCGAGTATTTTTGCTATGATCCCTAAAGTTCACACAAAAGGAAGTGTCACTCCAGTTCCGACCTGAGAGTCTCTTACCCCCTCGAAGTCTTTATCACCCTCTTGGGTCCCCTCTCTGTCTACGACAGAAGTTCTTTCTTTTCTTCGTCCCACGACCCAGGGTCACTCTAATACGGGACCCTCTACAGGTAGACTCAAGTATTTCGAGTGACTATCTAAGAAAAAAGTACAAGAGAGACTCCAAAGTCAGGTACACGTTCGTTCGTCAAGGGAGTCTTGAGTGTGTGAGTTAAACATGTTGTAATTAAACCTATACAATAAAAGGGGGAAAAGTACCCAACTGATAAAGGGGTTAAACTAATGGTCAAAGAATTTCCGTTCAAAATGTCGAAGAGATAAAATTCGTAGCTGATACTTTGTAAATAATAGGACGAAATGTCATTAGTAAATTATTCCCAATAATTACTAATCATAAAATTACGTGATTCCGACAATTCCATAAAGAGATTTGTGTATTTAAACGAGATTCTCACTAAAACCGTGTCTCTTTTTTTAGACTAAAACTTTGAATATGCTGGTTTGTGTATTGAGTTACGAAGTTTAAGACGGTCTTGTAATAGGTTAGCTAGTACGACGGAAACTATTGACTGCTTTGTGTAAGATAGATTTTCACCCTCACCTTTACTCTACCGTTTCCTTCTAAGAAATTTACAGGTCTGGACGTAGGTAAAGTTTATATGTTTAGAGATACAAAGTTTAAGACCCAATGTTGATTGTTACTGTACAAGAGAAACAATTGTTGTTTTAAGTATAAAGACAACGAATACTTTACACGAATAGAGGTTGAGTAAGTTGTTTATGTCTACCTCGGAGTTGACATAAAGTCCGTGATGTACTTTACGACTCGCGTGTTTTTGACTAGGGTAGATTTGTGACGGGAGTTCCTTAAGTATGTGAGTACCTACCCCTTTTGTTTCTACATTTGATGATTAGATAATTGAGTGAACAATTTTTTACTACATAACACACGAAGGATACTCGGGTAATTACGACTTTCGTAGACCCTATGTAGTCACCGGTTTCCTTTATTCGTACCGGTGTCCTCTTCGAAGTAAGGTCACCTCCTGTCCTCTGTTCATGACTTCCTCCTAGCTTCACCTTGTGTCTATTCACTTAGTTCTCCCGAACTACCTCCTCCCTTCCACTTTCGTAGTTCGTGAGTCAGAACAGGCTGTGAAATACTGGGGACCTGACATCGGACGGTCCGAGAGAGGTACCCAAAGTCCGTCCTTATGACCTGACCCGTCGGTAAGGGAAGAGGTCCCCTAGAAGAACTGAGTCCCTAGTTCGGGTCCAGAGAACGTCACGTCCGACTAAGAAATGGTAGACTCGGTGGTCTCTTCGGGGTCTACTTCGTCCCTCCCCCCCAGTACAGTTTATTCTACCAGTCCCGGTTCCAGGGTAAATCTTCGGTGTAGTCTCGTTTCTGATCTATCTTGACTTCGGTAACCGGTGTACCTGACAAACCCCTTTCTCAAGAGGTCTATCACGTCTCCGCTCGTAGGATATCTGGTGTCCGATCTGGATGGGTGACCAATATCTATTTCAAAACACTCGTGTGTCATAAGTCAAGTCAAGTCAGCGAGTCAACACAGACTGAGACGCTGGGGTACTTGGCGTCGTGCGGTCCGGAAGGATAGGTAATGGTTGACGACCTCAGATTGGTTTGTGTACAGGTGACTCAGCCACTACGGTAGGTTGTTAGAGTAGAAGACAGCTGGGGAAGAGGAGGACGGGAGTTAGAAAGGGTCGTAGTCCCAGAAAAGTTTACTCAGTGGAGAAGCGTAATCCACCGGTTTCATAACCTCAAAGTCGAAGTTGTAGTCAGGAAGGTTACTTATAAGTTTTGACTAAAAGAAATCCAACCTGACCAACCTAGAGGAACGTCAGGTTCCCTGAGAGTTCTCAGGAGAGGTTGTGGTGTCAAGTTTTCGTAGTTAAGAAACCGCGAGTCGAAAGAAATGTCAGGTCGAGAGTGTAGGTATGTACCGGTGACCTTTTTGGCATCGGAACTGATCTACCTGGAAACAACAGTTTCACTACAGAGACGAAAACTTATACGACAGATCCAACCAGTATTGAAAGGAAGGTTCCTCGTTCGCAGAACATTAAAGCCCCGACGTCAGTGTGTCGTATCTAATGTGTTACCGGCACAGACAAAAGTACGAAGTTACCGTCGTGACTTTTCGACGTTGTTTCCGGTATACCTACGTTTGCTATTTCAGAAAGGAGAGACCGGGAAGTATCAATTACGACTAGGGACCGTCTCTCCTTCCCGGTCCCGGTCTCATATCGCGTATTCTCCAATTTCGTCTTCCTCGTTCCCCACCCGTCCTCACTCCTGCCCGTCCGTCACCTCCGGCCGGTCACCACGGAGGTGGAAGAGACGTCCACTTTGCCCCTGAACTCTCCAAGAACTCGTCCTCTTCCTGGTGCTCGAGGTCACAGCAGGCTACTTGTGTTGGGACGTGTAGCTGGTGCTCCTTCCTTACTTTCCCTGGGTGGTTAAGAGTCCCTTCGATTTTGACACTGACCTCGATGTCTTAGTATCCTTAATCCCTTCTCCGTTTTGAGTCCCCTTCAGTCTTTTCGTATTTGTCACACACCCTGTCTCAGGTAACTCCTCCCGTCTCAGTGTACGTCCCTCAACGTGTGAGGACGACTTTCCTGTGGATCTTCCGTACACCCGTCTCCTCTCCTGAGTCCCGCCTTCTCGTCCTTTTCGGTCTATTGTGTCCCTCCTTTCTCCTTCGAGCTCCTTCCGCGGTATCGGTCGGAACGAGATGAGAGGAGTAATCGGGACGAGTGTCGGTTACCACGCCGGTGGTGCGCCCAGAACGTTTCCACGTCCGCCCTCCGACGGGTGACGACCTGTCAGTATCGTAACCACCACAGTCTTCTGTAGCACGGACCTTGAGACCATAATCTGAGTCCCGTTAATCGAACGAGTCGTGTCCAACAACTTTGATATGGTACTTCCCTACGACCCAGAGACCCTCCCCGTCGTTCCTCTAGGTTGGTCAGGTAGGATTTCCTTTAGTTGGGACTGATAAGTGACGTTCCTGATTACGACTTCGAGGTCAGGAAACTATGTTTCTCGACTGAGTGACCTTCTCTGAGACTACGACCCTTTCTGACTTCCGTCCTCCTCTTCCCCTGTTCTCTCCTACTCTACCAACCTACGTAGTCGCTGAGTCACCTGCACTGAAACTCGTTCGAGGCCCTCTATGACTTCCTGGGCCTTCGGATCGCACGACGTCAGGTACCCAGTGTTTCTCATTCTGCACTGACTTACTGACTTGTTCTTGTTTCCCCTTCCCACTCCCCTTCTAGTCTCCGAAGCGTCCAGGAAGGAGTTCCGAGAGACATCCGACCGTCCTGTAATAGGACCAGTAGAACTACGGTGGGAAACGGATCTTCTCCTGGGGACTTCATATCCCCAGGGGTCTCTGACCCTAGTGACTTCCCAGTACTGAACAGTACAAAATAGATGTACAAGGGTGCAGGACTTCTCGTAGGAAACGTGAAGAGAACTGGACCTCCCAGTCTCACGAGTAACAACGGTCCCAAAGAGATGTCGGGTGACTCCCTCACTAAGTCTCTCTCTTATACACTCTACTTTAGGTGTAGTCTTACGACGGATCCTCTCTCCCTGAGGAAGGGGTCTCTGCACCCGACCTCCTACCTACGTGTCGTCTATTTCGTCTCCGAATTTACCTGTCTGAGAGACGTGATCGCGAGACCTCGTGCCTTCCTCTCTCCACGTCCGGTCGAATCGGGCCTCGTTTCTCCTGGTAGAGGACTCGGGAGGAGCTACTGAAGACTACGGGTAACCCTTGTTCTTCCGTTGTGACAAACGGTTCTCACTCCTCCTATTACGACTATACCCCCGTGACTCACCGGTCTCCTAAATCACCGGTGTGTCTTTATCTCACAGTGACGTTTTACGTTGTGGTTTCAAATTCTAAAGTTGTAAACTCATAAAGGACAAATCCCGTGACAATGTCCAGCGTTACATAGGGGGGGGTGGGGTTGTTTCTATGCGACCAAAGATATTTACACTGGAATAAACCTTTGTTCCAGTACTGACTACATTAATCATTTCCACTTCGGTATGACCGTATTCCATCCTGGGATTAGGTTATCTGATGGGACTATCGAGTCAACCATTTCTTAGGTGGACGTTACGTCCTCTGGGACCAAACTAGGGACCCAGTCCTTCTAGACGACCTCTTCCCTGTCCGATGGGTGAGGTCATAAGAACCCGAAGGGAACACCGAGTCGACCATTTCTTAGACGGACGTTACGACCTCTGGACCCAAACTAGGGACCCAAGCCCTTCTAGGGGACCTCTTCCCTTTCCGATGGGTGAGGTCTTAAGACCGGACCTCTTAAGGTACCTGACATGCCAGGTACCCCAGCGTTTCTCAACCCGTGCTGACTCGCCGAAAGTGAAAGTGTAGGTCATGTTAACCACAAGAGTATACTTTCTACCGGTTTACTCCTGTGTCCCGGTGCCCCTCTTCGGCGCACTTGTCTCCGTTTCTGACCTCACTACGACGGTGTTCGGTTCCCTACGACTCTTGATTTCTCCACTCCTTCCCAGGAGGGGACGTCAGAAGTATTTCTTATACCCGACGGTTGTTGAACCAGAACCTGAAGAATGGGAGTATTGAGACTCTTCTGTGTAAAGACAAAATTCGATGGGTCAAACACCATGAAACAAGGTCGTTACAATCCTTTGTTTACTTTGTTTGTGGTGGGGACAGGTTTGACGGTGACCTCCACGCCGGATTCCTCTACCTCAGTCAACCATAGGCCGACAACCGACCGACCTCCGACTCTTCCTTCTCAGGACCGTGTCCTGACCGTCTCCGTTTACTTTTTACATACACTGACGACATGACCAGTACGATACGTACAGGGGAGATACTGAATTAATTAGGTTAGTACCTTTCTATGAGGGAGACACCTGTCCGTTTAATAGGATGTCTTATAAATTAGTGTTGTCACCCAGACTTTAGTTTTTAAGACGACTGGTACCAAGTCTCTATGGTAGGAGGTGTGGAGGGGACGACTATTTTAAAGGGAAGGAGTTGTCTCTTTACAATCGGTTTTTTTTTTTCCGCCCCCACCCCCCCTTACAGGTTTTGTTTCTACCCTCGAGACGAATAGTATTATACACTCGTCGACAATCGACTCACCACCGGAGGGTCCCTGGAACCCAGAACAACTGTGGACCCCCATGGTGCCTAACCCGTCACGGTCCTTACATGGACCCCCTGAACCTGCACCGACGTCGTTCTGTCCTACCGGTCCTCTCCGGTCGCGTCTCACCTCACCCCTTTCGAGTCTCCGTCTGTCAGTCAGTCCTCTCTGTCCTCTGTCCTCCGGCCATCCACAGTCATTAGTCCTCGGTGTCGGGATCCACGTGAGTCGGTTGTTCATGAATGAGAGACCGAGATTTCATTCTATAACATAGTCCGTGACCCCTCAAGTGTCAGTAATGTAGATAAATATTAGTCGATAAACGATGATTATAAATAATAGAGACGACGACGACGATTCAACGAAGTCAGCACAGGTTGACACACGCTGGGGTATCTGCCGTCGGGTGGTCCGAGGGGGTAGGGACTCTGAGAGGTCCGTTCTTGTGACCTCACCCAACGGTAAAGGAAGAGGTTACGTACTTTCACTTTTCACTTTCACTTCAGTCAGCACAGGCTGAGAATCGCTGGGGTACCTGACGTCGGATGGTCCGAGGAGACAGGTACCCTACAAGGTCCGTTTTCATGACCTCACCCCACGGTAACGGAAGAGATGTACCAGAGTAAAATAATAGTCTTGAAGGTCCAGGTTACTGATCAATAGAGGTCAAGCGTCTACTCCTTTAGCTCTTGACTCTGTTAAGTCGAGGGACACCCGACTCATGACGAACTGGCCGTCCAGAAAGGTGGAGGTTTCAGAGGTAGCGAATGGAAAATTTTACCAGTGACTCGGGTTGTTTTCCATTACTGGAGACGGGTTTCCTGGAACAGTCAAGTGTGTGTGAACCATGGGACGAAGGACAGAGGACCCCACTGGACCCCACCTCCCGATGGGAGAGGGTCGACAACCACGGGCGCAAGACCCTAGACGTTCATTATGTGGAACACTAACATGAAGGAAACTCACTCAAACACCTTTGACGTAGAAGTTAATTTTGTGACCCAAAAATGAAGGGGTCTACCCTCGGACTACGACTCCTTCGACGAACGGTTGGGGTACACCTTCCGTCGCGGAGAAGTAAGTCGTCGAGTACCAGACGTAGAAGAGTTCCATGGTGGAGGCTCTCAAAGGTCATGTAAGCGAGTCGAGATAGTGTTTGTTTAGGTTGAGGGACTACTAGTAACTAATTGAGGACACGGACTAGAAGGTAGTCGACTTTTGAATCTTCTTCTTGCATTCTCGTAGTAAATTACTCAGGGATGACGACGACGACGACGATTCAGTGATTATAGTGTGTTATCCCAACGTTTCTCAACCGGTGTTGACTTCGCTGACTCGTCCGTGTGTTCGTCACAGTGTGTCCCTCGTCCTCAGAAGGACCTGTGCGTCTTGATTCCCACGAAAATCAAAGTGACACAGAGAGACAAAAATAGAGTGACTGCTCCCTCCTCTAGGCTCGTAAATATAATTCTCTACTACCAATAGTGGTCTCGCACTTTTTAAATTCCTATACCGTTTTTTCTTCCCTGTTATCCATTCCGTTATTGAAGGTCATTTCCTTCTGTTAATGAGGTCGCGAACCGTCTTTCTTTTCTCTGTCCCGCAGCCCAGATTCACGTTTGTCTACGGTTCACACCTGAGGTCAATCCAGTCACTCTTATTTACAGGTCCGAGGTACCCCGTTGCCTTCGTCTCGATTGACCCCAGTCTCGTCTTAGGTACGACCTACCTCCTCGTTAGTCTCGTCTTTTGGTCCCGGTTGCTCTCCATCTTTACTATAGAGTCTCAAGTTGTCTCGTTTCACGGGGTTCTTATGTGTCTCTCCCTTACTTAAGACGTATGTGTCCTTGGACCCTGCAGTCCCTAGAGACGGGCCCTGACCCCCGGAGGACCACCCCGCCCCGTAGCGAGAGACTCCTTCCGTCCGGTAAGTCACGGTACCCCCAATACTACTGGGACACTCGGTGCACCGCCGAAGTGATACAAATAAACCCGACTAAACGTTACAGGTATCAACCTATCGCAGTAGAGACTAAACCCGGTGTGTACGGGTGTCACTGACAGGAATCCGGGGGTGGACTGAGCGTCTACCTTCTCCAAGGTGGGTCTCCCAATCGTCTTAGACTCAAGGACTAGACGGATCTTTATGTATGTTTCTTTGTCGCGAATATTGAGTACGATATTAAACTTACTAAAAAGGTTCTATAAGAAGTCCCACAGTGAAGACCCTTTTCTTTCTGTGACACGAGGATTAATGAAAAATGAAACGAACGTCGTTTCAGATTTACGTTATAAATACCAACACCTTCTTGAGTAAAACTAAAAATTGACCTTAAAATGAACCTGTCCTTTTTAGTTGTTTACTTTTCTTTCTTGAAATTCGATGTGTCTACTTACACATCTCGTCTTTCTTCTGGTAGACATCTCAGTTTTCCAAGACGACTTTGGTCGAGTTGTCTTTATCACAATTATGTCCCTTCGACCAATGACGAAGTCAAACCCTTCTGTTAAGTGCAACGGGAAACCTTCGTGTACCTCGGTGAGTTGAACGACTTCTTTGACCCACTCCTATACGAAAAGAGATTTTCCCTCATAAAATTTCCGTTTAACACTACCGACCAAACTGACATAATAAAATGTTTTACGAGGACAATATAGACATGGACACGATAGAATCAGAGAGTCAGTACAGGTCGAGAAACGTTGGGAAACCTGACATTCGGTGGTCCGAGGAGACAGGTACCCTAAGAGGTCCGTTCTTATGACCTCACCCAACGGTAAAGGAAGAGGTCCCCGAGTAGGACGGGTCCCTAACTTGGAGTCAGAGGACGTAACGTCCGTCTAAGACATAGGTGACCTGGGGACCCCTTCGGGGCATGAGGATTTATCGTATGTACTCGTAAGATTTGGTTTTAAAGAGTTACTGTCCGTTATTAAAAGGGCTCCTTTTAAACGTTCAAAGACTTGTTTGCAAAACAACAGTACTACGTCCCCCCACCCCGTGCGATTACATAGATTCGCCGTATTCTCTCCCTACATCGACTGGTAGGATGTTATTGGTCCTGCTGCGTTTCTTAATAGACCGGGACTTGTGGTTATCACGACTCCAGATCTTTGAAACTAGATGTAGTACTCCAAAATAACCACCTTCAGTCGTGTTGAAACATCTTACACTTTCGAGTCTTGTCATTTATAATATTCCTGTTAATGTTCTCGAGTAGAAATACGTTTGGTAGTTTGTTTCCGAACTCCCTTACCTAATGTATACCACGTACATAGATATGTGTTGTAGCACAAACGGTTACACACACGTACACTCGTATAATGGTATAAGTGTGTGCTCACGTGCGTATACGTCTCCCAACCTAAAGTCGCCCGTGCAGAGTCATGTACCGGTTGAAATTGAAGTCAGACCCTCCGACCTTAGTGAAAGGGGAGTAAATCACTCGTTCACTGGTCCAAAATCGGGTCCTGACTTCCTTTAGAAGACCGTCAAGGACTACAGAAATTTTTTCCTGTGTTCCCTACGCCAAGAGGGGGTCTATACCAGGACAGACTCACGTCCTGGACCCTGCCATCAACACTTAAACGCGGACTTTCGTCTCGGTCGGACCCCTGGTGGACAGTCCGACACCCACCGTCTCTGTCGCCACTTTCCTGAGTCCCGAATAACTAAGGACTCGGTGACTTCACTCGTTGAGGTCACTGTGGATGGGGCTGGAGGACCAATATTCTGAACTATGGAATTTTTTTAAAAACCAGTTTAATGGACACCTTAGATTTCTATGTTTACTTGAAAAAGTGTTTTGTCTTTGTCTGAGTGTCTGAAGCTTTTGTTTGAATACCAATGGTTTCCTCTTTCCACCCTCCTCCCTATTTAATTCTCAAACCCTAATTGTATGTCTGTGATGATAGATATTTTAGGGGACTTCCTCCTTTACCGGTGAGTAAGGTCTTAGACGGATGTCACGTCCTCTGGTCCCAAGTTCGAGACCCTACCCTTCTAGGGGACCTCTTCCCTTATCGAGATGGGTG
Source organism: Capra ibex (assembly GCA_006410555.1). Classification (NCBI taxonomy): domain Eukaryota; kingdom Metazoa; phylum Chordata; class Mammalia; order Artiodactyla; family Bovidae; genus Capra; species Capra ibex. The sequence continues at coordinate 54,146,773 of SJYO01037955.1, read as the reverse complement.
AGGTCCTAAGAACGGACCCTTTAGGATACCTGTCTCTTCGGACCTCCCGATGTCAGGTACCCCATCGTTCCTCAGTATGTTTTGACTCGTTGACTCGCGTGTGTGTGTGTGTGTGTGTGTGGACATTTGATCTATGAGTTCCTGGATGACATATCGTGTCCCTTGAGATCAGTCATGGGACATTATTTGTTATACCCTTTTCTTAGACTTTTTTTTTTACCTATATACATATACACATTGACTTAATGAAACAAGATATGGACTTCGATTGAGTTGTAACATTTAGTTGATGTGAGGTTATATTTTATTTTTTTAATTAAATTTTTTAACAGTTCGAAGGATATCGGTTTATGTAAGAAAATGTGTCAGTAGACTTTTAAAGTACGTTATGATCTTTGAAGCGAAAAATCCCTATGTCATTTCTTCAGTTCTTTCTTACGTGTACTCAGATATCTGTAGTCACTGTACTGTAGTCTAAAGGACTTGAAGTTTGTTATTATACTCTTTCGTCGAATTCAAACTATTGCGAATATAGTCGTAATCGGGATACCATGGTACAGGATGTCACAACTCTCCTAGCAAAGAGAAGGATTAACCTTTACTCGGGAGACTACGGAAAGATGTAGTTTCTTGTTTTGTTTAATGTAAAACTAAGGAAATCTTTTCCTCCTTTAGCAAAATAAAACTTTTGACACTATCGAACGAAGACTCGTGGTGCGTTCTCCCGTAGTGTCTGGTTACTCTACCCTTCGGCCCACCCTCCCATTCTGAGTGGCAACTCGGTGAACCTCAACATGACGCGCCACGCCTCGCCCCCGTTCTACGGGTCCGAAGCCATTTACCGCCCTAGCGCAGGGCCCTTCAGGTACCGACACCGCCGTATCTCGAGGGGCGGCCGGCACTCGTCCCGACACCTCAACACGACCCCCGACATCCCCGTCGCACGGTACGGCGACTAGACCAGTACCTAGAGGCAGTCCAATGAGTTGATCCTCACTCCTGTTCTCTCTTTTCAGTCACTAGGGGGGGCGGTACTTTAGGGAAATTATGACAATTACCTAGTCTAGACGGGTTGAACGTTTACTTCGTGTATGATATTTGAGAGACCCCGAGTATCGTACCCGGTCTGCAGGTGTATAAGCTACTCTTATTATGCGACACCCCTGACAGTCTCTTACACCGTTAGTTAGAGAGTAGTCGGGCATTCTTGCTTGGGGTCCGACAACCTATGAGTCGTTTTTGCCTCATTCTGGTAGTAAATACTGAAGATTAGTATTTTGTGTTCCGTTATGTTTAAACGGGTGAATATAATGTTTTGAGTTGAAGTGACAAATATCTTCATGTTTGACGTTCTCTTCAATCCATGTCCAAATAGTTGTTTTCACCTAATTTCAACACACTGATCGGGTTTGACACAAGTACCCATTACCGACCTGTAAATCGTTGGTGCCTCGAGTTTAAAGGTTCCGAAAGCTAGAATTACAAGGCTCTCCGTCGAATCACAGGACGTCAGTTAGGCGTCCTGAGGACGTAAACTCTTCGATTTGGTAGTGGCTTACTCTTTTCAGGAGACACACCGACCTCCTCCCCTAGAGGTGAGATAAGAAGAGATGAGAGTGGACTCTCGATTCTTTCGTCTCCCCAGTCCGTCGTCGAGTCTATGGGACGGACGAAATAATGCGTACGCACGACTAAACGAAGTCAGTGCAGGTTGAGAAACGCTGGGGTACCTGACATCGGGCGGTCCGAGGAGACATGTACCCTAAGAGGTTCGTTCTTATGACCTCACCCAACGGTAAAGGAAGAGGTCACCTAGAAGGGTTGGGTCCCTAACTTGGGCCCAGAGGGTGACGTCCGTCTAAGAAATAGTAAACTCGATGCTCCCTTCGGGAATAGTGTGCACATCTGGGTCCATTCGATGAATTTCAGAAATTCGGAATCTAAGAAGAAAATGTTTTACTACTGGGTTTCCTATTGGTGGTCCGGCCCACCTACACTCCCACTTCACTGACCCAACAACATTCCTGACGTCCTGTCCAGTGTTATGATCCCGACAGAGACACTCGTAGTGAAGAATAGTAGTAGGAGGAGGAGAGAAATCAAGGTTTTTGACTTACAATTGAACTTTTATTACTTATCATTTTCTCCTTCTAATTAAGTCGGAAACTCTCTTTAACACATTGGTCCTTTAATTATATTACTCTAAAGAAGTAGTAAAGAACAAGGGACTCCTTCTCGTTTACTTATAGGGTTTAATCCTTCTGATGTACACACGAGACTCTTGGGACGTTAAGATATCCTTACTCTAGACCTATGTCTTTTCAAGGGACGAGTATTACTACCCAATTTTCTTTCTCTATCTCCCACCCATTATTGAAATAAAAAGGATCCCAACGTAATTTCAATCCAACAAAATTAAAAAGTTGTGTGCAGAATAGGTTTAAGATTTAACGTAAAAGAACAAAACGAACACTAAAATCCAGTAAAATTATGAATTGTGATACAGACGTTACTTCGTCCTATTCTTTTTTTTTATTATACAAATCCTAATAGAAATCCCAGTGACAACTCTTGTTTCGACCATCTTTATCGAACTTTCTTATAAATTTAAATTAATTTGTTCGAATAATATATTGTACACATTATTTTTTTAGGTAGTTCAGAAATAAATCAAACTGTTTTGCACGAAACTTAATTTTACGTTGAGGAACCTCTTATCGTTATGTAAAAATTTTCACCACAAAATTATCCGACAAACCCAAAAGGACCGTAATTTTAGATAGTTTTGAGGTGTACTTCGGTATGGCACGCTAACCACGTCTGTCCGCACTTTCGCAACCAGGGTGTACACTTATTGGCCAGTGGTGGGTGGTTGTCATGGGCTTACATCAAGACTGTAAGAAGGACTTTTTGTTTTTGTTTGTTGTTTTTTTCTTTTGTGTTCTTTTCCCTAATTCTCCGGACTCGAGTTCTCCTTCCACTTATGTTTCTACAGAACAGACAAGTTATTTAATTTTCAATTAACTGGTGATTTGGGTTGTGTGTTGGAGGAGAGTCTATGACTGGTTTTTTACTGTTTTTAGGATTTATCAAATGGAAGCAGACGTGTGAACGAGTTGTCTCCTATAAACACTTCTAATTATGTACAAGTCAATTTTAGAGTTTCGTACACAGAAGAAAACTACTTACGCCAAAGTAAAACACAACATAGACTATTGTCACGTTTGAGTTTTAACGGAAACTGCATACCATCCTTTTGTTTATTTCCTTTGATAATCTCGACGAGCACTTTGTCGTCAAATCCTTAGAACGGGTCCTCGAATTTTTTGGTACCACTTACGAAGAGGTTTATGCTCCCAGTGTTCGCTTCGAGACTAATGTTGGTTTCGTTCAAAATCTACTTCAAGAATTTGACGAAACACATGTCGTTATTAGATATATTTGTAAGAACTCAAAAACCATTTTTTCATTTTATGTTGATATTGTTCATTTGTTACTCCCTACTTTCGAGTACGATTTCCTCACTTATAAAAAATGCCAACGTTTTGTATGTATATATAGACCCCGTACCAGTTGTATCATGTCCTTGTAAGTCAATATTTCGAGGAGTAAGTTGGTCGTTCTTAAATGACTAATCTATGAGACACCATCTCTGAGACCTTCTTCAGTGTTAGATCCGGGAACACGCACGTTAAACGAGTCAGTACAGGTTGAGAAACACAGGGGTCCATGACATCAGGTGGTCCGAGGAGCCGGATACCTTAAGGGATTCGTTCTTATGACCTCACCCAACGATAAGGGAAGAGGTCCGATAGAAGATATGGGTCCCTAGCTTGGGTCCAGAGGACGTAACGTCCGTCTGAGAAATGGTAGACTCGGTGGTCCCTTCGGACGTACCTCCGGGAACCGTGTTTTAATTTTATGTACCTCAACAGGTGTGTGAGATAATTCCTTCATGTCCTCTTGTCGTATAACGATTAAGATCTCCCGTCCCCTCCCCTTCCCTCCTCCACTTCCTTCCGAAGGACCTCCTCCACTGTGGATTTCAGTCAAAGTTTCCTTCTCATCCTAGACCACGGTGAACCGTGAACGTCCTAAAAACGCTCTCTTCTTCCCTTTTCTGTAAAAGTTTTACTTCTTACCTGACACGACCTCTTTCGTACCACGAAAGTGACCCTTGTCTCCTCCGCGGCGTATTCGACCCTACGATCCGTCCCTGGTCCACGTAGACCCGTCACTCACACTCACATGAAACACAAGCCTTGTACTTCCCCGGTCAAATATAAAAGTGACTCACACCAAAACTGGACTAGACTACATACAATGACTTCCTGGTTAGTCCTTCGGTACACCTCCGTTCACTTCCGCCCTCTCACGTCTGTCCATTCCTTTGGTGCAGGTACTCAGTCGGGGAGGAGTGAGACACGGACCTGGTGTCACGCTCCACACTCTCCCGTTTCGGTCCGAGGTCGTCTACTTGTCCTGTACCCCTGACTGGTTTGTAGACCTGGATCTTCTACGACGCTTGACTGTGTTACCAAACTGAGTGTGCGAAGGAGTCAGTCCTCCTAGACCTAATTTACCACGTCTCTACGAGAGAAGTTACTTTGTCTTGGAGTCAGAGGTTCTTTGTAACTAAACGGCATTGAGTCGGACGTCGTACCGGATCGACACCTACATTCTACTCGATTTTGTGAACTTAGACGAAAGATTTGTATTTCACTTTATAGTTTCCATCTATTAAATGGATTATAATGATTTTCACTTTCACTTCAGCGAGTCCACACAAGTTGATAAAACGCTGGGGTACCGGACATCGGATGGTCCGAAGAGGAAGACTCCCTACAAGGTCCGTACTCATGACCTCACCCAACGGTAAAGGAAGAGGTCCAACTAACACCTAAAACTCTACTCTATTTGGACCTAATTCCACCCGGGAACAAACACGAGTCGACGACTCAACACCGTTGAGTAACGCTGGGGTATCTGCCATCGGACGGTCCGAGGAGACAGGTATCTGAAAAGGTCCGTTGTTATGACCTCACCCAACGGTAAAGGATGAGGTTGGATTATTAATGGTAATTGTTATTATCATTGGTTAATCGTAACCGACGATTAGACTTCATGAAACTCCTTTTTTTCCTCTCTTATTTTCTACCTGTAATTGATAATTTGTCTTCTGTTTTCGGCCACGAGACACTGTCGGACCTCCCCATTCTACCCCTCCCCCAACCCCACCCCCAAGTCCTCCCGTCCCTGTGTACGTTCGGACACCGACTGAGTGTGACTACGTACCGTCTTTAGTAGTGTTATGCCATTTCGTCAATAGGAGGTTAATTTTGTTTATTTATGTAATTTTTACTTGACGTATTGTTTCCTATTCTACCAACCTACCGTAGTGGCTGAGTCACCTGTACCCAAACCTACCTGAGGCCCTTAACCACTACCTGTCCCTCCGGACCGCACGACGCCAGGTACCCCAGTGTTTTTCAGTCTGTGCTGACTCGCTGACTTGACTAATTCTTTCCACGTGGTCGACCCCTCCGAACAAGACAAGACGAGACGAAACAAAAATATCGACCCCTTTCCCTTCTTTTCAAGATTTCTCTTTCTTGTTTTGGTCTGAAGTTTTTCCGCGTAGCCAGAGGAAAGGGTCCGAGACCCTCGAGACCAAGGTTCCTGTATCTCCTCCCACGTGTCGACGACTCTCGTCTCCCCGTGTCTCTGGCCTAGTGTCGGTACCACCCTTGTGGTCGGGATTGGCGTATTTACTTCCCCGAGGTCTCTCTACAGAGCCCCTTGTGTCCCGAGTCTCGTGAGACCGACCGACCTCACCTGTCTTGTCTGAGTCGTCGCTGCGACGTTATTACTTGCTCTCTTTTAATGTTTGTCGAGTCTGAAAACCCCCACTCTCAAACAAACAAAGACGACGACGAAAATCTGGAGAAAGTTCTTAACCCAGTGTTACATTCTCCTTGTAAAACAACCAAAAGGATTCGTCCTCTGACTACGTGATCTCTGTCAGTGCAGTGGTACTTGAACCCCCGTTCCCACTCAATAATCTTCTCTTAGCAAAGACAACTTTCTCCACCAGAGTACCGACTCAGGATGTCTGGGTGACTTCTTTTCGTTCCGAGAGAGTAACTAATACCCTTCTCTTTGTTAGTTCTATGGTGTACACCATAAATAGAAGTAGAGGGGGTTTCTTTTTCGCGTTTCTTCGGACGTCCAGTTATTGGTAGAACGTCCGGGCAGTGTCTGAACTACCTCTTGGTCTTTCTACCGACCCCTACACTATTAAACCTATGACTGTGTACAGTCTCGCCTCCCTGTTCAGGTCGCTCAATAGTTTTTTTTTTAGAACCTTTTTTATACACTCCCTTCTACTATGGTTTAATAGAGGTAATCATTTTTCATACAAGACCAGCAGTCCGGGGAACTCTTATGGGCGAGTAGGGTCTTCCGGTACGACAGACCCTTCCCGAAACACACGGGCACACAGGGGTCAGTCGGGGAGGTAAAGAAACAAAAACATAAAAAAAAAATTGTAAGACAAAACGAACCTAAAAGGGGTCAAAGAGCAAATTTTTTTTCAATAAAAGTTTCATAAAAATTTGGTTTTGAACCACACACAATGGACGAGACTTTCTTAGAAGGTACAAACCTTGTTAATTCTTATGTCTTATGTCTTATTTCCGTCATGACATTTCAAGGCGGAAGCAACTAATTGAGCGTCCAGAGATTTATAACCGTGAAACCTACTTTCACAACAAATGGGGGATGTAGTGGTCCAAGGGTCCGTTCTACCACCAAACAAAAAGAGGAGACCTCAATTGGACAAATCCTCGTCTCAGACTGGTCCTTCGTCTCGATATCGTATATCGTCCCCTTGTTACGTGTCTTGTGACCTAAGATCAGGTTTGAGAGGGTGACTGGTCGTCTTAGTAAGATCCTTGAACCACAAATTTTATGACTCTACTCTAGTGTTTGTTCTTCGAAAGCTTTTAATATTTCATATTATGCACGTATTTCCTCGAGAAAATAAGGGAATTATTAGCCGACACAAAGGAAACACTTCGACAATTTCCAGTACCACCCTTCCTGAAACCAAATCTGTATTACTGGGGTTCGTCTGTTTCTCGAGAACAACCTAGTGTTTACTTGACTGATAAATGCAAATTTTATTATAAACACAGTTTGTGTAGATTTATCAAGATCTTCGGTCTAAGATATTACCACAAAGTTTTTATTGCTTGCTGTTGTCTAAAATAATCTTTTGACAAAACTGGGGCGTTTGTTGTGTTCTCAAGTGGGAGGGAAAGAGCATCTACCTTACAAATTCTAGGAAAGCCCGGTTCAGTGGGGGAAAGAGGGTTCCCTCGACCTTTTCAAATTCACCTTGGCTTAAGTTTCGAGTGCTTCTTGACCGTCAGAGGTGGGTGGGAAGAGACGATTTACCCGGGCTTAGTTTCTAGACCACTACAAAAGAACTGGGGCTCAGGGAGTCACCAGTGGAATTTCCCGACGTGTACTTTACTACGAGTCCGACCAGGGTTGATGTGACCCTTTGAACTCCCTTACGCAGGAGAGAGAAGGGGCGAGGGGGACGTCATGCACCTCCTTACAAGATAGGTCCCTTGTCTCACCCGTACCTACCATGCTGGGGGTGTCGGTGTCGGGGGAGTGGGTATGAGGTGTAAGGACAACGATGTCATTTTACGTAATACACCTCTGCGTGTCTGGTGAAAGAAAAAAAAAAAAGGAATCCCGTCCTTTTTTACTCAAGTGAGTTTTACCGACCGTAAAAAGAGTAAAAACTCTACAGTGTAAAACGGAATAAGAAAAAATAAAGTCCCTCTCCCCTTTGACAGTTAGACACACATTTTAAAAGTATAATGACATCGTGTCTGGTTTTCTATTAACTTAAGGATAAAGATTCGAGGTCCGCTGATTCTTTTAGGCTTAAGGTGAGGTGAGGGGGATTATCTACAATATAAAATCAGTTTCCTTGAGCTACCTTCGCAAAAGACTAGACCCGAGACCTTCGCAGTCGTGTCCCTTTGATCCCAACACACTGGAATCTCAAGTCTCTGATCGGGACCCCCCACCAAATAAAGGAGGGGAAGACCCAAGGGTCTCGCCCCGAGTCCAGAAATGTTTCGTTGTCCCTCCCATTTATTCCCTTTCCTTGATCACCCCTTCTTTTCCTTCTCGGACCCTCCAGGGAGACGAGAGTGACGGGAACCTGGTCGGGTCGTCGTACCAGATCCAAGAAGGGAAGGATTAGGATAGTATAGTAAAACACGGTCCCTTGAAGTGGTGTGTGTTGAGACGATGTTTTGGCTTAAGATAATGTTCGTTCGAGTCCAACGAGTTTTGAACAGACACTTAAATAGTCGTATGAAGTACGTTGGATTTTCTAGTACGTCAAAGAGAAAGGGTGTCACAACGGTGAAACTTTAAGTAGAAGTAGACAGAATATCAGTAGAATTTTTTTTTCTTTTTTTTTGTTGTTGGAGGTAGGTGTTTGCGTCAAACTTAGTCAAAGATTAATGACTCCAAACGGTAACAGGAATCGGATAATTTTGGTCTTTGTACACCTTGCATTTCCATACTAAAGGAAACTTTTACAAACAAAACGAGGAAAAGAAAGACACATAGTCGTTCGGAGTTAATGGATATTATTACTAAGTGAGGAAGACACTTAGCTTTCATAGAAGGACTCCTCGTACTTTCTGCCGGAAATACCACACACGAGACCCAAAATGAACGAATTAAAGATTCGTCGTTTGTTGGTTACTAGTGTCGAATTCCGCTTTATACCCGGTTAAAACTAAGTCGTCTTCGTTGAGACGTGGGGCTCCTCATTATTAGATGATCATATTCCAATGGTGTTCTGACAAAATTTTACTTTCTGAGTATCTGATAATCGTCCTCCTTAGAGTCGATCTAGTTCATTAGCCTACAAGAGGACATTGTGCGTCCTCTGACTTCAGGTGTCTCTGCTTCTCCTAACTGACACTAAAGAAATTTCAGGTACTTTACTTATGTGTTCGTTCTAGCTCTACTTTATGCTTTCCTGAGAATGCCCCTCATTTTAGATTGTGTCTGGTACATTTTCTACAGTTATATAAAGGGTAGAACCCCTTAATGTCGGTCTTAAAAGTTGACTCAGTATCAGACCGTTACAGACCTCTGTAAAAACCAATAAAAGACAACACGACTACCCACTCTCCTTAGTGGTCGTAGGTCGTGCATCTCCGGTCCTAGTGCAATTGGTAGGTGGTTATTGTGCCTTCTGAGGTGTCACCCCTCACTAGGTCGGGGCTGTAGTACTCACGACTCTCGTCTCCGGTCTACGTCCCGGGACGCAAACGAGTGAGGCCTCACCTCACCTCAACTCGTCGGTGGTGTCCGACCCTAGTTGTACCTAGGTGATCGGGTCAACTCCTCACCCCTCGACCCATTAATTGTACGTCGGACCATTAATTGTACTGGTCCTTTATGTTTACCGATGACCCTCCGCTACGTCACCCCATACGACCTCTACCTCCCATCCCGTCCGGTCCACTCCGTCCTTACGGGTCTGTCCTCCGTGTGCTCAAGTCCCTCTACCCTCTCCCTCCATCCCACCTTACTATCGTTCCCGCCACCCCTTCCCAATCCTACGTCGGGATCTCCGTCTCCTCCCGTGTCGGTGGGGGTCTGGGTCCCGATGGTTGATATGTACAAGAGTCTGTTCGGAATCCTGTACGTCCACAGTTGTCCTAAAAACCGATCCAAAGGGTTTCGACTGATCACGACCAGTGCCCACATAGTATCGGGGTCGTTCGTCCTTCTCCTCCTCTTTCTAGGGTTCAGGATCTCCTTCTGTTTCTGTTACGTTATTTCTACCTTTTCTCCTGTTCACTTTCCAAAAAGGTCATCAGTACATACCTGCACTCTCGACCTGGTGTTTCTTTCGACTCGTGGTTTCTTAACTACGAAAACTTGACACCACAACCTCTTCTGAGAACTCTCAGAGAACCTGACGTTCCTCTAGGTTGGTCAGGTAGGATTTCCTTTAGTCAAGACTCACAAGTAACCTTCCTGACTACAACTTCGACTTCGAGGTTATGAAACCGGTGGACTACGCTTCTCGACTGGGTAAACTTTTCTGGGACTACGACCCTCCCTAACTTCCGTCCTCTTCTTCCCCTACTGTCTCCTACTCTAACAACCTACCGTAGTGACTGAGTTACCTGTACTCATACCCATTCGAGGCCCTCAACCACTACCTGTCCCTCCGGACCGCACAACGTCAGGTACCCCAGCGTTTCTCAACCTGTGCTGACTCACTGACTTGACTTGATTTCTCCCTCTTTTTCGGGTTCCTGGGACCCCAGTAGTCACAGTGGTCGGTTTCCCTGTCGTAACCGAACTCTTGGTACAGGTCTCGCCAGTCACAAAGGGTAGTCACCTGTAACGATCTTCTTTCTTTCAGCGCAAAGGTCGGGAGTGTGGGTTCGACTAGAGTAAGGTGGGAAAGGTGACGAGTCATGTCTCCCAGAAGGAACTTCTTAAAGAACACACGGTTCCTCATTCCTCGTTTTCAGGTCCTTAGGCGGGTAGTTTGTACATTCACAATCTCCCACCTCTCCTTTTCGTATATCCTTCGGGGAAAAGTTTTCGAAATATGTATTACATATGTTTAAGGTGACTTAAATAATATCTCAATTTATTTAAATATACAAGACTAAGTAAATAAAACCCCCCTTAAAATTCTCTGCGATAAGACTAAGAAACCTTGAACCACGATGGAAATTTAGTAGACACAGAGACTACTGAATAGAGTCTCCTTAAAAGATCCAATTTATTGAAAGTCATTTATCGGAAGTCGTTGAAGACGAAAAAATAATTGTAGAGGTTCACAAAGAGATCGATTCTACCGTAAATTAAGGAGGAGAAGGAAGAAAAATCGAGAAAACAGTCAAAACCCTTTGACTTACTGATTCACACGACTCTGGACGGAGACACATACAGAGAGTCTTGACGACTAAATTTTCTGTTTTTTTTTTTTGTTGTTTTTGTTTTTTTTTTTGTCCCCTACTTTGACCTATTTCATTTCATGCCTTGTCAGAACCTGTTTGTGTCCACCACACTCCGATGAAGTGGTCGCGGGAGAGAGGTAAACGACATATAGGGGGTTCGTGAACCGGAACCCTGGTGTGAAACGTGTCTTTCGGGAGAGACGGTGACACACAGACGAAGAAGACAATGGGATGCACACTAAGTGTAGTCTTCCTCGGTGTAAGGTTATTTCATTCTGCTAGTGATTGTCTTACGAGGGACCACCAAGTCTACCATTACTCAGACGGACGTTACGACCTCTCGGCCCAAGTTAGGGACCCAGCCCTTCTAGGGGACCTCTCCCCTTACCGTTGGGTGAGGTCATAAGAACGGACCCTTTAGGGTGCCTGTCTCCTTGGACCGTTCGATGTCAGGTACCCCAACGTTTCTCAACCTGTACTGACTCGTTGAAGTGAAAGAAAGTTGTCTTACTTTGTAGTACTCGAATACCTGGTCGACGTCTTCTTAAGGAAGTCCTACTAGGTCACACTAAAAGAACTTTATATTTTAAGAAACTTTTTTCCTGAGTCCGGAGAATGACTCGGCTGGTCAACACACTTCCATCTAACTTCTTAATTACAAAAACTTGACACCACGACCTCTTCTGAGACCTCTCAGGGTACCTGTCATTCCTCTAGTTTGGCCAGTTAGGAGTTCCTTTATTTGGGACTTATAAGTAACCTTCCAGACTACGACTTTGAGGTTATGAAGCCGGTGGACTCCGTTTTTCTCGGTTGAGAAATCTTTTCTGGGACTACGACCCGTTCTAACTTCCGTCCTCCTCTTCCCCTACTGTCTCCTACTCTACCAACCTACCGTAGTGGTTGAGTTACCTGTACTCAAATCCGTTTGAGGCCCTCTCTCACTTCCTCTCCCTTCGGACCACACGACCGCACAGGTTTCTACGTACAAATTTCTACGTACACAATCAGTGAGTCAGTACAGACTGAGAAACGTTGGGGCACCTGACAAGGGCCGGTCCGAGGAGACACGGACCCTAAGAGGTCCGTTCTTATGACCCCACCCAACGGTAAGGGAAGAGGTCCCCTAGAAGGGTTGGGTTCCTAGTTTGGTTACAGAGAACGAAACGTCCGTCTACGAAATGATAGACTCGATGATCCCTTCCGGGATATAAAATTTTATACAATTTGTATAAAATTTCTATACAATTCTACGTAATAATTTTTTAGAGTTTAGTGAAAACTAGATTATTAATCTGAATAATGTATTAGTGAAAGACCTCACTCGACGTTCCATACTAACGACACGACACGACACGAGTAAACGAGTTAGGACAGGTTGAGAAACACTGAGGTTCCTGACATCGGAGGATCTGAGGTGACAGGGACCTTAAAAGGTCCGTTCTTATTACCTTACCCAACGGTAAACGAGGAGGTCCCTTGGAAAGGTTGGGTCTCTAGTTTGGACATTGAGAACATAACGTCCGTCTAAGAAACTTGGTGCCTCGGTAGGTCCTTCGGGTATTCCTTACTAATCCCCCTTAATTTTGTCATAAAAGTTTTAAGTCCAGGTATAAAAAGATTTATTGTAGTATTGGTTAATTAAAGTACAGAGTAAGATTACTGACCCTCCCGTTTAATCTAGACGACCCTCACGTTTAATCTAGACGGTACAAGACTTAGGATTGTTGACTGATAACGAGTAGAATGAAAGCTCACCATCTTGGAACTCTTAGAGGACACACATATAAAAGTTAGAACGAAGTAAACAGTCAAAGGTACCGTAGTATTAGTCCTTATTGGAAATATGACTTCACAAGATGTATGGCCGGAGGTTCAATCACTACTATGCGGGTATTGTTGCAGGAGGAATGGACCCTGAACGGAAACGACATTGTCCGGAAGAACCAACGAAGTAGTGTGAGGGTAAGGTGTCGGACATCCTTTGTGGTTGCACTCCCGTTGATAATCCTGAAACTGACTTATTTTCCTTTTGTTTATTATTCCGTAACCATGGGCCTTCTCCATTGTGTCTCTCGGGTACCATGGATTGTAAAAGTATGATTGTTTCACATGTGTTTTACGTACAGTAGGACAGTCCACCCGAATATAACTCGAAAACCTCCCTTCGTAAAATTTCCTGAGTCATAAAAGTAAGTACGTCGTTATTACACTATAAAGTTTGCAGTGGTATTCTGTCCGTCTACGATACTCAGCCACTGAGACTACGTGACTACTGTCTTTGTGAGTGAAGTCACGGAGTGCCTTATCTAAGACTTCTACGACTTTTGTCCCCGGAACTTTGTTTGGCTAGATTTAGGAGTAAATCTGCACATGTAGAATAAACTTATCAGACAGTAAATAGTTATAAGTACCTATTACTTCGCTCCGACTGACGCACATAGGGATGAGGGGTTTGTGTGTATATCTACTACTTATCAGTTATTTTATTCGTCGAGTACGTGTCGGGTCGATGGTGAAGGAGGGTTTCGGTGAGTAAAGGCATGAGAGTAATCGAGGGTGATTTATGACTCTCGATGTCGAAGATTTAAAGAAGGGAGTGAAAGATCTAGATTGAGTGGGACTAGTTAAACTGTGCGTAGGAAACTGTAGACTACGATTGAGTGTTCACCTGGACACTAATCAGTTGTATTACATGTCGTGAATGAAGCGTCCTTCTTTACTACGGACGCTCGAAATTGCCGACCATACAACTATGACCCTTAGTATAAAACTTGTCTGAATTCGTAGACGCCATAAATATAAAAGATGATAAAATACCTTACACGTGAAAGTATCCCGGTCTTACAAAGGAAATAAGACAGGCAGACAGTAGTGTTGAAACAGGATAAAAGGACAATGTCAACCTAAAGACTTCTTAAGTTCTCAAGATTTCTTGGTCTACTTAGTAATTGTCTTTTTTTCTTAACTTCACTCCCTGTTAAACAACAATCAGACCTAATGACGATGTATTATTTGATTCCTTTTTTATGATTACAATCTATAATACGTTCTCTTATTTCCGAAGTAAGAATGAAGATTTTTCTTACAAAAGAAAAAAAGGGATTGAGAAGATTTGACTCCTTTTATTGTTTTCAGCATAGTTGTGGTAATAGATCGTAGATGACAAGAGGTTTCTTACAATGTATTCTCTAATTTTGTATTTTGTGGTGTAAAAGGTTTAGAATAGAACGAATAGTTTATTCTTAGGCGTTCTTTTCACAAGACCTCTCTTGGTGAAGTCCCGGAAAGTTTCTCTTTGTTATGACATTGACAAAAGGGGACACGTCTGAATCTCTAAAAACAGGCACAGTTGTAGGCTACTTTCTTAAACAAGAAAGAAGGACACTACAAAAGGACAAGTATTACGAATTACCGTGGTTCTTCCAATCTCGATTAATCGTAGATTACGTTTGTTTACTGAACTTAAAGTGTGATCTCTCTGTCTAGGAAAATACTCTTCACTACTGTGGAGTCTCTTCTCTATTCTCGAAGTGTATGTCAACGTATTAATATATAGGGGTCCTTCGTGTCTATTTTGTGCACGTAACGACGCCGACACTCACCTCACAAGGAAATCGTCTGGAGACATATTTTCGAGTAGGACAACAAAAGTGACTTTATCTCTATAGGTATAGAAGTGTGAAGGATTCGACTCCCGTACAAATACACAAATCAACGAGTCAGTACAGACTCAGAAACGGTGGCGTCCCTAACACAAGTACCCTAAGAGGTCGGTTCTTATGACCTCACCCAACGGCAAGGGAAGAGGTCCCCTAGAAGGACTGGGTCCTTAGTTTGGCCGCTGAGGACGTAACGCCCCTCTAGGAAATGACAGACTCGGTGGACCCTTCGGGGCGGAAGTGGGAATGAGTTTGAGTTTTTGTTTTACTATGAGATACTATAATGTCAACAACGAATCAAGGATTCAATATAGACTGAGAAAACACTGAGGTATCGGGAGGTCCGAGGAAGACGGGGACCATAAAGTGTCCGTTCTTATGACTTCGTCCAACGGTAAAGGAAGAGGTCCCGTAGAAGGGTTGAGTCCCAACTTGAACACAGAGGACTTAACCGTCCGCCCAAGAAGTGGTGATCTCCGTGGTCCGTTCGGGTGTGATACTATGTCAGAAATCGTTTCATCTGGGGTCATGTTGAACCTAAAATATAGTAGTTCCCCTAAATCAATATATAGTGTTTCTCCTTAAACACAACGTATTAATGACCCGTTTAATAAGTCACTTTACGAAATCTATTACCCCGTAAGGATCACCGAGAGTGACCAGATCACTTAAACAACTTTCAATTTGTCATGACGTGAGAAGTCATTTGAATTCTCGACTTTCTTCGTCAATCACGGTCTCGATGTCCTTCTTATAAATAGTTTACGGTAGTTTTAAGTTTAGGAAGACGACTTTACCGTTTGTTAATCGAAGGGTACAAACGGATTGTAGGTTCATCGGAAACGTAAAAGTTCTATGTGTGACCGGTTCCTAACCCTTCCCTGTAATTATCCTTTTTTTTTTAACTCTGTCAAGAACTTGTATATAGTAATAAAATAGGTCAAATGGGTCTTTCTCGTTAACAAGTGTATTCAAATAATCTGGTTGTCTTTTACCTTTTTTTGAATGTCTAAAAAGACTTCTGTCAATAATTTTCATCGTTTTAACGAAAGGACACCGTAAAAATAATGTCATATAGTTCAAAGGTTATTATAAGTTTAGGTCTTAATTAATTTATGATACTAATACATCGATAAGAGAACTAAGTGAAAGTGGGACTGATCTTCTTTCCTATTTCCCTTTAATATAATTCTTTTCTTGACTTGATAGAAAACATGGCAACTTGTGCACTAACCTATAGTGTTTTAAACTTTTTCTTACCTGATCCCTTTACATAGAAAAGGTCTAACCGGATTTTAACCCACAAGGTCTACTCAGGGAATAAAAAACGAGTAAGTCGTTTGATCTGAAATGGATATACGGGTCCACCGTCGTTACCAATCTGTATGAAAGTGACCTCTCTTTATACTTAAAGTCACCCTGAGAGGTCGTAGTCTAAAAAGTTTCAAAGAGTTAATAAGACGAACTTAATCTAATACAAAATCGGACCAGTGTTGAAAAGAAATAAGTGTTAAAAAAGAAATAAGAAATATTTTTTCTAAATATTTAAAAAATTTAGTTCAGAAGAGTGAGATTAGAGTTTCCTCTAAATAACACGTCTTACTTTAAGAAAGTATTAAAACCTTGTTTAAGGTGATGCTAAATGTTTCGGTAGAAAGACCAACTGAACGTAAAATCCTGTGAAAGATGGGTACGTTTGGACAGAAATACTGTCAGCGGTGTTTCCGATTCCGTAAGACGTAAAGTCTGGAGTTACATTGTGAACACTGGAATCAAAGACAGAGACAAAGAAATTTAGAAATTAAAAACAGTAGAGAACGTAAAAAGACAGCGTATTCTGGACCATCTCTTTTCCCTAGAATTACAAACTGAGATAAGACACAAATCAGAAGCAATATAAAAAGTCGTCGTGTGCACAACGTCACTATTACACCAATGAACCTATAGGTTTCCGTTACTCAAACTTTGTAGATGTCGAATTTTCTGTGTTTCTAAGGCCTAACACTGTGTTGACATTTATCAATCTTTATTATAGACACGATAAGTTGTTGAATGTCTTCACAACGAAATACGTGTGTGTAAATGGTGAGAGAGTAAATTATAGGTAATTTGTAACTGGTTCTCGTTCTGTGGTTATCTATTGTTCGCTTTATTCCTTTTTGTGTCTCTCTCTTATAAGGGTGTTTAATCTGTAATTAAATGTTATTTTACATTGACTGAAGACAGTCGGATCTGTCGTAGTCCGATTTAGACTCTTACGTAGGTTCCAGTAAAAGTAACAATGTCTTCGTACAAGTAGAGTCTTAGGTCACCATGTGACTTTGAATGTTGTGGAAATTGAAAGTCCTTCACTGTCTTAAAGACTTTCTTTCTCTCGCCCAAATGGTTTTTAGTACAATACGGACGTCCTTAGGACACACATAGTTTCGTAAATGCCAAAATGTTATGTCATGTGAAAAGGGACAGCACGTGTGTATGTGTGTGTACAAGTCCAATACTATTTGTCTTGACACTAGAGACTACATTTATCCTACACTCTTTCTTTTTCTTTCTAACCAAGGAAAATGCCTGCTCAATGTATGTATATTTAGGTGTCAAGCGCCTTTATATATTTGTTTCGACACATAATAGTGTAAGGTGTCTGTCTCTTCAATTAATCTGTCCCTGGTCGTTTCCGTCTATGAAAAGTATTTTTACTTCTCTTGTTGTAAGATCCGTCTACCCGGTTGTGAGAAAGTCGTCTACCGAAACGATTAATCTATGACCGTTTTCTATTGTACTTTTTTTTTTTGATCAAATTAATGTGTCACGGTTTTTAATTGTTGGTGGACTCCCGAAAAAATTTTTTATACAAACGTAAGTATAAGAATACAGTACCTAAAGAGACTTTACAACCTCTTACAATTTAACAGTACTACCAATATTTGTTTAACGGTCCCTGACACTCTAACATACACAAGTTTTCTCTTCGTTTTACGTTTGATCAACCTTAAACTTTGTCAACACTAAAAATACGCTGGACTCAGTTCGCAGTTAGATCAATAGGAACCCGTTTCCGTCAAAGCTATTTATAAAATCCCCAGTGTGAACTATCCAAGTTTTGTTCACCGTTAACCCTTAAGGGACCGTCAAGTCACCAATCCTGTGATGTAAAGGTAACGCCCCCCGGACCCAAACTAGGGAGTTGATTCTTTGACCCCTGTGAACTCTACAATTCCACACGTGCCGTTCTGTATTTCCCCATTTCTCAACTCAGTGAAACTTTCCTAAACAGGTCAGACGGAGACACAGATGAAGAATCACCTATAACTCACATAAGTAAGTGGAATTAAAGTTAAGCGGTATATGGACGCAAATGTAGATACCGTTTACATCCGTTCGGGTAAAATAAGAGTGACCGTCAAAGGTTTCGCCTCTTAACCTTCCCCTACGAGTAGTATAAAAGATTGATGACAAAGAAAAAAGTAAGAATGTTTTGACTTCAGTAGGTTATAATCTCTTTGTAGACTTGGAGTCTCTCAGGGTATGTTTACACAATATTACTAACAAATTTAGGAATATATAGTTTCGGGTTCTAAAAGAAGGTGTTTTATTATGGTTCAGTTTGAAGGAAACTAGTGACCGGTCACCTCGAGGGTTAAACAGTTTACGAGTAACCCCGAAAACAAAATATTAACCCGAAAAATTTAAGTCCCGAAAAGAAAAATTACCTCGTCTGTTACATACTCTAAGGATCCCGACTACATTGTCTCGTGACGTTTGACCCACCGAAATTTGTTATACTTAGACAGAAGAGTGTCAAGGGTTCCCCAGCCAGTCTTTAGTCGGTCTTAACGAAGAAAGACCCGAGGGGGCGGAGACCACTGACGACCGGTGGGAACTGGAAGCAACCGAGAACCCTCGTAGTGAGGCCAGGAACGTGGACGGGAGTATGTCAGGAGGGGGACACACAGAGACAGGTTTACGTGAAGAATTCTTTCGTAATCATAAACTTAATGCCGGGTAAGTTAGGTAATAGAATTGATTAGTGTAGACGTTTCTGAGACAAACGATTTTTCCAGTGTAAGACTCTTAGGTCACCTCCTACTTAAAACCTCCCTGGGGTAAGTTGTGTCGTGTCTGTCGGTCTGTAGTGCTGTATTCCTTGGGACTTCGGCTGTTGACTGCCGTGTAATTACTCCCTGTGACGAGACGACTTTAATCGGTGTAGAATGGCTTCGTGCCATTGTCAAATATTTTGCAAGTCAGTCGAGTCAAGTCGACGAGTCAGTACACACTGAGAAACGCTAGTGTACCTGATGTCGTGTGGTCCGGAAGGACAGGTAGTGGTTGAGGGCCTCTACTGAGTTTGAGTATAGGTAACTCAGTCACTACGGTAGGTTGGTAGAGTAGGAGACACCAGGAGAAGAGGACGGAAGTTAGAAAGGGTCGTAGTCCCTGAAAAGTTTTCTCAGTCAAGAAGTATAGTCCACCGGTTTCATAACCTCAAAGTCGAAGTTGTAGCCAGGAAGGTTACTTGTGGGTCCTGACTAGAGGAAATCCTACCTGACCAACCTAGAGGAACGTCAGGTTCCCTGAGAGTTCTCAGAAGAGGTTGTGGTCTCAAGTTTTTGAAACCAATGTCCGATTAGTGTCACCATGAACGAAAGATATGTAAATAGAGTGTATCTGCGGAGAGATATTAAAATGTCTCACCTTTTATGGTAATTCCAATACAAGTCCTACTCCTGTCACCAATTCCATGAAACGTTTTGGTGTTTCTCCCATTCACCCTGTGGTCCTAAGTCTAAACCATCGAACCTCCTTCAGACCCGAGATTAGGTGAGAGGGAAGTGCAACTTTAACAGTTTCATTGACTGGAAGTAGCCTCTTCCTTTACCATTAGGTGAGATCACAAGAACGGACTCTTTAGGGTTCCTGTCTCCTCGAACCACCCGTCCGATGTCAGGTACCTGAACGTTTCTCAACCTGTGTTAAATCAGTAACTCGTGTTGACTGGAAGGAATGACGGACAGTCCCAAAAGAAAAAAGGGAATTAAATCTTTCATTTCATTTCAGTTTCAGCGAGTCAACACAGACTGAGAAACGTTGGGGCACCTGACTTCGGACGATCCGAGGAGACCGGTACCCTAAGAGGTCCGTTCGTATCATCTCACCCATTGGAAGGGGAAGAGGTCCCCTAGAAGGGCTGACTCCCTAGCTTGGGTCCAGAGGACTTAACGTCCGCCTAAGAAAAGGTAGACTCGGTGGTGCTTTCGGGTATTAAATCTTTTTTTTTTTTCTTTTTTTCGGTTGTTGACATGTGAATTTCGTATCTTTACACATATGCGAATTTAAGCCTCGACATCGGTAAGTCGTTTGTAATTAATTAGTATGTTTGGTAGCTAACGGGACAGTACCTTACGTAAGTAAAAATTTCGGAGACCCGGGTGAGTATCAGGATCGTAACTAAAATTTCCTCCGTACTAAGTAGATTACTTTGAGATGTCAATGTTGATGTATCGGTCCCATACTATATTTTTGACTCCAACTAAAACACTATAACGTGTAGAATAAAAGAACCCGAGGTTTTAGTGACGTCTAGCACTGACGTCGGTACTTTAATTTTCTGTGAACTAGGAACCTTCTTTTCGATACTAATTGGATCGGTCCCATAATTTCTTGTCTCGTCAGTGAAACGGTCGTTTCCAGACAGATCGGTTTCGATACCAAAAAGGTCATCAGTACACAACTACACTCTCAACCTGATGTTTGTTCCGACTCTTGACTTCTTGACTACGAAAGTTTGACACCACGACCTCTTTTGAGAACTCTCAGGGAACTTGATGTTCCTCTAGTTTGGTCAGTTAGGATTTCCTTTAGTTGGGACTTATAAGTAACCTTCCTACCTACGACTTCGAGGTTATTAAACCGGTGAATTACGTTTCTTTGCTGAGTGACCTTTTTGTGAGACTACGACCCGTTCTAACTCCCGTCCTCCTCTTCCCCCACCGTCTCCTACTCTACCAACCAACCGTAGTGACTGAACTACCCGTACTCAAACTCATTCGAGGTCCTCTACCATTACCTGTCCTTTCGGACCGTCGGACGGTAGGTACCCCAGTGTTTCTCAGCCTATGTTGACTCACTGACTTGTTGTTGTTGGTGTGTAGAACTTATAGTCTTTTCAGACGAGAACTCTGTCGTTACTAAAACACGAAATTTTTACCTACGACTCTAGGGTAGGGGGGAACACGGTGTCGGAAGGTCCCCAGGAAGTAAATGGACCTCATTTTCGATTTCGGTAGACCTTCCCAGATGGTCTAGCTCGGTGAACGGAAGAGAGACGAAAGGATCGGGGGTAGGGGGGTATGGGACAAGACTAGGAGTCTGTTCCGTCTACACAAGGGACACTGAACACATGGTCGAGTGGGGTGAAAGACCCTGTGGGTGGACCGATTGCGGATACGGAGACCGAGTAGAGACGAGTTCCTAATGGAGGAACGCCCCGGACACACTAGTACGTACCTTTGTCGTTGTCCGCAAGAGTCGGGGGGACCTTCCACTGAGGGTGAACCCATCCACAGAGTAGGAGAGCCAAGTGAAGATACAGGGGTCGTGGACGTTGTGACGAAGTGTGTGTTGTTCTTCAAACAAGTTGTCGGGCGAACCACGTATGTACTTATCCGGTTCCTTCGAGATGTGGTCGTTGGGACTTCGCCGAGGTCCGTGGGAGTACCACGGGGGTTCGCCTTCCCTGTGCACTCCGAAACCGTGGTATGGGACGTGTAGACACCGGGCACGGGTCGTTGTCACAAAGAAGGCTTGGGAGGGGACTGTGACCTTTCTCTGTGTCGTTCCACTCACGTCCTAGGTGGCCTCGTCCCAGGGGTCCGAAAATCCGTCGTCCCCGACCGAAGTACCATCTAGTAAAAGGTGTCTTACCCCACCCCCTACCAATCCCCAACTAAGGTCGTGTAGGCAAATAATACGACGGTGACTAGACTGCCCTTCGTCTCGAATCCACCATTGTACTCGCTACACCCCTCGTCGGTGTCTATGTCTACCGCGAAACGGACGAGTGGGTGGTGAGAGAATGGTAGACGACACACCAGGTCAAAGATTGTCTTGTGCCTGTCCATGACCAGGAGCCGGGTTCTCGACCCCTGGGGACGCGATCACATGTCTACAGATGCAAAGAAGACGTAAAACACACACACACACACACATACACACACACACACACACACACGAAAGTGAAGGAATTCATTTCAGAATACATTTTAGAGCATACAACAACAAATCGGTGATTCAGAGTAGGTTGAGACACTGGGGTACCTGATATCGGACGACAGTCCGAGGAGACAGGTACCCTAAGAGGTCCGTTCTTATGACCTCATCCAACAGTAAATAAGGGAAGAGGGTCCCTAGAAGAGTTTGATCCCTATCTTGGACGTAGAGGACGTAACCGTCCGTCTAAGAAATAGAGCCTCTGTAGTCCCTTCGGGATATTAGATAGTCAAGTCAAGTCAAGTCAGCGAGTTAGCACAGACTGAGAAACGTTGGGGTACCTGGCGTCGTACGGTCTGGAGAGACAGGTAGTGGTTGAGGGTCTTAAATGGGTTTGAGTACAGGTAACTCAACCACTACGGTAGGTTGGTAGAGGACGGGAGTTAGAAAGAGGAATAGTCCCATAAAAGTTTACTAGAGTATATTTTCTTACGTTTAATCCTTCCTCCAGTTATAGTTCCTGTAATATTTTAGACCATCTTATAAATCTTAATACTGACAGTCTGTGACTCCGTAGTTTGTTGACAATATAAAGGTTTTATAACGGTAGTCACTTTTACAACGACCTTCCATTCGATCGTTCATGTCGACGAGAACCAAAGTTTCTTCAATAAAAGTACCTAGGTATTCTCTAACCAAACTTTTTACCGTATGACAGGTTAAGTAGTCGGATTTACATCCCCATTTTAACATTAATACCTCTTTACTAATAAAAATATATATTTGAACGACTTCATAAACACATATTTCTTAGGTTATGCTTCATTTAGTTCGTACCCTACTTTCACAACTGAAGTCTCCCCTAACTGAAGAGTTCCTGGTCGAGGAATTGACGTATAAAGGGTTTACGGACTTTTCATAACGAAGTTTACGGTATAAAAGTTTGTATGCTAATGTTGAAGGTATTGTGTCTACCCCGTTAAGTTTGTAGTGCTATAAACATTGCAAACTGTTTTTACCACTGCAAGTAATCTTTACTTTGTCTATATTGTGTTAGTTTAATTTTCATCTGTAAGATCGACTACATTGTAAATAAGATGAGTACCTTTCTTCATGGGACTTTCCTTATTTAACTAATACATCAGTACTCTTTATAGTCTGGTTCCACTCTAAAAATTGTGCAGAACTTCTGAAGTGTCTCATTACTGTTCTCCCGAACGTTTTTATTTTTTTATTTTTTCCGTCGTTTAACTGTACCTTACGAGACAACCTGGAGTCAGTTGACCTTCCTGTTCGTTCAAACGTATTACTTACAGCAGGACCTTTACAGAGGTGTTCCGATTTGAACGTGATCCCGAAACTGGTTTCGGACTAATGTGTCTCACGAATTGATGACTGATAGCGCAAAATCTAGGTACCCCTTTTCTTGTCTTTGCTAAGACCGGGGTGATGTCCTTACTCAAAGGGTCGGCATCTTGTTCTGAAGTAAATCCTTACGTCAATTTCTCAAAGTTTCTCTGACGTAGAGTGTCACTTCCGTAAATCTTCCCTAGCGTAGAGTGTCACTTGCTGGCTATACTTCCCGGTTCCATAATTAAAACTCCGTTGTACTCCATATCTTTTTATGAGATCGTTGGTATCGTACTTGCACTACTCTATGTCTAAGAAACAAACTGAATCAAAATAAGACAACTCCAGTTTTTTTATAAAAACACACAAAAGTTCTAAGCAAACACTAGGATATACAATGCAAAGAGAACGAACTTCGTATTTCAGTGAAAAAAACCCAAGTAGTCAAAACCAGGATAATGTATATAAGACCGATACAGCATTACTTACGTAAGGTGTCCTTGACACTGGTATTGTGAGTCGTTTTTACATTTATGTACCTGCAAACAAAAATCAAAAAGGTAGTTATAAAAGATAAAAAAAAAGACTTTGATCCAAGTGTTTTATGAAACATGAACTAAGGAAAAGAGGTACCAAGATTCAATCTCACACACGTGATCTTAAGTGACTTTATGAATATTTCGGGTCTAATACCTACGAATGACCCCTTAATATGATATGAGTGACTTGGTGAGTCTTAAATAAATAACAAGTGCAATATTTGGGAACGAAGGACTCTACGTGGAATGGTGATGTTTCTGACTTAAATAAAGTTGACGTTTTGTATGACTAGATAAACAGTCTAGTGTTTTATATACCTTTTAGGAAAAATCCTCAGAATAAGTCCGAATCAAAGTATTTAAAATCAAACATCGACTCTCTTTGTTTGTAATTTTAAACAAAAGACTATATATACCCCCGTCAATGTAAAGAGAGAAGAAAATGTATTTTACACATTGTCCTACACATTAAAGACAAGTTCTTTATAATAAATATTATAATAGTGTTACAATTTTCTCTTGATTCACTCGTAATAACTATATAAGTAAAGGGTCAATTATGACTTCGGAGTCTTAAAATACTTATGGACGAACTTGAATAAGTTCGGTTAATTATTAAATCGTAAGTTGTCCTTACACACAAAAGTGGTAAATAAAGTAGTTCTTAAACAGAGAAAAGATATCATATTAGTCAAATAAATACTCGGTCCCCTTATAATATTGATAATGAGTTCAGAAACTACTCTTTCTTCAGATGGAACATTTGTTCATACTTTCGCAAAGTTCATACTCTTACTCTGGACCACCAAAAGACTATATACGTTACAGATTCTAGTCTAACTAATATAAGAAATGTCGGTTTCTACCTCTTCGAGATATGTCAGTCGTTTTTGTTCTGACCCTCGACTGACACCGAGTCTGGTACTTGAGGAATGACGTTTAAGTCTGAATTTAACTTCTCTCACCCCTTTTGGTGATCTGGTAAGTCCATTCTGGATTTAGTTTAAGGAATACTAATATGTCACCTTCACTCTTTATCTAAATTCCCTGATCTAGCTATCTATCTTACAGACTAGTTGATACCTATCTCCAAGTACTGTAACATGTCCTCCGTCCCTAGTTCTGGTAGGGGTACCTTTTCTTTACGTTTTTTCACTTTCCCGACAGACCTCTCCGGAATGTTTTTCGACACTTTTCTTCTCTTCACTTTTCATTTCTTCTTTTCCTTTCTATATTCGTAGACTTACGTCTCAAGGTTGTTTATCGTTCCTCTCTATTCTTTTGGAAGGAGTCACTAGTTACGTTTCTTTATCTCCTTTTGTTGTCTTACCCTTTCTGATCTCTAGAGAAATTCTTTTAATTTCTACGGTTCCCTTGTAAAGTACGTTTCTACCCGAGCTATTTCCTGTCTTTACCATACCTGGATTGTCTTCGTCTTCTATTATTCTTCTCCACCTTTCTTATGTGTCTTCTTAACATGTTTTTTCTAGAAGTACTGGTTCTATTAGTACTACCATACAAGTGAGTGGATCTCGGTCTGTAGGACCTAACACTTCAGTTCACCCGGAATCTTTCGTAATGATGCTTGTTTCGATCACCTCCACTACCTTAAGGTCAACTCGAGAAAGTTTAGGACTTTCTACTACGACAGTTTCACGACGTGAGTTATACGGTCGTTGAAACCTTTTGAGTCGTCACCGGTGTCCTGACCTTTTCCAGTCAAAAGTAAGGTCAGGGTTTCTTTCCGTTACGGTTTCTTACGAGTCTGATGGTGTGTTAACGTGGGTAGAGTATACGATCATTTCATTACGAGTTTTAAGAGGTTCGGTCCGAAGTCGTTATGCACTTGACACTTTAAGGTCTACAAGTTCGACCAAAATCTTTTGCGTCTCCTTGGTCTCTAGTTTAACGGTTGGAGACGACCTAGTAGCTTTTTCGTTCTCTCAAGGTCTTTTCGTAGATGAAGACGAAATAACTGATACGGTTTCGGAAACTGACACACCTAGTGTTATTTGACACCTTTTAAGACTTTCTCTATCCTTATGGTCTGGTGGATTGGACGGAGAACTCTTTAGACATACGTCCAGTCCTTCGTTATCAATCTTGACGTGTACCTTGTTGTCTGACCAAGGTTTATCCTTTTTCTCATATAGTTCCGACATATAACAGTGGGACGAATAAATTAAATATACATCTCATGTAGTACTCTTTGCGACCCGACCTTCTTCGTGTTTGACCTTAGTTCTGACTGCCCTCTTTATAGTTGTTGGAGTCTATACGTCTACGGTGGTGGGAATACCGTCTTTCACTTCTCCTTGATTTTTCGGAGAACTACTTTCACTTTTTCCTCTCACTTTTTCAACCGAATTTCGAGACGTNTTCCTCATGTAGTTCCGACATATAACAGTGGGACGAATAAATTAAATATACATCTCATGTAGTACTCTTTGTGACCCGACCTTCTTCGTGTTCGACCTTAGTTCTGACTGCCCTCTTTATAGTTGTTGGAGTCTATACGTCTACGGTGGTGGGAATACCGTCTTTCACTTCTCCTTGATTTTTCGGAGAACTACTTTCACTTTTTCCTCTCACTTTTTCAACCGAATTTCGAGACGTAAGTCTTTTGCTTCTAGTACCGTAGGCCAGGGTAGTGAAGTACCCTTTATCTACCTCTTTATCACCTTTGTCACAGTCTGAAATAAAAACCCCCGAGGTTTTAGTGACGTCTACCACTAACGTCGGTACTATAATTTTCTGCGAATAAGGAACTTTCCTTTCAATACTGGTTGGATCTCTCGTATAAGTTTTCATCTCTATAATGAAACGGTTGTTTCCAGACAGATCAGTTCCGATACTAAAAAGGTCACCAGTACATACCTACACTCTCAACCTGACACTACTTTCGACTCGTGACTTCTTAACTACGAAAACTTGACACCACAACCTCTTCTGAGAACTCTCAGGGAACCTGACGTTCCTCTGGGTTGGTCAGGGAGGACTTCCTCTAGTCAAGACCCACATGTAACCTTCCTGACTGCGATTTCGACTTTGACGTTATAAAACCGGTGGAGTACGCTTCTCAACTGAGTAACCTTTTCAGAGACTACGACCCTCCCTAACCCCTGTCCTCCTCTTCCCCTGCTGTCTCCTACTCTACCGACCTACCGTAGTGACTGAGTTACCTGTACTCAAACCCACTTGAAGTCCTCAACCACTACCTGTCCCTCCGGACCTCACGACGTTGAGTGCCCCAACGTTTCTCAGTCTGTGCTGACTCGCTGACTCGACTTGACTTCTATAAAACTAACTTTTACCTATAACAACGATGTCCAAATGTCATCTAACTTAATTTGTAGTGACGAAGGGGAGTGGGGAAAGGTAGGTAAGAATCAACCAGAAATGGATATACTATTCGGACTTAACCGTTGATTAACGGTCCACAAAGTTGAAATGGGTTAAAACACACTTTCTTAAACTAAAGGTAGAGATACCGAGACTCATCATAGGTCTTTATGTTAAAACCCAAACATCTCCACGTCGTACCAACCACCTAAACTTATTACGGGGGACTGTTTTCTATAAGTGTGTGATAAGAGACCTTGGTTACTTACGATGGAAGATCCCGTTTTTTCCTTGAAATATCTACACTAATTTAATTCCTGGAGCTCTACTCCTTTAATAGGACATAATAAGTTCACTCAGGATTTGTGTCAGGCTACGAAGGAATGCTCTCCCCATCTCCCTTTACATTGTCTAGGACCTTGTCCGTTACACTGGTGCGCCGACCCCAACCTCCGTGCGGAGGTCGTCGCAGATCTCTACCGTTTCTTCACTAAGAGGGGACTTGGAGTCCTCTCTCGTGTCGGGCCCTCTGAAGTAAAATCGGGGTATTTTTAGTAAAGTCTGAGGACTGGAGATGTTGACACTCTTTTATGTAAAGATAACGGTGTTCAGTGGTTCAAATACAATTAAACAGTGTCGTTGGTGTCCTTTTTATTTATGTCCGTATTAATGTGTACTTAATCAGTGTACGTTTGTGTGTGTGTGTGTGTGTGTGTGTGTACTAAAATTGTAGTAGTCTACTTGTCTAAGTAGAGACACGAACACAACCTGTAGACTCAACCAGGGACGTCTCTCCTTTGTCCGTCTGGGACGAAACGTTTACGACGGCCCCCCTGCGAACGTCACCAAACCCCCGTGTCTTCCGTGGACCGAATCCCTGCTTAGTTCCCTTAAAGAGTCCCGTCGTTCCGAACTCGCGTTGCCACTCCCTTGACCGTCACCTCCCACCCATCAGTACTTTTCTCTTCCTTAGCTGGTAATGCTTCCGGATCTTTCCCTTCTTTTACACAGGTACGTTCCTGGGTCCAGTGACCCCACCCCTTGTCTCTTCTTACACCGAAAGACTCAACCGCACATCGAGTTCTATCCCGAGTGTTTGGCACGGTTGCTCGAGTTAAAAAAAAGGGACTTAATCTTTTTCGGTGTCTATGCTACAATTGGGTATACAACCGTACCACTCCAGTTATTGACTCTTTCGAGAGAGACCCTCGGACCTTTCCTCACATCGTCCACTTATCCTCTGTCTGTGTCTCCCGTGACGTCCGTTGGTCACCTACGCCTCCCGGACTTTGTGTGTTCCAGTCACCTATTTCTTCCCTGCTCACGAGTCGGTGGAGTGTCGCCTGCTCGTGCGGTCAATTTTTCATCTGCGGACCCTCCCTCCGTGGGCGAATGGACCGGTCTGTTGACTAGTGGGTAGTCGTCGAGTTCAGACAGTTTGGAAATTCTACTTTGTCTAACGCTGGTGAGGAGACCGACCCAGACTTGATTCGTGACCCGTGTTAAGACGTGATGGAAGAGAGTGAGGTATCCATTGAAGTCTTTTTAATTCGATGGAAACAGTACGCCAAACTTCCTTTTAGATTATCCTACTAGGTAGATGAGAGTTTTGTCGTCTTCTCAACCGGTTTTTTGTTTAAGTATACAAGACTAGTAGTGTGAGAACTTTGTTTTCATAAAACCGAGTAACCATTGTTTTAAGACTCAAAAGCTTTGGTTGAGTTCTTTTGTGGTGTTATTGGTTTCTTCGTTCGGTATAAGTAGTCCACTTTCTATAGTGATTGTAACCTCCGTCAAGTCATTTTCTTGAAGAAAAAGTTTCAGTGTGTCATTACTGAACACGCGAACCTTAAGATACAGGACTCTGTTCGTGTATCCTACTATATTTTCTTTACACTACATTTACCCTTAATTTTTACTCCTTTTTGTATTAGATTGTTTCGAGTGTTTCAACTTTAAACATTCACCTTTTTTTATTGTTTTTATGTCATCTTTTTTACTTCGAGCAGTGGAACCAATCCGGGTAAGGAAAATCTAAAAGTGGATACACCTTTAAAGACTCTTTCTTGTACGATAATTTTTACTTATAGATAAGTGAAGATTTATTCGGTTTAAGTCTTAAGTCCGACCTCAAACTCCATGTGTCCAAGTTAATGACAGTAAGAATTGTAATTGCCTCCTTTAAATTACGGTAAAAACCCCTTGTGAAACCCAGACAGACGGACACTCAAAAGTTCACAACTGAGACTTAAACAAGGACGGACGGAAAACTTAGTCGCATCACTCAAGTTGGTCTGGGTTGTCTGCTTGTATATACGCCTTTCGACAGTCAGTTAGACCTCAACTGTGTGACAAGGTTCGTATCGACTGTGTGGACCCTCGTTATGTCGTCGGCTTTGGTCTTTGCCCTTCCACGCGCCGTCTTTGTAGGGATTTCGTCTGCAGTCTTTCTGTATCGCCCCTTTTGTGAGGCGTGAGGACGACCCCTACTACAGACCACAGGAACGGGGGTAGCGATGTTTAAGACAGAAGTGGTTGTCGGCGTGCTTCGTCGATGACATAATTTAGGTAGGATGTGTCGTCGGTCTCTCCACTTATTGAAAGGGTTCCAGCGGTTCGACGATTCGTCTACTCGACCCTAAACTGGGTCCGGTGGACCGAAGTCGGAGAGACTACAGTCGGGCGCACGAGACGAAGGTCACCCACCCGAGACCCTGGAGGGTCTAAGGACCAAGGAAGGACGGAGTGGTCTCAGGATGCGTTTCCACCGCAAGCGCACGAAACTGGAACAGTCTCCTCTATTTTACGTAGTACAAGAGGGGCACTATTTTGTTCGTTTTTCTGCGAACCCCCACCCCCCCTTACCTTTTATTTTACTAAACCAACTTAATGTGACCAACTGCGGTCCCGAACGTCCCCTCCCCCTTCCCTCCCCCTTCCCCTCCACCACAAAGTACCCCTGGCTCTAAGTCAAGTCCACTTTCCACTCTTTAGACCCTCTGTCTACTACGCCTCTCAGCGTGTTGGTTCACCATGAGCCGTGGTGACCTGACAGATCAGTGTACACCAATTTTGTTACACGAAGTATAGTACACTGAAAATGCTCTTTTTATTAATTCTTTTGATAAACGGACTTCGCCACTACGGGGAAGTGAAACAGAAATGACTTGAAAACTATTTTGACAATTATCTAAGTCACGACTAAGGTATGACCCGTACGAGTAAGTAAACTTGCACAACCGTTCGTGGGGAATTGGGAAGAGTGACCCCTAGACTTTTCCCCCCTCTTGTGTCCTCTTTTAAATTAACTCTTGTCAGGTAGGGAGACTTTAAGACGACTTAATGGTTTGAGTGAACTTTATTATCCCTTCCGTTCCACGTCGAGTATGCACTCACCGATTCACACATATATTAGGGTAGAAGACCGTCCCTTGTCGACCCCTTTCTACTAATTTGATGTATGTCCAGTGAGGGTGGTCCAATATAGGGGTTTCACTTAAATGTACAACTTAAACTCTCTTATTTCATTTTCGAGAGGGTGTCTGTATAGTACCTTCGACTATTCGTGGGTCCAGTTGTCTGGGGAGTTACAGGACTTCTCCCATACTGTCTGGGTAGGTAGTGTCCCCGTGTCGGTTCTTTTGTGTTTTAAGGTCCGACTCTAACATTCCAAGGTTCAACAGTCACGTCGTTTTCTACCCAGGGGTGGAAGAGTGTACCTTATACCTCCCGTTGGAGAAGGAGGACGTCGTGTCTCGTCTCTTCGGGAGTCCTCACACTTCCTGGTGACTTCTTCGGTATAGTTCGGACTCTTTCTTTTACCCACCATGACACCCCGGACCCCGTGAGGACCGAAGAATTTGAAAGACCCTCGGTCGGATTGACGAGAGAGGATCTTACACTGAGAAGGAACCGCGGTCTCAGAGTTCTAAGGTGAACGACAGGGGAATGGTTTCCTGAGTCGGGAAGTCACGTCCAGTCAGTGAGTCAACACAGGTCGAGAAACGTTGGAGTACCTGACGTCGTGTGGTCCGAAGGGACAGGTAGTGCTTGAGTGTCTGGTATGAGTTTGAGTACAGGTAAATCAGTCACTACGGTAGGTTGGTAGAGTAGGAGACAGCCGGGGAAGAGGAAGACGGAAGTTAGAAAGGTTCGTAGTCCCAGAAAAGATTCCTCAGTCAAGAAGCGTAATCCATCGGTTTCATAACCTTGAAGTCGAAATTGTAGTCAGAAAGGTTACTTGTAAGTCTCAAATAAAGGAAATCCCGACTGACCAACCTAGAGGAACGTCAGGTTCCCTGAGAGTTCTCAGAAGAGGTTGTGGTGTCAAGTTTTCGTAGTTAACAAGTCGTAAGTCGAAAGAAATACCAGGTTGAGAGTGTAGGTATGCACTGATGACCTTTTTGGCATATAAACTGATCTACCTGGAAACAACCGTTTCATTACAGAGACGAAAAATTATACGACGGATCCAACCAGTATCGAAAAGAAGGTTCCTCGTTCGTAGAGAATTAAAGTAGTGACGTCAGTGATAGACGTCACTAAAACCTCGGGTTTTCTTATTTCCGACAGTGACAAAGGTAACAAAGGGGTAGACAAACGTTACTTCACTACTCTGACCTACGGTACTAGAAGCAAAAAACTTACAACTCAAAATTCGGTCGAAAAAGTGAGAAGAGAAAGTGAAAGTAGTTCTCCGAGAAGTCAAGGAGAAGTGAAAGAAGGAATTTCCATCACAGTAGACGCATAGACTCCTATAACTAAAAAAAAGGGTCGTTAAAACTAAGATCGAACACGAAGTAGGTCGGGTCGTAAAACGTACTACATGAGACGTACATTCAATTTATTCATCCCACTCTTATGTGTCGGAACTGTATAAGGAAAGGGTTAAACCTTGGTCAGACAACAAGGTACAGCCAAGATTGACAACGAAGAACTGGGTGTATGTCCAAAAAGTCCTCCGTCCATTCCATAAGGATAGAGAACTTCTTAAAAGGTAAAACAATACTAGGTACGTCAGTTTCCGATATCGTATCAGTTACTTCGTCTACAAAAATACCTTAAGAGAACGAAAAAGATACTAGGTTGTCTCGGAAAGACTCAGAAGGATTTACCAGGGGTCCGACAGTTGTCACGGTGGTAATGTCTCTCTTTGGTTGGTACTAGACCTTCGTTAGTGTGTCCGACATTTTTTTCTGGACGGAAGGTTGAATCATAAAAGACTTATAAGTAACTTTCCTAACAATGACTTCGACTTCGAGGTTATGAAACCGGTGGACTACGTTTGTCAGCTGAGTCACCTTTTCTGGGACTAAGACACTGACTTCCGTTCTCTTCCCCCGTCGTCTCCTATTCTATCAACCTATCGTAGTGGCTGAGTTACCTGTATTTAAACTCGTTCGAGACCCTCTATCACTTCCTGTTTCTTCGGACCATACGACGTCACGTACCCCAACGTTTCTCAACCTGTACTGAATCGGTGACTCGTTGTTGGTCGGGTCAGTATGGGATTTTCTCGAGATTACAGAGACTTTATTCACTACGAGGATCTCAATAGGAGGAGTAAAAGACTCCGGATGTCCAAACTAATCCGACTTGTTAATTCTCTTCGACAAAAAAGAATGGAAAAAGAACGAACAAAAAGGTTTATCCTAGTGAAAAAAGGGTATGTGCAGATATACATGAAAGTGGGTTCCCGTTGTCCGAATTACCTAATACTACTACCTATTAATCCAGAGCATTAATAAAAGAATCCTAATAACATCGACTCTTTTAGTTCGGTGTACGTGTATGTAGGTTTATCATTAATACTCTGTAAATTAACGGAAAATTAAATCTTTACTAAAGACCAAACCTCTTGATAGAGATCGGTTCACGCAAGTAGTAAAAAGAAACGTATAAGTTTCTGTAAGGGTCAAATAAATATTAGTAAAACTAACCAAATGGAAGATACCACCAAACTGTTTACAGTAAACATTAACCAATCTAAACATGAGTACGATTATATGTTAGGCCCACTAAACTGGTTGTATATTACGAATTAATGGGTTAAAATTAACTTAGATAAAATTTTTACCTACACCACTCAGGTTTGCACCGGATGTTTTGGAGTCTTACAGTGGAAACGATCTGTAGGTTGGGAACCGTAAAGATCTTTTACAGGAGGGATCCCTTATAGACGGTTAAGAACGAAAAGGAAATTTGTTACTACTCAGAGTCCCTGTCTTTGAAAATTGAAATCCTTTTATCGAAGATACAACGGTATTATAATCACTCTTAGTTTTAATAGTAACGTATCATCAAGATTTTACCGATTCACTTGAAAGATAGGACTACGGATTGTTAACAGTGACTCCGAGCCGGCACAATTTATAACTACTTGAGTGTTTTAGTCTTTATACCTATGTTTGGGACACAATGGGAATTAGGAAATATTAACCGAGTCACGGTTTCTTCTTTGATTTTGTCCGTTACGATTACTTGATCAGTATAAAGGTTCGTTGAGTCAAGTGTTGCACGTTTGAAACAAAGTAAGAGACTCGAAGATGAGACACTGTCTTAGACCCTATGTTAACCCGAGGCAAGGTTTGGGAGGACGTGAAATCCTTAAGACTCGGGTCCTCTCCAGTGTCTTTTCCAAGCTACCATTACGTTACACCCTTCATTTTCGTATATGTCCGTTCGTACGTCTTTCCTCGTGGAACCCATCTCCACTACTACTCAGTGTGATTCTGCGAATCGGCTCGAAGGCAGACTCGTCCCGACCTCCTTTGTACCTCCCAGAAGGTCATTCACTTTCCTCGCGTACGAGAGACCTTTCTCCGTTGTCGTACATATTCCAGACACTCTTCTCTTTTCCGTAGAGGACAGGTCCTTTGACGTTCTCGCGAGATACGTACTTCCGGGACTCGTCACGACCCTTGGTCGTCCGAAACTACTACCTTTCTCTCTTTTCCAGTCTGGTACTTCGAAGAATATACTACACCAAACTTTTGTCCTTACGAGTATAACTTCCCTAAATCATCTTTTTAGTATATGATCAAATGGATATAATTCTATACGTAGTATCATACTCCGTCCCCTTTGACTCCGTGTCTCATAATGTTTACGACCGGGTTCCAGTCCTTCGGTCCCTTCCTTGCTCCCAAGTCCATCCTAACCTATTTATCAGGTCTTTACCTGACGCCCCCTTTCCTGACTTGTTTACTCGTTTATCTTTAATTAAGTATTCTCTTGTAATGGATAAAATTTTGGTATTTTTTATTTCGTTTCTTCGGTTTAAGTTCTTCACAGTTTGAGGTTATAAAACCGGTGGACTACCGCGTCTTGACTGAGTAAACTTTTCTGTGACTACAACCCTTTCTAACTTCCGTCCTTCTCTTCCCCTACTGTCTCCTGCTCTACCAACCTACCGTAGTGACTGAGTTACCTGTACTCAAACTCGTTCGAGACCCTCAACCACTACCTGTCCCTCCGGACCACACGACGTCAGGTACCCCAGGGTTTCTCAGTCTGTACTGACTCCCTGACTTGACTTGACTTATTCTGTCTTAGTCGTTATCTTTACTCATCTGACACAACCTAACCGTTTTTCAAATAAAACAAAAAGAGGATGGTAGAATCCCTTTTGGATTGACTTGAAAAACCGGTTGGGTCATAGTCATGTCCGAAATAATTACCTCTGTCTTTGAAGGTTTTCGGAATTCATGAAACCTGTCTTTCAGAGTTCCGGCAAGGGACTCCAGTCGAACTCCATATGCACACGATTCAACGAAATCAGTACAGGCTGAGAAACGTTGGGGTACCTGACATCGAGTGGTCCGAGGAGACAGGTACCATAAAGGGTCCGTTCTTATGGTCTCACCCAACGGTAAAGGAAGAGGTCCCCGAAAAGGTCTGGGTCTCTAATTTGGGTACGGAGATTACAGAGCACGTGACCATACGACCAAGAAATAGTTTACCACGACCACCATACTTTTTTATGAGGTAACAAGATCTTTCTTCGATCTAAGCTCCATTTCTTTTTTTGTTTGTAACAAATAAAGTTCTAAATTTAACAGAAACGAACCTTTGATTCCCCTATGTCACTAAATTCTCACCGAGTCTGTAAAACTAAACCGAAAACAAGAAAAGACCCTTCCCTTACCTTATTCTTCAGTGTTGTCGAGTGTGTTAGTATTTAGTTGTAAGATGTACGACCAATTGTACGTCCCAGGTACAAATCGACGACCAATATAATGACAATATTCATTCTTATTTAGTTTTGGGAACATACAAGTCTCACACTCTACTAAGTCACCTTGTACTTCTGAGTGTGGACGTCGCGTCACTGTAATTCCAGTTCTCTTAATTCGTCTCAAACAACAGGGCCTGTTGTCTCACTTCCCGGGTCGTGTCGTAGACCAATAGATTCACAAAACGATTACTAAAGAGTTTTCGTAATCGTTCAGCTGGAGGGGAAGGACGTTCTCCGCGGAAGAGGGGTACAAGATGTCGAGTATGAGAGGTCCAAAAGAAGAGGTGAGCGATCGACGAGGAAGACTCGGAAGAGATCGTTAAGAAGGAGGAGACACAAGGGAGGTTTACGACCGGACGGAGACGGTAGACAGACCCCGAGAACAGAAAGGAGAGTTTGAAAGGAAGGACCCCTGATACTAGACCAGGGTGCTACTATTTTCGGTAGTTACTAAGTATAAAAATTGAGAGAGAACCTTATATAGGGGACCCTATTAGTTTTCCCCAGAGGTCGACTTACGTAGGTTTAGTGGTACAGACCAGAAGAAGTCACACAGAGTTGAACGAAGGGGAGGGGAGTCCAAAAGGGGTAGTGGTGGGTCGGTCAGCGAACCCATTTTTCATATACTTCGTAGGACCTAAGGAGAGTAAAGGAGTAACGGTTGAAGGTTCGGTGGTTGTTTAGGTTAGCTGACACTGTTCGTCTTTTTCTAGAGTTAGGTGGGTTGGGACTTATGAGAAACCTTCATAACAACGACTTCGACTTCGAGGTTATAAGACCGGTGGACTACACTTCTCAGTTGAGTGACCTTTTCTGGGACTACGACCTTTTATAACTTCCGTTTTCCTCTTTCCGTACCGTCTCCTACTCTACCAACCTACCGTAGTAACTGTGTTACCCGTACTCAAAGTCGTTTGAGACCCTCTATCACTTCCTGTCCCTTTGGACAGTACGATGACAGGTACCCTAGTGTTTCTCAACCTACACTGAATCGTTGATTTGCTGTTGGTAAATAGATGTGAAGTTGTTTTTCATGCAAAAAGTTATGCTTTTAATCTATAACTTATAGAAGACCACCGAACTACAACAGGAAGTTTATTATCGGTCTCAGGAGTCCGAACAAGTCTTTTGGAACACTCTAAAAATGGTGGTAAACAAAGAGACTAATGAACTATGGTAGGAAGACGGGGAACTGATTGTCCTCGGTCATTGAAGAAATATAAGGAAACCGGGTGGTTCCAGACAAGACCAAGAAACCTAGACAACCAGAGAAAGGTCTTGGAGAAGGGGAATGGAGACGGACTGAGGAGTAGAAAGTCTGTATTCGAGTTTGGACTGAAAGATTCCCACCCGAAAAAGGTTGGCGGAACAGATGTCCTCTCGGTCTCTGTGACGGGTGACATAGTGACGTAAAGTGAGACATTATGAAAAGAGTTCATACCTCAGGTTAATAATATGTTGAAGATTCTCTTTTTTCAGGAAGAAAGACCGAACGAGGAAATGAGGGGTGTGAATCTTCAGACGAACGGTGTATCCTGTAGGGCTTTTATGTCATGACCTTCTGGTTTAGATCCTGACGTTCTTCCGTGTTGCTAAAACGGAAATCTTTACAAGACTTGTTTTCCATTTTTGAAAGTCCGTTTCTTTGGAGTAATTGTAAACAATAGTCCACTTGAATCAAAATTCTGGTAACCAAATTTTACTCACAGTTCAGACCCGTTTCGTACGACTTGACATGTTACCCTTCTCATTAGAGACAAAAAGAACAAAGTGCCCTAACAACATTCCATACCTCTCTACTTACACCCTCGAGAGATGTTTGAGTTCCCGTTTCATGCAGTCATCATCAGACCGGACCCTAGAGGACAGAAGTGGTCCGTAACCGTTCGAGTAAGAGTAGGAATACCTACTCTTACTTACCACAGTGTATTGGCCTCACCACCGACAATGGTGGACCGGAACTTCTGAAAACGTAGACCGTTGTTAGGTCTTGTATTGAGGAAACGTTCCATTTCTTTGTTTTCATTTTTTGTTTTGTGTCTCTTGTGAAAAAGACTCAGTAGAGATAATAAAAAAGTATCGGCGGACAGTGCTCTGTAAGTCTTACAAGTCACCTATTTTAAGTCGAGTGGAAAACGAAGGTTATCCTAAGAACCAGGCACATGATGATGATGTGATAATGTGCCCCCTTTTCACTTCGAGTCGTCTAGACCCTCTGATATATATTATGTATGTATTAGAAAGAAGTATGGTTTATGTTAAAGTGAACTTCCGTTTGGTTTACTTCGTTTTCGAAGATACACTGTAGATTTTTACAAGTAGTTTTCTCTGTTAAGGTCGAGTTTTACACACCAAATATAATCCCTGGGTCTGAGACATACTTAGAATTTTTTTTTTTTTTTGTTTTGACTAATGTCAAAGACGAACGTTGTGGAACCTCAAGGAGATGCCCGTGATTCTGCGGGTAGGTCTATCTCCTTCCATCAAAGTCCGACTCCTGTTCTGGGGGTCTCGTGGCGGGATAATGGAGTGGTGACTGGTTAGTCTTCTTTCAGGCGTGAGTCGGCTTCAATTGTTTCTGAGACTGGCGAGGGGTCTCCTAAGAACGGAGTTTTTGAAAGTACCACCACGTCTTAGAAACCTCAACCAAAAACATGTAAATCAAGGAGGAGTGCCTGACATATATTGGTGCACTACGTATAGAACCTGAGCAAGACGTCTTTGATTCTGGAAGTAGGTCCATCTCCTCCCACCGACGCGTGACTGGTGTCTGTGCATCTCAGTTGGGCCAACGTCAGTCTTCTACCTATTGATTCCAAGGTCTTTGTTATGGGACAATAGAGCGACCATTGGTCACTCTTCTTTCAGGTTCTTGGCGTTGGGAGTGGGGTTTGCGACGGAAATTTTTGGGAGGGGCCTTTTGGTAGCCTCAAGTCTAGAAAACTCGTAGTCGACGGACAAGAGCGAACTGCGGGACGTTATTTGTGACATGAAAGGAAGTGGTGGTGGACGACAGTTATCTGACTGGAAGACTACAACTAAAGGTTGTGTTAAGGTGTCACTAATTCCCTTGTCTGAGACATACTAAAGTTATGTAAATCTGGTACTTCAAAAACGTAGAACACATTACAGGGAACTATTCAAAGTCGTGAAGGACCACATATCAGATACCTTTGAACTTGTCTTAAACATAACATGACAACCCAGTTTTAACATATTTAGAAGTGAAGGAACTTGACCAAGTGTCACGAAAAGTTCAGATGGTGTAGGAAGGTGAATAGACTTATAAGTAAAATAATTAAAAATTCTCAAACTATAACTTTGAGGTTGATTTTTGAAATAGATGAATTTTTATTCACATTATTTGTTTAATATATATTGGATTAAGACATAAAAGGTTCAGAGGACATTTTGTGAAAGTACTAATTTTTTTTATTATTTTTAAAAGTTTTATCTGACCCAATGACACTCAGTCCGATCGTCTGAGTTCGAGTCAATCATGATTGTTCTTGAATTCTCACCGTAAATTATGTCTCGGAATTAATTTGATCCTCTTACATTAGTAAATTTCTTCGTAGGTACACTTAGGTGGAGATTAGGAAGTCCATAGAGAGAAATTGGACCTTATGTCGATAACACCCTCCCTATGTACGTGTGTCCATGGTCCGTTGTCGAACGAAAAGAATTTTCCAATATCAGTTGTGTGTAGAAAGGTACACACACAACTGTTCTTTAACAGGAAACGAAACTCCCTCTAAACTTTTATTTTAAAGTTCATTTACGAATTTCTTAAAGTTTACTAAACTTTTCGATTTAGATAAGTCAGTTGTCTTTTTTTTATTTCAACAGACGGGGGTTTTTTAGAGAAGTCTTATAATTATGAACGAAGAACGTTGTAAACCTCTCTTGTCTTTGTTTGTCACGATACGGAACTCCGTAAATATTTTTAATCAATAGTCACACACTATGTCCTCGTTACATATAAGCTGGAAACAGGACAGGAAGAGTGGGAGTCGAGGCCTCTGTAAAGATTTTGGGAACCTTAAAGGGGTTCACTGTCCTTATAGAAAACAATAAGTAATTCTTTGAGGACTCAAATACGGTTACTCCACTGAGAATTACTGGGGATACCACCGAAGTTCGTCTATGTAATAAAACGGTTGTTTCCAGGTAAATCAGTTTCGATACCAAAAAGGTCATCAGTGCATACCTATGGGACTCCTCTTTTACCGTTGGGTAACGTCATAAGAACGGACCTTCAGGGTACCTGTCTCCTCGGAGTACCCAGGTACCCAATTCCCAACCTGTGTTGACTCGTTTATTGTGTGTGTGTGTGTGTGTGTGTGTGTATACCTACACTCTCGACCTAGTATTACTTCCGACTCGTGATTTCTTAACTACGAAAACTTGACACCAGAACCTCTTCTACGAACTCTCAGGGAACCTGACGTTCCTCTAGGTTAGTCAGGTAGGATTTCCTCTAGTCAGGACCCATAAGTAACCTTCCTGACTACGACTTCGACTTCGAGGTCATGAAACCGGTGGACTACGTTTCTTGACTGAGTAACCTTTTCTGGGACTACGACCCTTTCTAACTTCCACCCTCCTCTTCCCCTACTGTCTCCTACTCTACCAACCTACCGTAGTGGTTGAGCTACCTGTACTCAAACTCGTTCGAGACCCTCAACCACTACCTGTCCCTTCGGACCGCATGCCATCAGGTACCCAACGTTTCTCAGTCTATACTGTCTCGTTGACTTGACTTGACCTCCGAAGTCCTACCGTCGACTACAGGTTCCCCGTCATCAAGATACTAGTATCCTGACCTTGAATGTCAGAAAGGACAACCTTCCCCTCTCCCCGATCTCTGACTCAATTTAGTTGTGGGTTTCTACATAAGTAGGTAGGTACGACTACATTACTTTACAAGGGGTTTATGGATTCACTATCCCAAGTCTTTCCAAGGACCAACTCCAACCACTTGTGAAATTCTACGACCCTCCTTGCAGTCGACTCTTTCTGGTACCTACGAGGAAGTACAGGTGGGGGTGGGGTAATAATGGATCTATACGTGGAGAGAAGGTAAACCGACAGACTCAAAGTAGGAAACATTATTCGACCATTTACTTACTTCTATTTCACTAAGGAACTCAAAACACTCGACGACATCGTATGATAACTTAAACTCCTCCCCCTCCACCCTTCGGGCTAAATATCCGTTAACCAGTCTTATGTCTACTCTTAGACCTGAAAGACTTTGTTGTTAGTCAACTAACCGTGACTCAGGAAGTGGACACCCCAGACCACTTGAGGTCCTTCAATCGACATCCTTGACTTAACATCCTATGGGTCGACCACAGTTCTCTCATCGGCTTGAAAACCAGATTCCTTTTGTGGGGAGTAAACTACAGTCTTCACAACACTCATCGGTGTCCAGTCTGTTATTTTCCTTATTTTGACAGGGACGAAAACGTGAGACAGGAGGTCCCAGTGACTTCGGTGATCTTGTGCACGTAGGACGGTAAATAGGAAATACATACTGATCTCAAATCGAAGAACACTTTGTATGCTCTTGTGCCAGAAATTACGGATACTGAACAGGATCTAAGAGTAGTACGAATGCACCCTTTTTAGTTCAATAAGAATAATCATTGTATACCCAAAAATTGGTACTCGACGAGATTTTCTACAGGGAGAACCGGACCCAAAAGGGGGTAAGTGAACCCACTAAAAAAAAAAAAAATTACACGTGTTTGTGACATTTTTGTCGAAGCTTTCGACCCCAGGAAAGAGAAAAGAGTTTGTTCGTGTGTGGAGTAGAGAGGGGTAGAGGGGACGTCTCTGACCGTTCTCCACTTAAAGCGAACATTCAGGTGATAACGACAGAAATTTGATTAAAATCCTAACCTTTGAGAGTTTACCACCGACACACGGATCAAAGAAAAATCCTTTATACCCGGTCACTACTTTCTACATTTGTTTGAAGTTAAGTTCAGATAAAACCCCTTAATCAACATTCAAACCTTCTCTTATTTTGTGTGAGTTTTATCTAGTGAATTCAAAATCAAATCCAGATAATAAAGGAGAAACTCTTGGAAAGTGTAAACGGGTTGTGTGAGGGTATTCGATTCTCCTTGTCCTGAACGCGGACTCCTATTTCTACTATCTTTCTTGGTCCCCGTTCCTTCCTCCCTTCCCTTCGGTCCTTCCTTCATCTGCCCGTTTCCCACTTAATCTTCGACTGTCACTATTTCTCCTTTTCCTTCAGTCTTTCGTAATTTGGTGGATCGGAGGTTCTTTTTTGTGTAAATTTTTTTTTCATTACAAGTTTCGTTTAGGTTCTCGTTCCATGATCTTATTCGTGGACTGCAAATTTACACCGGTGACATATTATTCCTTCATTCAATTTATATACGTGACCTTTTCCTTTACCGTTGGGTGAGGTCAC
Source organism: Capra ibex (assembly GCA_006410555.1). Classification (NCBI taxonomy): domain Eukaryota; kingdom Metazoa; phylum Chordata; class Mammalia; order Artiodactyla; family Bovidae; genus Capra; species Capra ibex. The sequence continues at coordinate 54,104,957 of SJYO01037955.1, read as the reverse complement.
AAGAACGGACCTCTTAGGGTCCCTGTCTCCTCCGACCACCCCACGGTAGATATCCCAGCGTGTCTCAGTCTGTGCTGACTTCGTTGAATCGTACGTACGCACGGACGGACGTTCAATTTTTGACTACAGTTTACTTTTCTGAATTCATCTTTGATAGGAGACCAGGAGTCAAAACTCTAAAGTCCAACTAGTCCTCACCCTGTGGGAGTGTAAATGTGTGAGGGGACTGAAGTGGACTCTCATTACAAGTCACAAAGCAGTCACCTGGGACCTCTGACTCTGTCTTTGAGTTTTTTCTTCGTGTAGAGATCAAAAGACTAAAACATATTGGACACGACACGACGTGAATCAGTGAGTCAGTACACGCTGAGAAACACTGGGGTACCTGACATCGGGTGGTCCGAGGAAACAGGTCCTCCAAATGGTCCGTTCTTATGACCTCACCCACCGGTACGAGAGGAGGTCCTCTAGAAGGGCTGGGTCCCTGACTTGGGTCCAGAGGGTGTAACGTCCGTCTAAGAAAGGCATATTGGATGAACTCCTGTTTTTTCGATGGAAGGAAAAGTTATTGTTGTCGAGAAATTGGTTCTTGGAGGTACCGACGGATTGAACACTACAAAGGTTCTAAACGACGGAACTCCTACCTTCCTTCACTTCGTTCCCTCCCACCGGACATCGACTCTTAGTTCACAGAAATAGATGTCTCAGTAAATAGCGAATGAACCTCGGGGGTTTTCCACTTATTCTTACAGAAACTAGATTTTAAGGAAGACTGGACTGAGAACCCTGAGAGTGACATTACATATGTGAGAATTATAAATCCTTATCTCTTCATCCCCTTCTCATCATTATATACTTAACTCACTTTGTTGCTCACTCACCAGGTGGCCCTGACGGTTCTTCACGGAAAAAAAGGGAAAAAATCAAAGTTCGTTTGTCTCAGGATTGTACTTCCAGATGTCGATACACGATGGAGGTCTAGACGACGACGACGACGATTCAGCGAAGTTAGCACAGGCTGAGACGTCGGGTGGTCCGAGGGGGTAGGGACCCTAAGAGGTCCGTTCTTGTGACCTCACCCAACGGTAAAGGAAGAGGTTACGTACTTTCACTTTTCACTTTCCCTTCAGCGAGTCAGCACAGACTGAGAATCGCTGGGGTACCTGACGTCGGATGGTCCGAGGAGGTAGGTACCCTAAAAGTTCCGTTCTCATGATCTCACCCAACGGTAACGGAAGAGGTCGGAGGTTTAGATCCCCTTTGTATTTCCCAGAACTTACCACACTGACGTTCAAAAGAAGGACGAGACGAGTGTACTTATTCCAGGGAATCGGTTTACTGAGAGGAACAGTGTCCTGCTCCGGGACGAGGACGATTAGGGACCCAGTGTCGGTAGGGTGCACCAATAAGTTTGTTGGTGTACTACTCCTACACAAGGGTAGTGTAGGAGGACGTCCTCGGTCCCCGTGAGACGGGAAACTAGGATGTTTCAGACGGAGGGTGTCGGGGGCCAACGGGTGAGACAAGGGGACCATCGGGACGGACCGACGGGCACAGGAGGGTGGGGTCGACACTGACGACCACTGAGTGTGTGACACTAGTGGAGGAGACAGGTCCCAGCCCACAGGACGCAAGTCGGTAGGAGGATTGGGGCTACCGTCCCCTAGTGGAAGGGGTACCCCGTTTTCCACCGTAGTGGAGGTCCCACTTCGATTTGATTCAAGGCCCCTCTCCAGGAGAGTCGAAGGAGACTGGAAGCGTCCTGACCAAAGGTAGGTGTTACTTTCAGACCCGAGGTCTGTGTCCTCGTTCCTCGTGACCAGACGAGGGGTGGTGCGTGAGCGTCCCTTACACTCCGTGAGACGACCGTACGTCACTAAAGTACGTAGAGTTTTTACACACTTCCTCTTCCCGTCACGAAACACCTCCTTCTGGTTTCTCCTTAACGATTCAAAATTGTAAGGACCGGGGCGTCGTGGGGGAGGAAGGTTCGGAGAGGGTGTCAAAGAGGGTGGTAGTGGTTTTTTCAGTGAATAGAATGTAAGGGGTTGGACGACCACTCGTTTCCTGTAGTCTCGAGACAAGGAGTGACACATTGGGGGTTTATGACGACCGAAAGGGAGACGGGAGTCCTGTAGAATCCTTTACTACCTAGGAAGTTCAGGGACCTGCGTCCAACTACACACGTTCATCTCTTGTCGGAACAGGTGTCAAAACACAACGCTACAAAGTCTATGGTCTTACAGTCTCGAGTGTCTCCGTGTGAGGTTTCGTACTCTCCCAAAGACGTGAAAGATCCAAAGAATATTTATCTTAGATACCCGTTCGGAGATGAACATTTATGACAATTATTTCTTCTACTTGTCCTTGTATATTAAACCTCCTATGGAACAATAAACACTGTCAGAGATCTCCCGATCCCGAGGTACTTACTGATAAGTACAAATGTTTCAGAGACAGTTATAATACTACGTTACGAACCAACTTATTCGGGAAAATAAATTGCATTAAAATCCGTTGTCACCTTTGAAAGTAGTCTAGGGAATTCTCTCATGATCCTTTGTTATAAAATAGAAATTTCGTTGGAGAAGGGTGGGACACTCTTTTTTTTTTTTCATCCTTCTAATATCGTTGCTTTAATAACGTTGATGAGAGAAAACTGTCTTCCTGTATCCCTACCAATTTGACTTTTACTGGAAGAAAGAGACTCTCACTACTTCTGCTAAGATAGGTAACGTTTTACGGGTGGTGGATACAAGTCGGTGGGAGTAGTGGAGTTACCCGTCCCTTAGAGAAAGTGGTAGCCCCGTTTCTTCCGTCAAAGATTAGAGGGAGACTTACCTGGGACACATCGCTAGTAACATAGGAGTCTAGTGTGACGACTTACTTAATTGTGTTGAGGGTGATATAGTTTCGTTATAATTGTACTTCTAAACCCTCCGAGACTCGTAAACTTGTCATTCAAATTTGTGATTTATAGTTCGTTGGTTAACTCATGATTTATTTTCTCTCTCTGAAGTCACTACCGGGGAACAATTTAAGAGTCTTTTGAGGAATATTTCGGGTGAAATATCTGGTCCTCCGACTCCAAGTCCAACTCCCATTTATAGAGTAATTCGGGTCACTCGTTCCCCGTCCTAGTTCCACTTGACGATCAAAGGACCGAGTTCCGTGCTCCCAGAAAGGTGGTGGGGTACACAGGTATGATATTTGTCATCCTTTTTCGAGAAGGGACCGAAGGTATAAGTCTTTTATGATCTAAGACTGAAGTATTCCTACTCGACTCTTAGGTTGTTATGAAGTATCCTAGACCCCAGACCTCTCTCGATCTACTGAAGTTTAGAGTAGATTTAGGGTGGATGGACGGGGAGATATAGTACGACGATTCGACAACGAGACAGGTGAACTATTTAGGACAACCAAGTTTTGTAGTTAAAGAACACTGTCCGGTAGCTTAGAAGTCGAGTGAACCGACATCTTTCAAGAAAGAAATTGACTCGACTGTAGGTAGTGGGGTATCGAAAATGGGTAATCAAGACCAAGAAGCGGGACCTCTGTGTTTCTATTTAAGAAGTGGAAGAAGGTGTAATAACAGGGAGAGAACAAATACCTGAGGATTTAGCAGGAGGACTCAGAAGATGAGAGATCTGTTGATATGAGTTCAAGAAGGTTAAAGAGCCTATTATACCATAGACTAAAGAGAGTAATAAGACCAGAGAGAGGAGAGAGATGAAAGACTGACATTGTAGTTTCAGATCTTAAGTCGATTTTACGACCTGTTACTATACTGTACTACAGACTCCAGACGAAGTTTTATTAGACACCGAGCCCCACCTACACCCTAGGGGCCCCACCTACACCCTAGGGGCCCACCAAGGCATCGTCATCTAGGTACAAACTAGGGACCCAGACGTACTAGGGAACCCTCTTTCTTTACCGTTGGCCGAGGTCATAAGAACGGACCCTTTGGGGTACCCGTCTCCTCGAATCAACCGGTGTCAGGTACCCCAGTATCTTCTCAGTCTGTGCTAAATCGCTGCTTTGTTGTTGTTGCTCACCACCTACACCCTATTCACCCATTCCTTTATCTACGTTGTCCTAAACGTTTTATACACCTATTTAACAAATTGACTGACGAATTATGCATCAAAGTATTATGATAAGAGAAATGAAAACAGATTCAAATTTTCTAAAAATTTACCATATTGTAGGTTTTTCTACGTACTAAGGAGTATGTACTATCCTAAACAACCCTTTTTCGATTCCAATGTGTAAGACATAGTATTATGACATGTGACTAATGACTGTTTGTACTGACGAAAAAGAAAAATTCTCGGTACATTTAAGACAACTAAACACAAAGGACTTTTTAGAGACCATAAAGGGTAAGAACTAATTGTACCAACCAAGAACCAAAAAAAAAATTAACCACCACACAAATCGAAGTTAACATGTCGAATTATAAACGGGAACTTTTATAATAAAACCTTCTAAAGTAGACAATTTGTGGGTGCCTGGGATTTTGACAGTTAGTGGAATAAGTGAACTCTGATGTGTCTATAAAAATCGTGTCGGAAATTTAGGATTAGACTCAGTGACTATTTTAATGACTCTGTCTCTTCAACCTTTAGATCTCTTCCTTAAACATTTTGTAAAAGAGACACACCTCCTACATGTGTTGTTAAAGAAGACCTTTCGACTAGGTTATTTTTACTATTCTGGTGGGTAAGTAACTCCCTTTGTGTCTTTTACTCCGGTACCTTGAGAGTCCCTTTCTTTATATTTCGAATAATGAACAGTAAAAACGTAATTTCAAGTTATAAACACACATTCCACTACCGTGACTGGACATTAAAGTTTTTGACACTACTACTACCTTGATTTTTACGGTGGAATCATTTATAATAACAGGGACTCGTCATTCTCAACTACATCTCCATCCCGTATGACTACGATCTTCACTCCCTTTCTCTATTAACCTACAATTATTCCTTAAATAAAAGGAAGGTGTCACCGTTTAAAGTAAATGTAGTGTGAAATATTTATTAGTGGGAGTTGTGAAGTTGTCTAACGACGTTAAATAGTACTTAAAAATTTTACGATGGAACATATATCTATTAATTAGTCGTAGTTGACAAACTAAACATTAACGAATTATTAAACCCCTATTTAATATAAATACAGATAAAATTTGTATGATTTAATAAAAACTTCATCCATATGAAGTTAAATAAAATCTTTGTTACTGTCAAAGTACTATTTATTCGATCATTCCATATGTGACGTAGTATATTAATAGAAGACTCTTCGGTTCGTTTTCGTGTAAAAAAAAGAGGGAGATCTGACATTCTCGTCTAGAAATCTGATTTGCTTGATGGGTTTTACGTAGGGAACCTGAGTAGTGCTTTTCAGTCTACCTCTCCCTTAACATGACTCTTTTTTTGGTAGTCCACTTCTCAACTCTTGGAGTGCAGAGTTTAGACAATACGGCACCTTGGTGGATTTCAGGAGTAACCGTTGTTTGATGGGTCTTATCTTAGGGGCAGGGGTGCCTCTCTGTGAAACGACCGTCAACCTCCTTTCCCCCATCGGTCGACCTGCTGTATATTCCTTTTCAAGTTATGATCGAGGTCGTCCGTACTTTCGTTGTGTTTATTTATAATTACGATTACTGTTGGGTGAGACAACGTCCACCCTGAGAGTTGACTCAGTCATTGTTCTGTGATCTCTTTCGACGTCTCAAGTATCTCCTTGTGCCCCTGGAAAATAAATTCGAAAAACAAAACATAACTCATATCGACCAATAGTTACAAGTCCGTCAAAGTCAACTTGTCACTTCCCTGAGTCAGTATGTATATGTAGATGAGTAATAGGCGGTTAGAGGGGAGGGTAAGTCCGACGGTGTATTGTAACTCGCCTTAAGATGCAATGTTCCTGACAAAAACAATTAATCGATATGCTGAAACTCGTTTAACAGATTGGATTCAATAAAACAAGTGGATCTTTATACCCTTCTTTTACAGAATCAATGGTTTTAGTCACTATGTCTCAAGTTTCCTCCATTATAGGTACTTTTATGGAAATATAAAGGTGAATTTTTCTTTCGTTTATACGATGTATGTTAATAAGTAGATTATCGTCGTTTTCTTCGTATTTTATATTTTATGTTCTAAAGTATACTACTTTGTACTAGAAGATATTTACACATATCTTAAAGAGTTGTACATAAAAGATGAAGAAAATGTGTGTATCGTAATTTTTTAATATTTAGATGTGGTCCTATTTCATTCGCCATCAAGATTCCCAGAGAAGACCGAGTCCCTAATTCAATTTAAGGAGTACTGTTACTTGGGGTGAGGGGAGACTTATTGACATGTCTTTCGTCAGACAAATCGTCCGTACTCTGGTACTAGGGATCTTCCTGGACGAACGTTGCCACCGGAAGTCGGCTATAGACCCTCCGACCTAAAGTCTTCTCAAAGATAGGAAGAGATTCTTACCAACTGACCCGGATTTGACAAAGATATTACTCTGACAAATACAACTTTGTGCGAAGGGAAGTTCCTCAGACCTCCAAATCATCCAGGGTCCGTCTCCCACGGATGCACTGGTCGGGAGTACTGAGGCTACGAAACTCAGGTCACTTGAGGGGACCACCTGTCACGAAGTGCCCACAACGACAGGATTTATAAAGACCTTACTTCAGGTAGGACACACCGAGGGGACCTTCTCCTGACAACATCGAGTAGGGATCAAACGGGACCTGAAAGGTAACCCCAGAAAAGGAAAGAACCTGAACCGACACATAGAAAGTGGTATTCTTTGGTGTCGACACTTGCACCACCGGACACCTCAGGACACTTAAGGGGACGTCTTGGTACCTTCGACCCCCTGAGATGTGGGTTTGTGTTTTTGAAATGACTTCATACGTCTTCATGTAAGGGTCTGTTACTCGTCATTCTGAAGTATCGGTTGGACCTTTTCATTTCTGGTACCACACTTTGAGACCGGTCTCCTCTTTCACATTCTCCTGTACTTGTTCCGGACCGACCAGTCTATCCGTTGAAAGTGAGAGTTTGTGGAGGAACCCAGTCGGACTCAAGAGGACCGAACCGGGAGTTACTTGGTGTCCTCTGGTAGTTGGTTCTGAGTGAGATCAGACTATGTCTCCTCTAAAGAGGTTCTGTTCCCCTACGTTGACACAAAATAGAAGTTAAAGATGACTCCTTCTTCTGTGATCCTTAATGTCTCGACAAAAATTTTTATTTCTATATTGAAATACACCTACAACAGACACAAATGTATTAAATTTCTTAGAGAAGCAATTGGACTAAGGAATGACTGTTATAATCAATTGTACCTAACTCTCGAAGATCCGTTTTACTTTCGGTGAAACATTCGGAATACAGTAGGAGTGTTATTGGGATCCTCCGTCCATGGGAGTAGGGGTAAAATATCTACTCTTGTAGTTTATATAATGATAAAGACGTATTTGTACCTAATAGGAGTGTTAAATTAGAGATCATAAATTACTAGAAACTTAGATAGAAATAGTACATCTAGATCATTTTGATTGTTTTATTTTTTCGGTGTCTGTTAATACTATGAAACTATTACCGGATAAATGAAGATAATCTTATTTTAAAAGTAAAGGGGAGATCGTGTCTTACGACGAGATGACCTTAATTTTATGGAGTAAGTTTGTGGATTAAATTAGGTCGGTTGTCGAGGATCAGTTTATACGAAAGGGTTACTAGAGTTGACCCCTACTTAAACGTGGGGGGTGTTCCCTGTAAACCGTTACCGACCTCAACAAAAACCAATAATTTGACCCGTCCCCGGCCCCCCACTACGACCGTAGTCACCCACATTCAGTCCCTATAAGAATTCGTAGTGTCTTGCTTACGAATCCTGTCAGAGTATTACGTCTCAATAGGTGGGTTTTATAGATGACGTCGTTTCGACTCCTTGGGACCAAGTATCCTTTTCATTTGAGGTATGGGTGTAATAAATAACGGAAAAAAAAATTTGACTACGTAACTAACTGTTCCTTTAGATAGGATGTTCTAACTAACTGTTCTATAACTCTTTATGACTTAAGAACGTTGATAAAGAGTTGTCATTTCATTCATCTCGGTTCTTTGGACTAATTTTCTCTAGTTCTTTAAACGAGAGGGACTCTCCCGTTTCTGTCGACAAACTGTAAAAAGTCCAGTGGATTGAAGAGTCTTATGACCTCAGAGAATTCTTTTCACTTACTACCGAGTACAGAGTAAAAAAAAAAGGGTGAGTTGGTGTTCTCGTAATAGTCTTAAGTCAACTTTGTTCCAAGTAAAAGATCTCGTTTATCTAATTACAGTTTGTGTGAAATTTCTTTATTACTTATGTTTATTTTATTACTTCTGGGTTGGTTATCTCCTTTCGGGTTTTTCTTTTTACTTCTTTTCTCTTTTAAGTCCAACCTTGTTCTCCGATCTTATTTGTCACTCCGGACACCTTGTGACCTAGTACCTAAACAGAGACCTCAAAAGTCATTCAGTTCACTTCCCCTGGGTTCTATGGGATTTCCGTCACTGATCTTTACCTCATTGACGTTCAAGGGTGTTGAAAGTTAGTTTCCCTGTGTACACATGTTTTACTGTGTGAGAGGAAGGAACACTTTACCTGAATTTCTTTTAGATAGGATGTGTAAACGACGACGACGACGACGACGATTCAGTGAAGTCAGCACACACTGAGACACTGTGGGGTCTCTGCCGTCGGGTGGTCCGAGGGGGTAGGGACCCTAAGAGGTCCGTTCTTGTGACCTCACCCAACGGTAAAGGAGGAGGTTATGTACTTTCACTTTTCACTGTCACTTCAGCGAGTCAGCACAAGCTGAGAAGTGCTGGGGTACCTGTCGTCGGATGGTCCGAGGAGGCAAGTACCCTAAAAGGTCCGTTCTCATGACCTCACCCCACGGCAACGGAAGACGCTATGATGTGTAAATAGATATCAATTTAGGTGAATTAATTAACAGATCATAAAGATCTTGATCACTTTAGAGTTCGTGGTACCCATATGACTCCGTAATGGACGAAAGACCGTCAGTATTGGACCGGTCTCTCTGTCTGTTTAAGGGTTGACCCGAGGGACGGCAAGGTGACCTTACCAGAAAGGCTTTATGTATAAGGTGTAACAGTGTGTATACGCAAGGGTGATGCGTTGCATTTTGAACTTAAGGATTACCATCCGTCTTATTTCTCAATGTACAGGATTAGAACCCTTGGACTCTTATATAATCTAATGTATCGTTTCCTCCGTCCCAATCCGACGTCTGTCTTAATTCAACGATTAGTCAACTGGGACTTTACCCCTCTAAAGTCTAATAGATCGCTCGGGTTATAATAGTGTTGTCAGGACTATTCACTTTCTTCCTACGTCCTCGTGACCTCTGTCCTTTTCTCTATATTACCTCTTTCGCCTCCGGTCTCACTGTTTTAGTGACGAAAATTTCTACTTCTACCGGTCCTCGGTACCTTCCGTCCCTAGGAAATCTTCGATCTTTACCTTTCCTTTTTCTGATAGAGGATGTCGGAGGTCTTCCTTGTATCGGTACAGTTCTGGAACCAAAAGGGGTAAAACTTGAAGGCTGTAGGTCCTTCCCATTTTGAACGATAATTTATCTCTTTCGTTATCTTTTACATACGTGAGGACAAAATCAAAGGGTAACGAAAGATTGTTCGACAGTATTTGAACCTCCGAATTTCGTTATGGGTGAGTTGTCAAGTACCAAGACCTCCCAATCTTCGGTCTACACCGAATCGAGAAGAATACTAGAGTGGTCGGGCATCACCTTCACAGTCGACCGTGGTTCTAGGACAAACTCCGGGTCCTAGGAGAAGGTTTAAGTTACTGATACCGTTTCAAGTCAAGGACACCAACACCCTGACTCTGAGACGGGCTCATCGACGAATAGTTGGAAGCGGTTCACCGAGAGAGGTACTGTACCTTCAAACGAAGAAGTTCCAGTTGTCGTCTCGTGGACCGTGGTGAAACCTTAGGGAGAATTCCCGAGTATACCAATCGAGTTCAGGTGACCCTATTATAGAGAAAAACTAATTGAATGTGAGGTGAGGAGTCACAATTAATGTGTACGTTTTAGGGAAATGGTGTGTTCTGTTGGACTAGTACCTTCATACAATCAACGAGTCAGTACAGACTGAGACGTCCGGGTAGACTGAGAAACGTCAGAGTACCTGATATCGGGTGGTCCGAGGAGACAGGTACCTTAAAAGTTCCGTTCTTATAACCTCACCCAACGGTAAAGGATGAGGTCCCCTACTGGGTTCCTAGTTTGGATCCAGAGGATGTAACGTCCGTCTAAGAAATAGAGGTCTCGATAGTTCCTTAAGTACTTTCACTTAGGACTCTATATTGTTACGAGGTGACAGGTGGTCCCCCGTCTTACTACCCAACAACACCAACAAGTTAGTGGAGTTCAAGTCAAGTCAGCGAGTCAACACAAGCTGAGGAACGTTGGGGTACTTAGCGTCGTTCGGTCCGGTGGGACAGGTAGTGTTTGAGGGCCTCAAATGAGTCTGAGTGTAGGTAGCTCAGGCACTACGGTAGGTCGGTAGAGTAGGAGACAGCAGGGGAAGAGGAGGACGGGGGTTAGGGAGGGTCGTAGTCTCAGAAAAGGTTACTCAGTTAAGAAACGTACTCCACCGGTTTCATGACCTCGAAGTCAAAATCGTAGTAAGGAAGGTTTCATTAGGGTCCCCACTAGAGGAAGTCTTACCTGACCAACCTAGAGGAACGTCAGGTTCCCTGAGAGTTCTTAGAAGAGGTTGTGGCGTCAAGTTTTCGTAGTTAAGAAGCCGCGAGTCGAAGGAAGTGTCAGGTTGAGAGTGTAGGTATGTACTGGTGTCCTTTTTGGTATCGGAACTGATCTACCTGGGATCAACCGTTTCATTACTGAGACGAAAACTTATATGACAGATCCAACCAGTATTGAAAAGAAGGTTCCTCATTCGCAGAAAATTAAAGTACCGACGTTAGTGGTAGGCGTCACTAAAACCTCGGGTTTTTTTATTTCAGACTGTGACGAAGGTGACAAAGGGGTAGGTAAAGGGTACTTCATTACCCTGGCCTTGGTACTAGAAACAAAAGACTTACGTCTCGAAATTCGGTTGAAAAAGTGAGAGGAAAAAGTGAAAGTAGTCCTCCGAAAAATCAAGGAGAAGTGAAAGACGGTGTTCCCACCACAGTAGACGTATAGACTCCAATAACTATAAAGAGGGTCGTTAGAACTAAGGTCGAACACAAAGGAGGTCAGGTCGCAAAGAGTACTACAGGAGACGTATATTCAATTTATTCGTCCTACTGTTATATGTCGGAACTGCATGAGGAAAGGGATAAACCTTGGTCAGCCAAGAAGGTACAGGTCAAGATTGACAACGAAGGACTGGACGTATGTCTAAAGAGTTCTCCGTCCAGTCCACCAGACCATAAGAGTGGAGAAAGTCTTAAAAGGTGTCAAATAACACTAGGTGTGTCAGTTTCCGAAACCGTATCAGTTATTTCGTCTTCATCTACAAAAAGACCTTGAGAGAACGAAAAAGATACTAGGTCGTCTACAACCGTTAAACTAGAGACCAAGGAGACGGAAAAGATTTTGGTCGAACTTGTAGTCCTTCAAGTGTCAAGTGCATAACGACTTCGGACCGAACCTCTTAAAACTCGTAAGGAAATGATCGTACACTCTACTCACGTTAACACACCATCAGACTCGTAAGAAACCGTAACGGAAAGAAACCCTAACCTTACTTTTGACTGGAAAAGGTCAGGACACCGGTGACGACTCAAAAGGTTTAAACGACCGTATAACTCACGTCGTGAAAGTGTCGTAGTAGAAAATCCTAAACTTTGTCGAGTTGACCTTAAAGTAGTGGAGGTGGTCGAAACGAGCATCGCTACAAAAGGTTCCGGGTGAACTGAAGTGTAAGGTCCTACAGACCGAGATCTACTCACTAGTGTAGTAGTACTAATAGACCCAGCACTTCTACAAAAACATGTTAAGAAGACACATAAGAACGGTGGAGAAGAATTATAGAAGACGAAGACAATCCAGGTATGGTAAAGACAGGAAATAGTTCGGATAGAAACGTACTTTATAAGGGAACCATAGAGATTAAAAGAACTTCGCTAGAGATCAGAAAGGGTAATACAACAAAAGGAGATAAAGAAACGTAACTAACGACTTCTTCCGAAAGAATAGAGAGGAACGATAAACACCCTTGAGACGTAAGTCTACGAATATAGAAAGGAAAAGAGGAAACGAAAAGTAGATCAACATAGGTTGAGAAACGCTGGGGTACTTGATGTAGTACGGTCCGGAGGGACACGGAGTGGCAGAGGGTTTCAAACGGTTTCAAGTGCAGGTAACGCAGTCACTACAGTAGGTCGGTAGACGAGGTTCCTAGTGACGGGACAGTACCACTTCCCGAAGACACTGAGGCACTTCGATACTCGGCACGGCACATCCCGGTGTATCCTACCTACTCAGGATCACGTCTCAAGACTCTTTTACACTAGGTGACCTCCTCCCTTACCGTTTGGTGGGGTCACATAAACGACACTCTTGGAGTACTTGATATATTTTCCTGTCTCTTCTTACGACCCTCGGTGGACTTTAAAAGAGATTGTATGAGGAAGTGACCCTTTTGACCTATGTAACGGTCAAATGGGATCGGTTGAATGGAAATTGATTTAAGGGGTTGTGTCCGTTTAATTATTCAACACTGACGGGACTTATACGAGTAACAATGTATCTTGTACATATTGGAATCCATAGGGGGAGAGAGAGGTTACTGCCGGGGGTTCACCAAGGGGGTCGAGGAATGGTACAGTTTCTCAAGGGTTTGAAGTTGAGTGAAAGTACCAGTTACATAGATTGTGTCTTGCATCTACGTACCTTAATTAACAATACGTAGAATTACATTTGTTAGGTATCAAAATAATTTTTATACATATACTATTAAGAACATAGTTTTCACAAAAGGACTAACTTATGAGGTTAAGGTGTACTTTCGTGTGAGATTACTTGTAGATCGCTGCGTTAGGGAAAGGGAGTCATATTTGGTCCTCGATTATCTCTTAAGACTTTCTTTCACTAGCACTGTTCTTCTTTCGGTTTCTGGAAGTAAAGGTATTACGTCTGAGTCTGGATCCAAACGGACGAACTTTTCATAGTCACATCTGTGTATGACTTACTTAATACATCTCTTTCGCCGGGATACCCTCAATCGTTACTTGCGAGTTTAGTTACTGAAGGTAAGAAAAAAAAAATACTGTCTACCCTAAGCAAGTTTAATCTGTGTTAAATAGTTAATAATGATTGTTAACGTTCGCTACCCTGCCAAAAGGAAATAAAAGATTGAGTTCTTGAGAAAGAATCCCAGTGTAAAACCCTTTTTAGTGTTTACCTTGTCTGAGGGGTAGTGTCCGATCACACTTGGATCCCCCGAAAATACACTTTCCTTCTTGTCGGAGGAAGGAACAAGAACGCCAAAAGTCGACCTTCGTCGGATGGCGACGTCTTGCCTATACGAAATTATTTATCGAGAGGAACACGGTTGCGTGGTGTGTAACGAAGTTAATATCAAGACGAGGTCGCGACCGCCTCCCTCCCCAGTGAGGAGTGTCGGATCGGAGTCCTTCCCCTTCTCCCGAGGGGGAACCGGTCGATCTATCAGAACAGTCAGACCCCTCGGTCGGGTCGACCTGTCGAGTGTAAGAGATTATTAAGCTTAGATTATTATTGTGGTTTCCTCTCCTTCCGACCTTCTTTGTAAAGGTCAAGACGTGATTTAAAGAGTACGGGGGTTGTGAAAGGTTTGGGGTAGGAAAATTAATCTTCGTGAATATGGAGTAGTGTTCGGAGGAATCGGAAGGTAGGTGACAGCTTCTTCGGAGGGTGAGATCATTCTTAAAACTCGTAGAGAACAATGGTTTGACGATATTTCCGAGCTGTCATTCATAAAATCCGAAACACCCGGTTCTCCGTTTTAGAGGAGATAATGTGTCCATGAATACATTGTTCCCCCTTATTGTCTAGATGTCGAAATTTTTAGCTACGTTAAGTTTGATGTCGTTATTATTAACTCATTTAAAATTTTCCTAGTCAAGTCAAGTCAGTGAGTCAGCACAGGCTGAGAAACGCTGGGGTACTTAGCGTCGTGCGGTCCGGAGGGACAGGTAGTGGTAGAGGGCCTCAAGTGAGTCTGAGTGCAGGTAACTCAACCACTACGGTAGGTCGGTAGAGTAGGAGCCAGCAGGGGAAGAGGAGGACGGGCGTTAGGGAGGATCGTAGTCTCAGAAAAGGTTACTCAGTTGAGAAGCGTACTCCACCGGTTTCATGACCTCAAAGTCGAAATCGTAGTAAGGGAGGTTTCTTTAGGGTCTCAACTAGGGGAAGTCTTACCTGACCAACCTAGAGGAACGTCAGGTTCCCTGAGAGTTCTCAGAGGAGGTTGTGGTGTCAAGTTTTCGTAGTTAAGAAACCGCGAGTCGGAAGAAGTGTCAGGTTGAGTGTAGGTATGCACTGGTGTCCTTTTTGGTATCGGAACTGATTTACCTGGAAACAACCGTTTCATTACGGAGACGAAAACTTATACGATAGATCCAACCAGTATTGAAAGGAAGGTTCCTCATTCACAGGAAATTAAAGTACCGACATTAGTGGTAGACGTCACTAAAACCTCGGGGGTTTTTATTTCATATTACGAAAAAGGTGACAAAGGGGTAGATAAATCGTACTTCACTACCCTGGTCTAGTGAATTTCCCTATAATTTCCCTATCCGAATGATTAATTTTATCTTAAGATCAAACCCCGACCCCGTACCTCCTATTTATAAAAGAATTAACACTGAGTATCTATTCACACTCGTTTAAGACTCTCTACCACTCCCTGTCCCTTCACGACCACACGACGTCAGGTGTCCCAGCGTTTCGTCCTGACTCGGTGCCTCGTTGTTGTTAAACAATCTGTTACTAGGACGGGTGTTTCACGGACATAAATCCTACGTCGATTAGAGGAAGGTAGCACACCCCGACCTCTGACGTTGTGTAGAACCTCCCCTAGGGCTCATAGTCAGTAATTCGACTTTCGGTCGGTTCGATCGCCGGAGACACTCAACCGCACTTTCCGGTTTTTACGGAGCTCGAGAAGGAGAGGTTTCTTTGTCCCCTAATTGTTCCTTGAGGATTCAGAGAGTTGTATGATTACAGGTTTAATTTGTGTAGCAAATTGAGTTTGACACCAGCGGGGCAATTTCGGCACTCAGCACTCTGAGTTTTCGTCGGCTCGGACCAAGGAGAGATCCGGGTGGACTTCAAAGCGTTCAAAGGTCTTGTCGACAAAGACCAACGGTCTAGGTAAAGAGACGGTTTGCCACCAGGACTCGCCCGTCCCCCACGGGAGACTCCGTACTTCCCGAGTAGAACCCACGTGTCCCCTCCTCGTGTGGGGGTGCCCCTAGATGGAAGAGGGGGTACCTCCACCACGGGATCCTACTTAGTACTGGGGGTTACGAGACGAGTACTTCTCACTTTCTTTATGATAGTTTTGTATACCTACGTGGGTGCGTTTGACTTCGTCCTCCATGTTTGAACCCTCCGGTTCGAAAAGATCTCTTGACGTGGTTTACCATAAGTAGAGAAACATACATCGAGGGTTCTTATATGATCTCTAAATAAGGTCGAAGAACTAGTTTATGTCTACGATTTATTTCCGTTAAGTTAAAGAAACATTGTAATATAATTTTTCTTTAATGTTTCTCCACAGGGTGCTTCGATGTAAACTTTTACATGGACACACAATGTACATCCACCGGATGGGAATGGACGGACCTAGTCGTACTTCAGTTTAAAAGTTTATCGATGTTGATAATTTCTCGAAAATTTAATATATATGTATATTACATGTTTATATATATATATTAATATTATATATATGTACGTTTGTACCTGTGTCCTCGGACCACCTGAAGTCAGGTACGTCAGCGTTTCTCAGCCCGTGCTGACTCGCTGATTGTGAATGAATATATATATATATACATACCTCTTCCTTTACCGTTGGGTGAGGTCATAAGAACGGACCTCCTAAAGCACCCGTCTTCTCGGACCACCCGACGACAGGTAACCCAGCGTGTCTTAACCTGCGTTGACTTCGCTGAATCGTACGTACGTACATAACCTCTTCCTTGACCGTTGGGTGAGGTCATAAGGACGGACCTCTTAGGGTCCCTGTCTCCTCGAACCACCCGACGGCAGATACCCCATTGTGTCTCAACCTGTGCTGACTTCGTTGAACCGTCGTATATATATATATATGTGTGTATATATATGTATGTATATATTAGTATATATATATATACTAATCAAAAAAGGATGTTAGGATAACTATCGAAATAAAAAGTATATGAGACCACGGGTAAGGGTTGGAGGAGAGATAGAGGGTCAGGATATACAATTTTTCCCAGTCGTTAGGAAGGAACGTCGGACTAAACTTTAAGAGTGCATAGACGCAATCCGTTGGTCTGTCTATGACCACCAGAAGAGGAGTCGAGTGGTACAGGTCACGGTCCCTTTATGGGGAAGTTTCTCACTCGGGATTTCTGTCCACGTCAGACGAAGGACCAGTGTCTACTGACCTGGTCCGTACCTGTCAATTGGGTACGGTGATGGTCATTCTATAAGGAATCGGGAGGCGGAAGTTAGTGGAAAATAACTTGTTAGTAAATAAGTTTACAAGTATAAGTTGGAGGAGAGAGAGAGAATGTGTGTGTGTGTGTGTGTGTGTGTGTGTGTGTTAATTATAACTACAGACGGTTATAGACTTCATTTCGGTCAGTCGTCTCTACCTTTGTTAGACACTACTCTATGTGCGCTCAGAGAACACTAGACAGACCCGGGTCCGGGAGGGCTGGGACCGTTGAGTAACTGAAGTTAGAAAGGTGTGTAAGGGGACGAAAAGATAACAACAAATTAGTGATTCAGTACGGACTGAGAAAACACTGGGTTACCTGACATCGGGTGGTCCGAAGAGACAGGTACCCTAAAGAGTCCGTTCTTATGACCTCACCCAAAGGTAAAGGAAGAGGTACAAGAAAGAAATCGACGTCAGTTTTGTACATGTTGGGTAAAGTCGGGTGACGAAAACAAGACGCACGTGGGATACGTTACCTCCCCTGTCGTGTGTGAGGTCTCACTAGTCGTCACGACTTCTGGTCCTTGATTGTATAACCACGTGCGTGCGTGTTTGTGTGTACGTGGGTACGTCTTTTACTTATTCCTGTAAGTAAAAATATAAATTGAGTTTATAGTCGTACTAGACTTTTATGGTAGACATAGGTGGGAACGATACCAATTAATCCATAGACAATTCACCAGAGTCTCAGTCGTTTTCATAGTTCACGATAAAAATCCGAACTGTGTTACGTGATTTATAATAAATTGAGTTTGTCTGGTCTGTAAGTTCAAGAGAAGTATTTATACATCAAAATATCGGTTCATAAAGAAATATATGATATTAATAAAAGTCTGTTGATATTGATCTTCAATAGGAATTTATCTTAAATTTACTATTAAATTTACCGTTTCTAACATATTAAAGTACGTAACCCTTCTAAGTATTAAATATATCGAAGTTTTTAACATACGAAAACTTTATTTAATATAGGTAAAGGGTTGTGATACAAGGATCATGTCTTTACTCGTTTGGTATCGTTCGTCTGGTTAGACCGAGTGGTGGATAACAATAGTTATTTCAAAATAAATATGTTGGTAAAGATAAGTAAATGTATGACAGGCGCGGACCAAAACGTTATGTTTACCTTTTCGACTAATTAACATTGTCTCTAGTGTACCGGACGTTTTCGAAGTTTTGAGTAATAGACTATGAAATGTCCTTTTTTTTTTATTCGTTTGAGAACAAGATCAGTTTATACCGTTTCGTGAAACTTCAAGAAAAGAGGAGGTGAGGATTGAATTTTTGAATTTACTGTAGTATAAGTTGGTTTGAGTTAATTTTTACATCTAAGAATTTTAGACAGAGAGACGTTTTTGTAACTACCTGTCTGTCTTGATCGTTGATTATATTCTGTTTAAATTTTGATCGTCGCCGTATAGATGACACAATATATACGACACATGCTACGAAGGTTTGAGACCCTTTTAAATTTTTTTTATGGAAATATCCTATAAAATAGTTAGTTTCCAGGATATTCTTTATACACTGTAGTAGTGTACTCTATTAAACTCCTTTCGAATTATTTTCCTAATATTTACTTTTACACTCGTCCATCTTCCGTTGTACTCAGGGGTCACCGATGGTCCCCCAGTCTGTCTGTTTTAGTCTCTTCTGACCCATGTAATTCTCTCTCGGTCCACCATGTCTCGAGACACTAGACACAGGAGTCTCTCGACCGGAAACCAGATCTCGATGTCGGTCGGATTCCACTAGAGTACACCTACTATTAGGACCGGAGAGACTGAAGAGATGGTTTCAAAACGACCAGTCTTTGAACTTCCGTGCCCTCGTGTCTCCACCAGGTACTTCGTCCCGGGGTGCCTCTTCCCTTTTCACATGGTCCTCCGCGTTCTCTTCTGCGTACAGGAAAGTTCCAACTACTTTGTCCTCTTTTATTTACACTTCGGTAAGAGTTACCACAAACATAAAGATCGTTTATATCATAGTGGTTTTTTTTTTTTTTATCCGGAAAAGATTTTAGTTCCATTCTTATTCCCACTAAGAAATATGGTTGTAATTTGAATTTTTGTTGAAATGGTTTTTGAGAAAGGTACCACTTTACCGACCTTGGTTTTTCTTTCTAATGTTGGTTGGACCGTTCCCTTAAATTTTCAAAATTTGACGTAGATGAATTATAGTACACTATAAACTTTTTACATCTTTACTGTTTTGTTTATTCTTTCGTCTCCTGTAAAGTTTGTTTTCAAAACAGTAGATTTTTTATTAAAATTTAATTGGTCAGAAAACGGCCTCTCTCTGATGATGTACGTAATTCTAATATTAGTTAACAAATTCGAATGACCTCTGGTCATACACCACAAGTGTTTCATAGGAAATTATACTGAGATAGTAATAAAGGATTTTACAAAACAAGTAAGAATAGTCATTCTGAAAACCGTAAAGGAGAGATGGTTACATATAAAGTACCCCGAGGCGTAGTGACGTCGACCACTGACGTCGGTACTTTAATTCTGTGAACGAGGAACTTTCTTTTCGACATTGGTCGGAAGAACCTTCTTTTCATTACTGGTTGGATCTGTCGTATAATTTTTCGTCTCTGTAATAAAACGGTTGTTTCCAGACAGATCAGTTTCGATACGAAAAAGGTCATCAGTACATATCTACACTCTCAACCTGGTATTTCTCTCGACTCGTGGCTTCTTGACTACGAAAACTTGACACCACAACCTCTTCTAAGAACTCTCAGGGAAACTGACGTTCCTCTAGGTTGGTCAGTTAGGATTTCCTTTAGTCAGGACTTATAAGTAACCTTCCTGACTACAATTTGGATTTCGAGGTTATGAAACCGGTGGACTACGCTTCTTGACTGAAGAATCTTTTCTGGACTACGATCCTTTCTAACTTCCGTCCTCCTCTTCCCCTACTGTCTCCTACTCCACCGACCTATCGTAATGGCTGTGCTACCTGTACTCAAACTTGTTTGAGGCCCTCAACCACTACCTGTCCCTTCGGACCACACGACGTCAGGTACCCCTGTGTTTCTCACCCGGTACTGACTCACTGACTTGACTTATATATAAAGTTGTAAATATATAATATCTGTATCTTGATACGTACGTATATACATTTAAAAGTAATATAAAGTTTTCTTAATATATTTATATGTTTTTTCTTTATCTCTTTATTTAATCTTTATTTATATCTTTATATCTTATTTCAATAAAATATAAAATTAACTTGTTCAAAATAATTTAGAACCTTATTTCTAAATACTATGTCACTACGTCACTAAGTTTTAAAACAAATCTCTAACAAAAATGTAAGTCAAATAAAACTGAAAATCAAATTTTAACAATCTTGGTTTCATGTATAGAGTTTGTCTGTACATTTAGATTGACGGGGAAACTGGTAAGAATGATTTAAAACAGAAGAAAGTTTGGTTAGAAGACTAATCGACTAAAAAACGACTTTGAAAGGATCTTGTAAAGGTTTGAGTATTCTTCAAATTTTACTCGTTTTTCGTGTGACTTTAGGAGGTCACCCTTCCGGATGTCTTTTTAATTTTCGTGTCTATTCTTACGAATCTTTTCTTAAAAGATGTAAAGGTTTAGAGGTCATACCTATTCCGGTAATAACACCACTGTAAAAGTAAAAGTTGGTGTTTAAGTACATTCCTATCGTAATTTCGTAAACTAATTTTTTACTGAAAAGGTAACATAATCAAAAAATTTTTTGTCTGAAACAAAGTGAGTAAGAATTTTACTTTTAATAAAAAAAAGGTTTTCGTGAATAAATAGTGTGATAATTTTTTTAGTGTCCTTCAAGTTGTTTAAACCTGGAGAAGAGTATCTTTCCTACTTATCTATCTACCCATCTATGTATCTACTTACCTGTCTATACATCTACTATCTGTATGAAATACATATACATACACGTATATATATACGATTCAAATTAATGAAAAATTGTATAGTATAATTATACTGTTAAAATTTTCAGACAACGGTGATTTGTGATTATCTTGAAGAGATAACTTATGTTTCATTACCAGGGAGGTGTGAAGTAATGTTTTGTAATACTTCTAGGATGGTGTATCTATTGTACTATGTTTTTAGGTGAAATGACCGTGAACATTTGGTTTTCGGAAGGGGTAAACGGGTACTAAAGGCGTCCCTGGGGTCTTTAACTGAGACTAAAGACAGCCGTTGAACTGTACAACTCTTTCACTCCCGTGTCGTATCTGAACATATAATTATAATCATTTCCAGTGTGACGACTGAAAATATATTTTTATCATCTTTATTTAAACTCATGAAAAGGGGTACTAAAAACTATAGTGACGTGACCTCAGATCTGAGGGATGTAGTCTGAGTTGAGTCCACAAACAATTTTTACTTCTAGGAACCGGGGACCCCAGTCTTAGGTACCCTCCACCTTAGGGTCCTGGGTCCTGAATTTCCTTGAGTCCTTCCCGTCTCACACTCGGGGAGTCTACCGAGGTCTCATGAGGGGAGGGGTTTTGTCCAGGAAGACGTTGCACTCGACGTCTCGGGGGCGGGTCTTGACTCAGATCAAGTGGCGATCTGTAGGGCTCCGGACACTGGTTTTCTTGTCCTGTCTTCCCGGGACAGGTGCGGTCGAGGGACGAGTCGGGATTGGCCGAGGTAGTGAGTCGAAGGACAGAGCACTTCGGTCGTCGGTCCATTCTACGTCCTAACAGGACTCTCGTCGCCCTCTCTGGGGGTCCCTACTCTGCTGCCACCGCCTCACTCTATCCTTCCCACTCTTCCACCTCCTGATTCCTCCCTCTCTCTCCTCCCCTCCCTTCCTTCTTTTACTTCTTGTCCTTCCGTCTCCTCCTCTTCTTCCCCTCCCTCTCTTTCTCTTCTCCTTCTCCTCTTCCCCTCCTCTCTGTTTCTCCCCACTGGGTTCTTCGTTTCTTCACGTCTTTATCACCAACTAGTTGGACGCCTCTTCCTGCCTCTTCCGTCACCGCGGGGTGAGGTCACGAGAACGGACCTCTTAGGGTACCTCTCTCCTCGGGCCACCCGACGTCAGGTACCCCAGCGATTCTCAGTCTGTGCTGACTTCGCTGAATCGTCGCCGTCGTTGGACGAACATTTTCCTTGAAGACCGAGGTCGACGGAGGCAAACTTCGATACGACCAGTGTGTAGTTGAGGGGTCGATTCCAAAAGCCTTAACGGAATAAGTGTTTTGACACTCGTTTTGCTTTGTCACCAAAACTTTGTGAATTCAACGCCGAAACCGAGTCCGTCGTTAGTCATCGGTCACCTTCGTTCTTCGTTGGCGAGACGGCGTTGAAGTCGAGAACTTCCCTGTGACAGGACGAGGGGTGTCCACCCGTACAGTTCGGGTAGGAGGGGACCCCAGTCGTGAGAGTAGGGGTAGAGTGGTAGGTGGGGCCGAGGGGAACGGGTCGACTCGTCTTGGTCTTGACCTCGTCCCTGTCATGACCGTGAAGACAAGTCAAGTCAAGTCAAGTCCGCGAGTCAGTACAGGCTGAGAAACGCTGGGGTGTCTGACGTCGTGCGGTCCGGAGGGACAGGTAGTGGTTGAGGACCTCAAATGAGTCTTAGTACAGGTAACTCAGTCACTACGGTAGGTTGGTAGAGTAAGAGACAGTAGGGGAAGAGGAGGACGGAAGTTAAAAAGGGTCTGAATCTTCCACAGTTTGTAATTTTCGTTCTACTAAACTTTGTATACGTTTATACATTCTGGGGAAGAGGGAATCGTTTACGGATACCGGGCTTTAACTGTTTATTTAAGATACAAAGGGTCGGGTGAATGCCAGAACTAGAATTTTATTTCGACAATGATCTTGTGTGAGTTAAACACTTTAAGCACTAATTTTGTCCTTTTATTGTTACTGTGGGTAAATCCCAAAGACTGTTCGGTCCGTCGAAGGTGTCACAATCGACGTGAGTGAGTGGTATTTTCAGACGTCCTTCCGTACTCCTAATCAAGGTTCTCCTTCGACTCTGTGTGACTCAAATACGTTGAACAGGTGTGTCTCTCTGTCCCGTTTGAGTCTGTCGTAAAAGGTTTTGAGGATAAATGACGGAAGACCAATAATTGCACCTTCAACATCTACTTTTCCGGCGATTAATTTGAAACGACTTAAATACCCTTCTACTTGATGAGATCTGCCTCTTCCATTACCGTGGGGTGAGGTGATGAGAACGGACCTTTTAGGGTACCTGTCTCCTCGGACCATCCGACGTCAGGTACCCCAGTGATTCTCAGCCTGTGCTGACTCTGAAGTGAAAGTGAAAAGTGAAAGTACGTGACCTCTTCCTTTACCGTTCGGTGAGGTCACAAGAACGGACCTCTTAGGGTCCCTGTCCCCTCGGACCATCCGACGGTAGATACCCCAGAGTGTCTCAGTCTGTGCTGACTTCATTGAATCGTCGTCGTCGTCGTCGTCGTCTTGATGAGATCTTAACGAACATTCAAATTTATTAAAAATACATGAAACAATTCGTTTTTGATCGTACTTTTGATGTAGATAAAGTCATAGGATTCATTACATTATAAGTTGACGAGTATGCACCCTTTCAAATTTTGGATTCGTTGACGACAATCATAACTGGTCACCCAGAGTTAGTCCTCCGATAAAACAGGGGGAGACCGAGGTACCTTAACAGACCCCTGTAAAACCAACAGGATCAAACCCTCCTTCCCGTGATTGTACGAATCTATCGGAGGGTGGGATGTAGGGACGGTACTTTTTCCTAATAGGTCGGGTTCTGTCGTTATCCGTTCTTTGAGACCATACCTTCCACTGCACTCGACACGGGACTCGACGGGAAGAGACTGGAAGACCAGGCACTAGTCACTAGGACAGAAGGACGAGGCTCAAGGGGACCGGTTAGACGACAGTGTACGGTCGCAAATTAGTATTTCCTGGACCCTGTCGTGAGAGTGATAATGATAATTAAGAAGTCCTCGTATTTAGAATAGAACACTTTATCTTGTCTTCGAAGACGACTCAAGAGAACAGGGAAAGAAGGGACTGTCTTGTGTCACGTTTATCAGTCGTGGAACATAGATAAACAGTTGGGATAACTGGAGCATTAAAGACAAGAACCTTCTAAACTTTACTCTCTAAGTTTCATCAGGTCTATTAACGAAGGGAGATTCTTTTACAGAAGTAAGTTCCAGAAACTGAAGAATTCCCAAATACTTCAGTAGGACAGGCAGGGACGTGGGTCTCCGTATACTTTTTGTTTGAAAGAGTTGAACATTTAACGTTTTCTTTCAATAATTCTCTCTTTGCGTCTGAACTTAAAAACTTCCACGTCACGACTGTCGGTCAAGAAAATATGAGTGATATACCCGTTGACGACGAAAAGACGTTATTGTTTTTATTTAGACTATGTATAGTAATTTAAGATGTGACAAGAACTGGAGTCAAACAGTCAAATGTGGATGTCTTGAAAAGAAGAGATAGAAGGAGAGGACGTGGTAAACGAGTAGGTTGAAGAAATGAAAGTCAAAAGAGAGCGGAAGAGGAGGTTTAAATCTAAATAAATCTAGTTGAGATAGACGGTATAAGGATGAAGTCGGTACACTATGGGCCTAAGTCTTAATTCTTTGACAATTGAGTTTAATCAGTAACTATAATTCCATGTTCACCTTCCCTACAATCATAGATAACATTTTTAGTTATTTATTCAGATATTTTTCTACTTGCAATAACCATAGATACAATGGAGACATAGTTAATTACACAATGCAGATATGAAAAGAGATTTTACTTTACTTTTCACCAAAGAAAAAGACTTTTAGCGTCAGATATATAAAGTGGGGGAGATTGAATAGTGGACTATATTGAATAGTGGACGGTTTTCTCCATATTCACCATCCTTTTTTTTTTACAACCGAAAATTAATTAGTATATTAGCTTCCCTCTTCTCTCTGTTCCTTTACTTTACCCCTCATCTTTGAGTCTAGTCTGTTTCTTCACCTAATAGGGGTTTACAACAGAAGTTTTCTACCGTGCACCCGACCAGTAGTGTGTAGAGGCTACGTCCCTGGTGGATTGGTAGTGGACCAAGTCGAGGTGACAACGATGAGTTGGAAACTCTCGACCCTCTCCCTACTGAGAAACCTCCGTACTGTGGACCTTATTCGGAGTCGTTGGACGTAGGGAAACCCCTTGGTCTGTGTGGGTACTCTGTAAGAGGTAGTGTAGTCGTTCAACGGGGGTTTGACCCGTCACTAGGAACAGAACCCGAGTCTTTCAGTGTCAGGACGGTCTGTGGTACTCTACCTACGACTTTGGGCAGGGAGGCAAGAGAGGACCTAAGGACGACGACGATGAGTGTGTTCCTGACTGTAGTACGGAGACAGGACATCACGGTTTGAGGGACGGACCGTATAGGGTTATGAGCTACGACAGATCTGTGGAACCGTTTTGCGAGGAGTGTATAGGCGTCTGGTCGGATGGACGAATTGGGGAGTCCCGAGGTTTGGGACGGGGACAATAGACGAGTCAGGTGCCTGTGACCTCAGGATTACGGAGTAGGTGTCCCGTCTGGTGCCGGAGAAGGAGATGTGACTCCTGCGTTCCGCCTTGACCGAAGGAGTACTCGGTCGTTAGATCGGGGTGAGGTTCTAGGTGGACCAAGTAGTGAGTAAGTAAGTAGACGAGTAAGTAAAAGGGAGAGTGAGAAAGTGAAAGTGCACGAGACAAAAGGAGGAGGTAGAAATATGGGTGATTCTGAAATTTAACGGAAAAGTTTCTGGGTGACCTGTCGGTCCCTTGAGTTCAAGTGATTACAGTTTCGTCTTGCAAGGTGGGAGGTAAATGAGTTGGGTGGGTTGGAGGTCGGAGACGTTAAGGTGAGAGGACTGTCTAGAGGTCGTGAAGATCCGAATCTCCCTGATAAAAGTCTCGGGTACGAACCTAGGTGAGGGTGTCTCGAACCGACTGTGTAGACGAGAGGAAAGCGTTTCAAGGACAAGTTCCGTCCTTAAGGTACTGAGAGGTACGAATAAGTGATCTGTAACCTCCCTAAACCCCTAAAGGTGGAAATTTTCAGGTCGATTCCCTTAGACTACTAGATTGTCTAAACTCTTGATGACAATTTTTTAGTCACTCGGAGAACAGGATTGAGCGTAAACTTTGTGCGTAAGATCACCTTTTCCGTAACGCGTCTTTATTTACTTTGAAACACTCGACCTTAATTCACTTGTTTCTCTCTCCACTCTGACTTATTAAAGGGTCATTCTCAAACCTACCATCTGAACTACCTTAAAAGGTCATCAAGTACTTCCAACATGCATCTTCAATTTTCCCTTTCCCTACTTGTCACCTCTCTCCTCCTCCTCCCCCAGTGACAGAAGGGGTAGGACGATAAGTCTTAAATGCAATCTTCCAATGTTCGTATACGATGTCGGTCGTTCAGACTCTAGTTTAGACCTCAGGTGGTTCCAATGTCCACACTATACCTGTGTGACAGGAACTTACGTTTCAGTGTTATTTCTACCACCGATAGTCTAAGTTATGTACGACTCAAGAATCGTGTGTCTACCTCTATATGTATATATATATACATGATATATGTATATGTATATGTATATATATATATCCGATTCTAGTGGTAATATATTCGTTCTAAGTCCTTTTCAATTTAAAGAAGATAACGATTTATAGAAGTCTTTTACTGTAACTTGTAGGACTACGACCCTTTCTGACTCTCGTCCTTCTTTTCCCCCGCTGTCTCCTACTCTACCAACCTACCGTAGTGACTGAGTTACCTGTGCTCAAACTCGTTCGAGACCCTCTCTCGTTTCCTGTCCCTCCGGACCACACGACGTCAAGTGCCCCAGTGTTTCTTAGTCTGTGTTGTGTCACTGACTTGTTGTTGTATAGAGACTTTTAAACTGACTTTTATTGACAGGAGTAGGTTTATCGTGAGTTGTCAGGATCCATCTTACTCGTCTTTTATGTCGAAGATAAACAGTTTATTCAGACACTAGTTGGTCGCCTCGTTTGTCTCATAATGAATAGTCGATTTCCCATAAAATTACGACACTTACTATTAATTCCTGAATTTTCAAGTTTACTACGGTACAGTTAAATTTTCCCCACACAATACCCCTGTTCCTTTATGTCTTAACTTAGGGTGTACTCCTTTCCTTATTCCATAATTTTATTTTTTTTTGTCAGTAAAATTTTCCAGTCCTTTTCCAATAGTCACTTACTTTACACATTAATTATATGATAGATATGGAGGTAAATATTCGAATAGTACAGAATCTCCGACTGGATACTTAGAAGTATATATAACCGATATAAATTTGACGATACTATTTGACCTTAAACAGTCTTTGACCATTTTGTCAAAAGAAAGATGTTTTCGAAATTGTATTATATAAATATGTCCCGAGAGGTTCGTAGTCCGACGTATATCTACTACATTGTAAAAGACATTGATACTTTATGTGTAAAAGGTACTTTTATCTCTTGATCCACAAGATACACTTTTCACCGTTGAAAGGTGTTTACGTGAATAATTGTTACTTAGACGGAAAAGACCGTCTCAAGTGAGGGTGAAGGTTACGACACCCCCCTTTTTTTTTAATCCCGAACTTTAGACTGAATACTCGATTAATTTTTTTTTTTTTTGGGCCTTTAAATATTCCTCTGTTTTTATAATGTCATTCTGTAATTTATTAAAGTAGTCATTAAATGAATAACGTTTGTACCGTACATAGGAGTTTTCAAAACAAACTTAGTGGGATAAGAGGAGTAAAAGTTAAATGAAGTTCGTATATAATAGACGAGTTCAAATGACGAGGACCTAGTAAGTAAAAGAAAAAAATACTTTTCGTTTGAGTACTCGTTACTCAAATTCTAGTGTATATAAACGAAGTTAGTACGGAGTTTACTTTTTCCGATAATACTAAAGGACCAACCCCCGTCCCTCGGTGGATAATAATCTTGATATGAGAATAAGTGTGTAAGTTCCGATTGTTTTTCGGATAGTTACATTTTAGAGACAAATGGTTCCATTTATATAATGTGTAAGATAAGACTGAGTCCCTTGTGTGAATGTAAATACCAATACACATTAAGGTAAAATATGAGTCAACGGTTTTCCGTAGTATAATAATACACGAACCAGTCTAGAAATATTGCGGACTTTAAAAAATGAAAATGTAAAATATCGAAACCACGAGGTCCAATTAAACCATTGAACAAAAAAAAAATTAATCTTTTCCTTTAGTCGCAAAATCTTTCAGAGGTTAGTTTATATTTACATTTTGTAGTATGTCTTACATTGGACCAGGTCTACCTTATGAACTACTGAAAATTTAAAGTATTGATAGAATCCTTTATTATGGAAACGTTATATTAAAAATTTAAAGTCCTAATCATGCCTGTCGTGGTTATAACCCGTCTCTTTTCTCGATTCCCCTCCCTTTCCGTCTCATGTAAACGATACAGTCAGTGGTACGAGATTTAACATACCCGATTTTTTTTTTCCACACTTCCGTGAGAGGAGAGCCGCTCCTCGAAAGTGACTCAATGTCGTCTTCGAAGTCCCAGAGGGAGACCTTCAATTCTGTTTCCTTCACTAAGTACTACCCGTCTCTTGTTGTCTATTTAAAGTCTCTTCTGTTGGTCGTAGGGACCTACTGGGCAAGACAACAACAAACCAGAGAAACAGTTTGGGAAAGCGTCGGGGTACCTGACATCGGGTGGTCCCAGGAGACAGGTACCCTAAAGGGTCCGTTCTTATGCTCTCACCCAACGGTACGGGAGGAGGTCCCCTAGAAGGGCTGGGTCCCTAGTTTGGGTGGAGAGGAGAGAGAGTACTTAACCGCTCACCCAAGAAATGGTGACGTGGTAGTCCCTTTGGCCTACGAAGTAATCCTCCTTCGTGTTTTCCCAACTCCTTTTGTTACCTTTTGTCCCACCGCATTGACTCAGTGAAACGCCGTCACCTTTAATCGTGTGTGACATTTAGTTAATAGGAAGAGAAATTTCTTTTAATTTTTCCACCGTACCACCAATGGATTTGTTTTAGATTAATAGTCGGTTTACAACTTTTCACTGTTTAAGTTGAATTGTTTTTTATGAAAAAAAAAAAGATTTAAAGTAAGGTAGTTGATTTGATAAGGTATCCCCCATCTTCTTCCCCCCACAACTAAATGAACGAGTATGTACGCACGTCTTAATTTATGTATCTATACTTGAATCCACTAGTTTTACAAGAAGATAATAACTTTTACTATAACTGTCACAACTTTCAAACTTAACGTAGGGAGGGTATTTACTATGAAACTTTAGGATTAAGGATCATGGAGCCTTACACTACAGTTATCCTTTATTGTAAAAAGATCTCCATTGGCTCAATCTACTCCCCTCTGGGTCCAAGACAGGGACCCAACATCTCTAGGGGACCTCTTCCCTAACCGTTGGGTGAGACCACAAGAACGGACTCCTTAGGGTACCTGTCTCCTCGGACCACCCGATATCAGGTACCCCGGTGTTTCGTAACCTGTCCTGACTCGTTGAAAGTGAAAAGTAAAAGTAAGCCTACCCGAGATTAGGTTATACTGGCCACAGGAAATCTTTTCCTCTTTAAACCTGGGACTCTTTCTATTTGTGTCTCACTTCGACTACACTACTGTTTATCCCTCTTCCACCGGTGTTCTGACCCCA
Organism: Capra ibex; assembly: GCA_006410555.1. Taxonomy (NCBI): domain Eukaryota; kingdom Metazoa; phylum Chordata; class Mammalia; order Artiodactyla; family Bovidae; genus Capra; species Capra ibex. Next base: position 54,075,505 of record SJYO01037955.1, on the reverse strand, counting down.
GACGTAAATGTTCGATCCAACGGTTCCTGACCACCTTTTGTGGGCTTCGACCTTCTCCGTTTTTTCCTGGGAGGGTACCGTGGAAGTCTCTCTCGTGCCGGGACGACTGTGGAACCAAAGTCTCGAAACCGGAGTCCTGGACACTCCCTTATATAAAGACGACGAACTTCGGTGAGTCAAACACAATGAGACAATGTCGTAAGGATCTTCTGATTGTGTCTACCAATCTTGTTCTCGTAGCACTAGGTTAGAAAAAAAACTTTCCAAAAAATGGTCAAGAGAGTTTGTTGGTTTTTATATATTTATTATTGTTTATAAATGTATCAAATTAAAAGATGACGACATTACTGAAATGAAAAGTTTCCTATAATTTATACTTAAAACAAGAGACAAACCGTATCTTAAAACTTGGTCCAATAATTTCCTTTTATAGACACTACTTTGAAGAAAAAGTTCTAACACCATCATGCACTAGGAAAGTATTGAAATTTATATATGTCCGAAGGGTCAACCGAGTCACCATTTCTTAGGTGGAAGGTCAAAACCTCTTAACCCAAACTAGGAGCCCAACCCTTCTACGGAACCTCTTTCCTTACCAATGGGTGAGGTTATAAGAACTGACTTTTTAAGGTATCTGCCTCTTCGGACCTCTCGATGTCGGGTGCCTCAGCGTTTCTCGACCTGTCTTGAGTCGTCCGTGTTCGTCCGTTTATATGTCTCGTCGTAGAAGTCACTTTTTCGTACCATTCTAAGTTTGTGAAATTTTGCCGGGGTAACAATACGTTAAAGGTTTGGTAATAATATCGTAAAATCGTTACTTGAGAGGTTCAGAAACCGAGACGGGTGACAACTTACTTCCGGTAATCGGATTCATTTGTGAACGGACTACCTCGACAATCCTCGAACCCTAGAGTAGTCAATCGGTAAACCTGTCCGAACTATTCGGTTCGAGTGTCAGTTGACCGGTAATTTCCGTGTCTGACTCGGCATAAACGACGTGGGAGTTATAATTACTTTGTAACTACCACTCGAATTGAGAAGACTTCCTCCTCGGTTTCGTTGACTTTGTACCTTGTAAGTCTTAGAGTCTCGACTTGCCCGGGAACCTCTAGTGGGCAGGTAGATCAGATCAAGACTACCCGACCTCCTCTCGTTTAATCTTGTCGTTGTCCTCTCAATACTTCTTTGTCGACCGTACCTTCCCTGCTAATTTTATTATCGACGGGTCCCCTTCGTCACCATTTCTTAGGTGGACGATCACGTCCTCTAGGTTCTCTGCGACCAAGGTAGTGGCCCAACCCTTCTAGGGGACCTCCTCCTTTACCGTTAGGCAAGGTCATAAGAACGGATCCTTTAAGGTGCGTGTCTGCTCGGACCACCCGATGTCAGGTTTCCCAGTGTTTAGCAGTCTGTGCTGACTCGCTAACTCGTGTGTGTCTGTCTTCATGTCCCAGACTTGTCCTCTTGTCGTGGACCTCTGTGTCGCCCCTCCAGACTCAACTCGAGCTCTAGTCCAGTTGTACGTCCTTCGACCTCTCAACCCTTACTAAGTAGCTACATGTTTAACAAGACCCTTGAAAGAGTCTCGCCTGGAACGTAAAAATAGTCAATGGACAGAGTCCGACCCGTCACTGACTACCTGGTCTCTATCTCCCGTCACGTCCCCCTTGACCCAACTTCACTCAGGGGTCGTTGGGTTCAGGCGGGACCGTCTCACCCCTAATCTACGGTTGAAATTCGTAGGGGAATCCGTGTCGGAATCCGTCGTAAAGTAGTAAATAGTTGTGGACAGTAAACTTGTCCAAAACCCTTCCGACGGTGGCTACGCATTGTGAAAAGAGACGGGAGGATAGACTTGAAATTTTTCAGTTTGTTATAAATGTTCTTTGGGACCTGTCACTAATAAGGTTTATCGTCCCTTCGCGATACGAAGTGTAAAGGAAAAAGGGAATACGCCGACCTGGTACTACAGGATTACGTCGACTTTATGTCTCCCTCACGAGGACTTTGGGAAGTCTTGGGGTCGAGTTCTTGACGTTCGAGGGTCCCGAGATTGGGACGAGATAGTACCATGACTTTGTCTTCTATTTGTCTTTCTTTCGACGTTAGGGTAGGAGAGTTAAAGGGTGATGACATAGGTTTCCGTAAACTCCTCCGACTCGAAGGTATCGACGGGGCCCCTACACCCCTCTGGTAGGTCGTAGACCACCCCAGTGTCTCGTTCGGGTCCACACTGGTAGAAGTCTCGGCAGAAGGTCCTATAGTGACCCTCCCCGTAATCCTGTTTGTTCGAGAGACAGGGTAGCTGGAGGAACATGGAGGTTCCGTACTTGTGAGGTCTTCTCCCAGCCCTCCCGTCCAAAGGTGTCGGGCAAACAAAGCGGGCTGTTCTAGGTAAGGGAGGTGAAGTTCTTGTCCTTTTCGTCTTGACTGTAAACGGAGACTCGCGAGGTTAAAGGACAAGAGAATAGAGCAGTGGAAAGACAAGTTTTGTAAATAGTGGTAGTAGGTCCCTATACCTCTGTCTCATACGAAGAGTTTACCCCTACTGAAACGTGGGGTCGTCCATAAACTGTTGTAGACCCCTGTCAAAACCACAACGTTGACCTTCCGTTCCACGGAGATCATAGATACCGTGTCTTGAGTAGGGTGTAGGATGACTCGTGTCCTGTCGAGTGGGGGGTGGGGTTTCTTAATAGACTAGATTTACAGTTCTTACGACTCCAATTCTTTAGGACTCTTTCCCCTTTTTTCCTTCTCAGTAAATTTTTTTTTAAGAACGTCGATGTCGGGCTCCTCTTCGGAGTCTCTTGGTCCCTACCCCCCCTAGAGAAACTTTGTTTCTACGTGTTTGAACCTTTCTACAGAAGACTTCTGGGGAACTCGTGGTAGGTGTCACCCGACTTACCATCAGAGTGTTTTCTCTAGACTGATGGATCTTCGACACTTCCACTGGAATAAACCTCTTTACTAAAACGCTTAGATCATTTCCCTAGTGCGATCTAATAGACTACCTAGGAATTGGGTTACTGTCCTAGGAATATGTCCTTTCCGTTCCCTCTAGACAGTGAGACTGAGTGCCTCTCCTGGTATACTTCTACCCCCTCTCCGACCTCACTACACGGTTGTTCGGGTCTTTGTGGACCTCGGTGGTCTTCGCTCCTCTCCGTCCTTCCTAGAAGGGGGTCTCGAGACCCCTTTCATACCAGGACGACCGTGGACCTAAAGTCTGATGACCGGAGGTCCTGACACTCCCTTGTTTATAGAGTACAAAATTAGGTGATTTAGACACCATTAAACAATGTCGTCGGAATCCTTTACTTATTCGGTGTGTTTCCTAGTCAGTCAAGTCAAGTCAGCGAGTCAGTACAGGCTGAGAAACGTTGGGGTACCTGACGTCGTGCGGTCCGGAGGGACAGGTAGTGATTGAAGGTCTTGAACGAGTTTGAATACAGGTAGAACAGCCACTACGGTAGGTTGGTAGAGTAGGAGAACCCGGGGAAGAGGAGGCCGGAAATTAGAAAGGGTCGTGTCCTGGAAAAGGTTACTCAGTCAAGAAGTGTAATCCACCGGTTTCAAAATGTCAAAGTCGAAGTCGTAGTCAGGAAGGTTACTTATAAGTCCTGACTAAAGGATCCTATCTGACCAACCTAGAAGAACGTCAGGTTCCCTGAGAGTTCTCAGAAGAGGTTGTGGTGTCAAGTTTTCGTAGTTAAGAAACCGCGAGTCGAAAGGAATACCAACCAAGTCTAAATTGGACGTAAGAAAGATTTCCTGTCTTGATGGACCAAAATCCCGAAGGGACCACCGAGTCTACCATTTTTTAGACGGACGTTTCGTCCTCTGGTCCCAAACTAGGGACCCAGCCCTTCTAGGGGACCTCTTCCTTTACCGTTGAGTGATGTCATAAGAATAGACCTCTTAGGGGTACCCGTCGCCTCGGACCACCCGATATCAAGTACTCTAGCGTTTCTTAATCTGTAGTGACTCGTCGATTGTATGTGTGTGTATGTGGACCAAATTTACACTGAAAGTTTATTCAAGAAACTCTAGATCTAAATATTCGGTTCACACAAAGAGTCTCGATTAACCGAGGGAGTTGGTTACCATTACAAATAATGTTTGTCTTGGTTTAGTGTGAACCACTGGGTTTAGTCCGAAATCTGGGTCACGAGATTTCTCTCAGAGAAAAGAGTTTCGTATCTGTTTAATATCCGTCATTTAAGTATTCGGAGTCCTCAGAGTTAATTCATATGTGACCGTAATATTAGATGGAACTCTTCAAAATTGTAATTGTAGTCTATTTTAATTTTAGTAAAATTGGTTCGGGAATATTGAACAGTGATAGTGACACTGTTCACTATTTTAGAGTGGCTGATCAAATTCAGTTTTCTAACCCGTGTAGTCAGAAGTTCCGGTTGGAGAAGGCCAGAGGGAGACGAGATGGATGTATACCTAAAGAAGAGACGTCCACACACAGTTTGTAGGGAAGCGGAGTGAGAAGTTTCCCGTCAATACTTACGTAAATTCCGAAACAACGACGACACCAAGTCAGTGATTTAGTACAGACTGAGACACTGGGATTCCTGACGTGGTGTGCTCCGAGGAGACAGGAGGTGACAGAGGGCCTCAAACGAGTTTAAGTACAGGTAAGTAAGTCACTACGATCGATTTGTAGAGTAGGAGACGACGGGTGAAGAGGAAAACGGAGATTAGAAAGGGTCGTAGTCCCAGAAAAGGTTACTCAGACGAGAAGTGTAGTACACAGGTTTCATAACCTCGAAGTCGTTGGTAGGAAGGTTACTTATAAGTCTTAACTAAATAATAAATACCGAATAGGTATATTAAGTTCCATTGGATGAGTAGAGTTCTAAAGATTAAAATGATGTAAAAACAGTGTTAGTCAATTGTAAGTGTCCAAAGTTTCTAATCCAGTACCCCTAGAAGACTCCCCCGTCAAAAAGTTGGACGGTGTGGCACAGTGACCGTTGTGACGGTCTTAGTGTCTCTCATCCAAGACTATTAGGGTCTTCTTTTTAGTTGTTCGTTCTGTCACTGTCTACTGGGTATACCCACTTTTACACTCGAGAAATCAGTTGGGAGGACTACAATTAAGAGTTCTATGATCCTTCAGTAATCGCACTTGGGAAGTTGTTACACTCCCCACTTCGTGTCTGGGGACACATCAGTTTCTAACACTTTATTGAAATGTCAACTGGGAGACATAAGTACGAAAACATAGGAGTCTAAGTTAGTACATCATGACGACGTGTATAAATGACTTCTTTTTTTGGGTCTGCATTCACTTAGACCTGTAAAGTTTGGGTACAACAAGGTCCCAGGAGACGTACGTAAATTTGGTGGTTTCTTCAGTTTACCTTAGGGTTTGGACTACAAGCCAGTCTGATTCTTCGTCTATCACCATCTTTGTCGTAAATTAAAGTGAGAGTAAAAATACAAGACCCGATAAAGAGTCTCGTCTAAACGTTACCAGTAGTTCCGTGGTAGGACCTGGTGTCTATCGGGTCGACGACACTGTCACTGTAGTCAACCGTAGATCTGTTCCTGTTTCTAAATCTTCACTCCGTCTTCGTCGACCACGGGTCCACTCTTTAGACTTCAGCACGCGGCCGGGACCTCCCTTCGAGTGACTCCCACCCTTTCGTCTGTGAATGGGTAAGAGAGTCGTAAAGAAGAGACTGAGAGGATGATTCAAATACGACTCTCCTTCTCTACACGACGCACGACAGGCTGAGAAACACTGGGGTACCTGATATCGGGTACTCCGAGGAGACAGGTACCCTAAGAGGTCCATTCTTATGTCATCGCCCATCGGTACGGGAGGTGGTTCTTAGGATGACCGAGTCATCACTTCTTAGGTGGACGGTTACGTCCTCTGTGCCCAAGCTAGGGACCCACCCCTTCTAGGGGACCTCTTCCTTTACCGTTTTGGAGGAGGTCAAAAGAACGGACCCTTTGGGGTACCTCTTTCCTGGTGCCACCCGATGTCGGGTGTCCCAGTGTTTTCTCAGTCTGTGTTGGATCGTTGATTTGTTTTTGTTGTTTGTCGTCCTTTGATATTATACCGTTCTTCACAACTTTAGTCTAAAGAGAAGGAAATACTCAGACAAATTTCAATAATCGAAAACTACTATGGTCTTTATTACACACATATATATATACGACGACGACGACGATTCAGCGAAGTCAGTACAGACTGAGAGACACGCTGGGGTGTCTACCGTCGGGTGGTCCGAGGGGACAGGAACCCTAAGAGGTCCGTTCTTGTGACCTCACCCAACGGTAAAGGAAGAGGTCACGTACTTTCACTTTTCACTTTCACTTCAACGAGTCAGTACAGTCTGAGAATAGCTGAGGTACCTGACGTGGGTTGTCCGAGGAGGTAGGTACCCTAGAAGGTCCGTTCTCATGACCTCACTCGACGGTAACAGAAGAGGTATGTATATATATACCGTATGTTAATACTTTTAATGTCATTTTTTGTTTTTCCTCTTAGGTTTAATGGGTGGTGTATGTCTACTCATGCAATTAAGTAAAGTCTATGTTGTATATTTAATTTCTTCCTTTTATTAAACTTTAGTTTAACTTCCTTACAAATTTAAAGTATAAAGAAGTGGTATGTATATTTGACGATTTTATAAGGATTTTCCTTATATAAAACTTTTTTTACAGTATTTGTACAAATACTACTCCAGTAGTTCCAACTATAGATAAAAAATTGGTGTATCAGGAAATGTCTTGTACAAATAAAAAGGTTCATCATTTTGGACCTAGTCAATAAATTCTTAGTCTTCTTTGTTCAAAAATTTTTCAACAAGAACTGTTAATATTTAAAATTGTTTAGGATATTTTTATAAAACTTTACCTAGGTTGACATTTTACGTTCGAACAAAAATCGAACTAAGAGTTTCTTTATGTCTTCTGTCAACTACTCTTAAATAGTTCGTTTTTAGGGTAAGTATTTTCTGTTTAGTGAAGAACCCCTTTCTATTTATAACTTTTAACTAGTACAGTAATTAATTTTATTTGGGATCTTTAATGTGTGTTTATTTCTGACGTCAGAATCCATGCAAATATAAACAACGAAAGTCAAGAAGTGTGATTTTTAGTAGAATAAAATAAAATAGACCGTATATATATAAGAACAAAAATCTTTTCAAACAAAATATAAAAATTTACAAAATACAAACAAAATGCAAATATAAACAATATACAATATAAGTAAAAATTTAAAACGAATATAGGGTGAAAGTTTTTCAAACAAACTATAAACCTCATGTAAGAACATATAAGTAATATATAGAAACAAAAGGATAGTTTAACATTTATCGTAAAGACGAAAAGGAAAACTATTTTTGTTAGTAGTATGTTAATTGATGAAAGGTTGACAATAATTAGAACACTGAATCTATTTTTATGGATGAAAGAAGAATTTCCGTAAAAATACCTTTAAAAACATATAAAAACTACTTGACAGATATACTCTGTAATATAAAAATTAAGATACTTAAGAAAGAACTGTTACCAAAAGTGAAAAGGTACCGTTGGAAAAGTACGAAATACCTATCTCATAGAAAGGAATACAATAAAAAAATTTTGATTTCAACTTGTTCATGAATTAAATATTTCTGTAGGTGTTCCGAATCGTGTCTTATGACTTCTTTCGGGAGACAAAACACCAACTATTTGATAAACAAGATGTCTTCTTGAAGGTCGACGAAGTGACCAGATAAAACCGAAAATAGAGGTTTAGAGTTTTATTATACCAAAGTGACGACAAAACTAATGAAGTCGATTTTTATAGTAACTCACGGAAAAAAAGAGTTGAATAAGGAGAGGGGGTAGATGTGTGTGTGTAGGAAGGTAGGGGTGAAAGAGTAATACCTAAATAATATTAAGACGAAACTATGAGTCACAAATGTATAAGTACTGATACTGTCATAGTGTCTACACATGAGTGTGTGTAAGTGTCTACACGGGATCTTATTCTCTATGAAGAGTTTTGATAATATAAGAAGTACCTCCATTGTTACCAATGGAGAAAAGAATCAAACCTGATCATATTGTTTTATGGTTACTGACCCACGCATATTTCCTGCCTTTAAATAAAGAGTGTCAAGATGCTGGACTCTTCAGGTTCTAATTCTACGAGCGTCTAATCCACAAGTCACTTCCGTTCTAAGGACTAAGTATCTACCAAAACATTGGAGTGTACTATCTTATCCTTTCCCTAGAGAGACCCCAGAGTAAATATTCCACTGATTAGGATAAGTACTCTCCAAACTAGAATATTGGACAAGAAGTCACTGGGTAACGAACAATTCATCGTATGACACATCTGAAGTATAAACATAATAGACGTCGAAACACACACACACACACACACACACACACACACACACACACACACACACCAACTAAACATAGGATATCGTTACACCAGTTTTTTCTTCAAACTACACTAAAATTAAAAGAATTTAAATGACTCCGGGTCGTACACTAGGTAGGACCTCTTACAAGGTATACGTGAACTTTTCTTACTCATAAGAAGACGAAAATCTACCTTGCGAGATATTCATAGTTAATTCAGATAGATCGGATTACACGACCTCTTCCGTTACCGGGGGTGAGGTCGTGAGAACGGACCTTTTAGGGCACCTACCTCCTCGGACCATCCGACGTCAGGTACCCCAGCGATTGTCAGCCTGTGCTGACTGGCTGAAGTGAAAGTGAAAAGTGAAAGTACGTAACCTCTTCCTTTACCGTTGGGCGAGGTTATAAGAACGGATCTCTTAGGGTCCCTACCCCCTCGGGACCACCCGACGGCAGATACCCCAGCGTGTCTCAGCCTGTGCTGACTTCACTGAATCGTCGTCGTCAGATTACACGGTAAATTCCAGATACGAAAGATAACTAGAAGACAGATTTACTAGACAGGTGACTACATTCACCCTACAATTTCAGGGGGTGATAATAACACAATTAACACAATTGACAGCTGAAGAGGAAAGTGCAAGCGATTGTACACGGAACATATAGTACCACGAGGATATGACCCGTGTATATATAAACGTAAACAATATGGAAAAAGAACCTAACTGGGGAACTAGTATTACGTCACAGGAAGAAGCAGAAAACATTATCAGAAATAAAATTTCAGGTTAACCAGACAATCCAGAAAGTAAACACTGATATGCAGAGAAACGATTTTATAGACAACCGAACAGAAAGATTTGTCATCAGTAGATGGTCTCCGAGAGTACAAGATCAAGAACACCCGAACACTGTAATTTTTATATGTAGAATGTAAGAGTTTCAGTATACAGTCTTTTCCGGACTTTACTAGGACTCACAAGTCAGAATAAAGAGTGACTTATCGATGTTATAAAAGAACTAAGAGTGAGAAATAGTATAAACGTTAAAGAAATTATAGAATATATGGAACCTGATAATGGTTAAGTAGACTTCATTAATCAAAAATAGTACAAAACATGACGTCAAAAGAGACAAGAATATAAAAAAAGTTTAAAGATTTTAAAACAAAGAGTTTTTTTCGAACATAAAGATCTTGAGAAGCTTAAATGCTTAAACACATGAAAATTAAAGTAAATTTACGATACAAAACTTCCTACCTTCTAGTGATGTACCCAAGAGAGATGGAAGAATTTGGTCTTTACCCACTGATATGAAACTCTGATGAGAACTCAAGTTATAAGGAAATAATTTTACTATTAATTTTCAAAAAGTCGTTTTTTGAAATGTTCTAGAAACGGGACACTCATAATTGTATAAGGTATGTATCAATATGAGTAAAAGAGTAATTTATCTGACGAAGATTATCCTTAATATTATCCCGTTGAACGGAGAGAGGGAAGACCTTTTGTACATTAGTTACTCACTAACGAGGGTTTTGTACTTATCCCAAGTTATCCCAACTTGGAGTTCGTAATTTGACATGTTAGTCGGGTGTATTTTAGAATTGCCTACAGTATAAGACATGAAACTTTCTCTTACTCATCGGAGGTCCAATCATTCTTTACGACGTTTATCTAATCTATAACATTGGATTACTTCTTCATAATATATCTGAGATTTTACAATGGAGACACTCTCGTCGTTTTCGTCTCAAACTACCCGTAGATAATTTAGTTCCATCTCGGGTAATGTCGAGTCAGGTGTCGATGAAAGAGTTGAAGTCGGGTCAATGACTTGTTTAAGTCCTACTGTCTATCGAGTGTACACTTTCTTAGTGGTTCTTAAACTCAGGTAAGTTAGGTCTTTTATCATCCGGTTTCACTGTGTAAAAAAGTAGATAGTAAGAGGGAACGATAAAAAAAAAACCGAGGATCCTTTGATTCTCTGAAGTCGAAGGTCTTACATATTAGAGAGTGGATTTATTTTTGAGTAATGAATTTAAACTTTGTTTCCGAACAGGACCATGTAATCAAATAGACAAACCCAGTCGAAAAACCCTCTCTGTGAGTTTTAATCCTTTTTCTTTCGTCTAGTCTCTTAAGACTTGTACGAGGAGTAAGTTATCGGTACAGTCCATGACCCCGGTGAAGACTTTGTCTTTATCTTTACGTAAAATCTACTTGCTTTGCTCGGGTAGGTAAACAGACGTCGGACACTAGCAGTCTGTCACAAACGATAACTGAATGTATTTGAAGGACTGGAGGAAAGTACTTTGATTTATTGGGTGTACTGATTCTTTTTATAAGTTCGTAGAAGTTAAATCAAAAACTCCGACGTTCACTTTGTATTTAAACCTTCACCTATACCCTTAATAATTTTTAGTGCCGGACATGTTGTGTTGTCTTACGTAAGTTATTAGTTCATACATGATGTAACAAAAGTCCCTATATTTTTTTAAAACGAAGGAACCACTACCTCTGGTCACAGCCATATCAGTCCTAGATCTTGTAGTCTTCGACTTCACTCTGTGTATTTTATGGCTCACTACGTAAGATGTGACTCACGAGACCGTGGGGTAGGTCGAGAGGAGTGTCCGGTCTCTTGGAAGGAGGCCGACGACCGTCACAACTGTCGAAGTCTGAGTCCGACGGGGGTAGAGACCTCTTGACGAAAACCGACTACTCTCGGTGAGACGGTCCTCTCAGCGTTGGTGGGGGTCGGGGGGTGGGTTGAGTTTTTGGACAACGATTTCTGACTTCCTGTTCCACCGTCAACGTATTTAGTAGTTTGGGAACGAAGTTTCCCCTGGATGACTCTAAGGTAGGTATGAAACCTTAAGGGGACCTTAGTCCGACTACGACCTGGGGTCGACTCTCGTTTCCGACCAGAACAGAGAAATAGACGGTATATGGAGTAGGGAGGTGCATGACTCTTGTATTGGAGTCATTTCGTGTCCGTGTACCTAGGAACACAGTCTGAAAGTCCCTTGAGACGAATTTAGGTGCTTTTTAATATTGATATTTACTTGTCAATACAGATGACATCCGGTCGCCAGTTGGTGTCCACCACGTTGCAATGAGTGTAACATTACTCATGTCATCACAAAATCACTAATTCTCTGACAGTAGACCCTGGGTTACGCGTCCGTACGTACGAGTCAGTGAAGTGAACACAGGCTGAGACCCTGGGGTACCTGACATCGGGTGGTCCGAGGAGACAGGTACCTTAAGAGGTCCGTTTTTATGACCTCACCCAACGGTACGGGAGGAGGTCTCCTAGAAGGACTGGGTCCCTAACTTGGGTGCAAGGGATGTTGAGAACTTGACGACTGCCCAAGAAATAGATGACTCGATGGAGCCTTCGGACCTTGGGTTACATGGGTCTAGGTTTGCTATCAAGACCATATATGGTCGACCCAGTAGGATCGATTTAGTGTATTTGAGCGGTTCTAAGTTGAGGGGGAGACGTTTTATGACTTTTATTATCGATGATGTGGAATCACGATGACCCTTTTGTTTTGACTCGACTACTACGTACACTTGTCGTCTCATGCCTCCTTCCCGTGTCTTTTGTGCCAGACGATAAGGACGACGACACCAATAGGAGTAATTGAGTACTGTAATTCAGTAATTTCAATGTAGCTTATTCTTGTCACGGTCCAAAGGGTAATGTCCCGTTCAAAAGGAATTTCTTCCTCCTTAGGTCCTGAGTAAATTCGTCACTGTCTTCCTTCTCAGTCGTGGTCCTGCCGTGCGCAATTCTAAAATTACGACTTTCCCGACGTCCCTGCTAGGCCGGATGAGAAGAGGGGTCGAGAGGAGAGGTTTACGTGGCAGTTCTTTTAACTCCAGACTTATCCAATTCACCAACCAAGTTGTATAGGGACGAAACAATGAATGTCTTTACAACCGCCGCACCTATTTAGACACACGTGTCATCTTTTAGTCTTACCGACCTTACCAGCCCCCGTCCCCGTCTGTCGTCAGACACTTCGTGGCGGGATCCACGATTAGAACAAAAGGATCGTGGAAGACTCTCTTTTACGATTACGGACCGCTACACACTTCCAGCGTCAAAAACCGAAGAAAGACCCATGTTCCTGTTTAATATTAGGATCGGACAAAAGTCAACCAACTCCGACACACTGGATCACCGGTGACCCGTCTTCCCCCGTACGGTGAAGGACCGTACCCGGTACGTCTAGAAGAGACGAGGTAGGAGGTGGGAAAGAAGGTACGACGGGACCTCCGTGGGGTTCGTCTTGGGGGACCCGAGGACCTACCGTCGTCTCTTGTCTCAGGGGTGTCGACGACGGGACCTGTCAGTAGTACACTCAATCTTTGAAGACTATACACGAATATGTGATCCTTACTTCCCGACAAACAATTATCGTACTTGAGTTACGCTGAGAAAAGACACTTTGATCACTTTAGAATCAGGAGTAGCTGACCATCTCTTAGACGGACGTTACGCTTTCTGGAGCCAAACTAGGGACCCAACCCTTCTAAGGACCTCTTCCATTTCCGATAGGTGAGGTCATAAGATCTCTTAGGGTACCCCAGCGTCTGTCAGTCTGTGTTGAGTCCCTGAAAGTAAAGTGAAATATGTTTTATATGTGGTCTTTGAAATTTAGGAGGTCCTTGAATACTCTTTTCCTCTCATTTCACAAACCTGTTTACCCGCCTACTTTGTCGAGATCTACGCTTTGTAAATGGTTGTCTCACCTTCCTTTCCTGTTCTCAGACCCCGGTTTGCCTCTGTGACATCCAACGGTTGGATACCCAATGTCGGATCCCTCCTGGCACTTTTACTGACCGGTTCCTCAGCTTTATTTGTGTAGTTGATGTGTTACAGGCCCCCCTTTTTTTTTTTTCCGTCTTTGTTTTTTGATGTCGTGTAGTATGACACAAGTGAGTGGGTAAGTCCTTCGTAAATTGCCTCGAGAAGTAGACATGGTGGACAATCCATGGCATTGTCCACTGTTTGGAGAAGTTACCCAGTCTGTTGCTTATGAAATTGAAACATCGGATCTGCCATGGACTATGTTGACCAGTTGGACGAACTAGATCGCCTGTATCTTTTGTAGGTTTCCTCACCCACACAAACGCGCAGTTATTCTAAATAATTCCTATTAGTACTCGGCCTTTTACGTTTATTTACCCGTACCGGTACAAGGGTATTTTGGGATTGGTGAGAGCCGTTCGGAAGTAAAAGTCTCGGGAGTTTTAAATAGGATTTCTAGAGATTCGAGAAATTAGAGATTTTAGGGTCAGTGAAGATGTTGTCATAATAAAGTTCCTGTATAAAATGTTTCTTTCCGTCTTTTCTTTCTTTTAAATCTTAGTGCTAAAAATTCCTGGTGTGCCCTCTGGTCAGAAGGGAATATGTTATGTTTATATTCTGTTCTGACTTTTGTAATTAGTTACACTTAGAGAATGAACTTATCAATAAGATTTAATAATTAATTTTGTAGTAAGAAATTTAGTATGTCTCCTTAAGGTTGTCTCCCTTCAACATAGTTTAACAATACTGGGTAGTCTCTCCCAAACCTATAATATTTACCTGAGTTAAACAAAAATTTCAATTAAAGTAATAATTATTTTCCTTCGTTAAATTTGAGTTCTTAGGGTCGTCGAAGAAATCTTTACGGTGATTCCCGAGTACGTACACAAACCAATTTATATACTTTCTGAGATTTCTCCTTGTAAGGGTTCGTGACTAGAAGATCTAAATTAGGTTATTACAACTGTGACGTCTGAACTTTTCGTCGAAGGAGTTTTGTGTGTCTTCGGTTCCGTCACTAGTGAATTGGATCCCAAAGAGTTGGAACCACGATAATCGTCAATCTCGGTCTCTTAGTAACCAACTCGTCGCTGCCCGACAGGACACGTGACGTCTTTCAGATTGTCGTAGAGACCAGAATTGGGTGATCTACGGTGACAGTGAAAGGGGAGGTCACCACTGTTGGACTACAAGGGTCGTCCATTTTGACGGGGATTAACTCTTTATGACCGAATCTTTAACTGATCTGAACTTTACGTTAAGGGGTTTGGATTTATATGTTCTTTGTTTCAATTGTAAATGGAATTGAAACCTCGCTTAAGAGATGGTTATAACTGGTCCAGCAGTCTTTGAATTGTCAAAAGTTAAATCTTTGGTCTCGCTCCGTCCACCGTTTAACCTCGTGTCTAAAGTTAAAAAAGACGAATAAGGTCGTCAACACTCACTCTTTGTCCGACACTTAAGGAAAGGGAGCCATTGTTTCGTTATGTTTTTACCTAAAACTCGATAAAGGGGTTTCATGCAATTCTTCTATACCTCCAATTTGCTCGACGCCAGAGAGTCACAAGCATCCTCCAACGAGTTGCGTGCAGATGGAGCCCGGTAGGGTCCGTGTTGGGGTCTACCCGTTTGCGACAGTTAAGGAGAACTCCGGTCGACACAAAAATGTAAAAGGTCTTTCGAAACAAGAATCTTTTATTGACGACACTAGTTCCGTTCTTTATTTTTGACTACGACTTCTCAACCTAGACAATAATACTGTTCTTCATCCTCTCTGCGGACTACGCTTTAAGGTACGGGAGATAGGGACACGGACTTTTACTGACCAAAGGTTCTACACTTCCGATGTAAAGTCGTGTGCCACTCGACGTTCCTCTAAATAGTGTCCGACGACCGTCTTTCTACGGAATATTTACTACAGTGTACTTATAGACTAAGAGGCCAGTAACTACTTTTTGTCCAAAACAAAGGAGACCCAGAAAGTGAAACTATGAAATTCCATACGTATAAACTTTTAGTGTTGTTTATAAGGTCTATCTCGGTAAGATCGAGTACCGTATAAATATCCACTTATAAAAACGTCACTACGATTCTCTAAATGGAGTCTGTCTATTACAAGTGACCCTCATTATCATTAGCTCAGGGTTGGGTTAGGAACGAGTTTAAAACCGACGAAATCTTTGAGGTGATCACGACAGGACTGAAACAAGCCCTCTTTTCCCCCTTTTCTTGAGACTAAGTCCCAAGACGACCACGACCAAGGTCTGACGCCAGTCCTAGTCCGAATAATCCGTCGGATTGGAGTGTCAAGTAAGAGAGTAGGATTTCGGTGAAGTGTTTTCAGGTAAAAAGAGTGAACACCTAAAGGTGCGTAAAGGTGTTCGACTTGGTACTTCGGGTTGGTACCACCAACCTATCGTCCGAGACTGAAGACACTTACATGGTCGTGACGTAGAAGTTGGGTAGGGAGTGGGGAACCCGTCCTTGTTCTCGACCTCGGGAGTAATTTGTTACCTTCAACCCTGGCAGTGCAGTGACATGACCCTGGTCGTTCAGTGACACACACCTGGCGGAACTACACCCCTTCCCCTCTAACCCTCTACGTGATCCCACAAGTGTCACGAGGACACCACCACCCCCCCCCCGCCCCCCCCCGACCTTTGACGACCGACGTCTTGTGCGTACTCGCGTAACTTAAGTCCCTAGTCCTTAAGTCCCCCTCCGAGACCTTGAGACACTTTTAGTGTTCTATCTTTAAGTTCTTTCCTTGGAACAAGGTACAGACGAAAGAGTAATGACTAGACTTTTGTCGCAAATTCGTCTTCTTAGACCCCTTCTTCTTCTCACGTCTCATTCTACCTCGTCGGTCCACCGACCGTGCATTTTACTTTCCTTACCCAGTCTCAGTCCTTAATTAATATGACAGGATCTTAAAAGGACATCCCACCCTCGCACGTGTGCACGTAAAGTCGTACTGAAAGTCGTCCGTAAGAAGTGAAGAGATCAGGGACCTACAGTAATGAAAGGAAGAGAACTTAAATTCCTGTTTTTATACTTCAAGTGGGTACGGGGCGATTACTATTCCAGAATTGTTCGACGTCTCACTTACATAATAATTCATAGTTCCCTACGTCTGAAAGTGTCTGTAAACAGAGGTCAGATAGTGGACGGTCTACTGATGTATGTTACTAGTTAAAAGTATCTTAGGACTTCTGTGTTTCTTTAGTTTGCGAGGTGTCTTGTGTCTCTATTAAAGTTAGACTCTGTTCTCCTTTAGTAGTTCTTATTTTCGACTCCAATACTTTGTGTAAGGTCCTCGTAGTCGGGTTTATCTGAGTTCCACCCAATGTTTCTCCACTGTTAATTTCACTCTGGGTTCTCAACCGTAGAAGATCTAACTCTTCTCTTACCCTAATTTTAACAAGCACTCTTTCTCCTGGACTCATCTACGACTCTCAACCCCTCACCGGGGGCCAGACCCTTCAAAACTCGTTGAACAGTAAGGTTCTGGGTTCCTTCATAGGGTTCTGTAGACGGTTGACCTTCACCTGGGAGGACAGTCCGTCCCTCCCCGGTCTAGTTTACTTCGAAACAGATCACAATTTATTACTTACAGTGACTAAGAGTCGGGACTAAGAGAGGTGACAAAAACGATTAACGAAAAGGAAAGACCCGAGACAAGGTAGTAAAAGAGTGCAAATTCGTTAATAAAAGATAGATACTTCTCTCTCCTTTCCTATTTTAAATATCGGATTTTATGAGTTAATTAGGTCCACCAGGGTCCTCCTTTATGATAAAGATGTTGTATTGACTTCCGCACCTTCAGTATTTACGATGACGAGGAGTACTAGAGTTTCCCGTGTCAGGTTGACCCGTCTTTCTCGAAAACATGAGAACTTACCACCGATAAAGTTTAGGTATATAAGAGATCCTCACTTTGTGTATGGTCTAAAACTTCTGAATTATGTTAATTTTAGTTCTTTACATCGAATAATAAAAAAACATTAGTGACGTACAAGTTCACAATTATAAACCCTATATTACTCAATTCATTTTATATAATAATTTTTATTAAAGGGGAGTTCCCCTAATTCTCCATGGTTGATGATACTAATTTTATTTATTCGATGTTTCTATATAACATGTTGTGTCCATTATATAAGTTGTAAAATATTATTGATATTTACCTTATATTGGAATTTTTAATACTCAACACTAAGTTATACAACAAGTGAACTGTATATAAGATGTTGATATGGAGTTAATTTTTATTACGAAGTATAATGAACAAAGTCACACTGGTAGTCTATTGGAAGTCAAGTCAAGTCGAGTCAAGTCAAGGAATTTGACGGGTACTCCTAGTGTAATACAGAGACGGCCCGTGATATCGAGAAAGAAGTAGTCGTACGGTTCAGAAAAAAACAATGGGAACAACAAAAAATCAGTGAGTCAATAGAGGTTGAGAAACGTTCGGGTACCTGACATTGGGTGGTCCGAGGAGACAGGTACCCTAAGAGGTCCGTTCTTTGACCTTACTCAACAGTAAAGGAAGAGGTCTCCTAGAAAGTTGGGTCCCTAGGTTGGGTACGGAGGACGTAACCGTCCGCCTAAGAGGTGGTGACTCGGTGGGTCCCTTCGGGTGACAATGGGAAACTTTTTCAGTAAATTCAACTTTATTTTATAAGTATCCTTAGTTTTCCTGTTGAATTGACGTCTGCACATTCTTTTTTTCAGACACACTTCTTAAAGCTCTCTTCAGAGGTTCGACGTCATTCGACTCGTGGTATATGTGGGTGTTTTGCACCGTCTCCTCCCAGTGTGACACACATGACTAGTGTTGCGGTGTAGACTGTAGACACTACTCCCGACACAACAGTTTCGGAGGTGTTTCCTTCAGGGACGGAAGGAAGACCTGGGACACAGTCGTCTGGCACGAGAGAGAACGGTCCACCACTACGACTACTCAAAAGTTTGGAGAGAGATATTCTTGCGAATAAAGTAGTTATTGGAGTTGGACTAAAGATGGTTTTCAGTCAGTACTGTTACTCTTCGTTGTTACCCCTTTCATGTCAATCAAGGGGACAGGGATTTTATTGTAGTATGTGTGCCATTGCTGTTTGCGCAGAGGAATAAAAAACGTAATAAAGAAAGTTTCAATATACCTAAAAAAACCATTCTTTACGGGTTACCTGGGAGTATTTAGGAAGCGACTCTAAAGATCTCGAATGGGTAACTATAAAATAGTGCAAACAAAATACTAAGAAAAAGAGATGTACGTACGCACACACACACTTGTATATGTCTGTATTTGTGTATGTACATATACATGATACAGATACGAAGGCACCGTTGAGTCACCGCCTCTTAGACGGACGGTTACGTCCTCTACACCCAAGTTAAGGACCCACCCCTTCTAAGGGCACCTCCTCCGTTACCGTTGGGTGAGGTCATAAGAACGGACCTCTTAGAGTACCCGTCTCCTTGAACCGCCTGAAGTCAGGAACCCCAGTGTCTTCTCAACCTGTACGTATGTATGTGTACGTCATTAAAAATTTTAGTCTTATTCAAAGTCTTTACTTTGAAGTGGGAATGAATAGAGTCTTCCAAACAGGTTTCTTGTTTCTGTAAGAGGAAGTATTGGTGTAATGTCAATAGTTTCAGTCCTGTAATTATAATTATGTAAGGATGATAGAAGATGGGTCTGTAATTTTAAAGTGGTCAACAGGGTCATGACAGGAAATATCGTTCTTTTTTGAATAAAGGACGAGGTTCTACGTTAAAATTAGTTCACAAAGTAAACTCACTGTATACATAAAAAAGAGAAATCCTACCGTATCGAGAAGAAGGAACAACACGGAAACCAGCAACACGGAAACCACTACCACTAAAAACTTCTCATCTCTCGTCATAAGACATCTTACCTGAAGTACAAACTAAACACACTACCAAGGAGTACTACTTTGACCAATATTAAAAACTGACACTATACCTTTAGAACGACACCGGAAAAGGCACGCAGATTAGTCCTTCGAATATGATTGAGAAACAGGGTAATGATCCCTTTCGTGGAAGTGATCGACCAATAGTCTCATCACTGGTCCGAAGAAGTCGTAGTTCAGTGTTCAAAAGGAGAATATCAATTATTCGTAAGATATCCATTTCTGAGACTCTGATATATCTATAACACCAGTAGTAGTTTGAGAGAGAGTATTTAACTCGTAGGTAACTAGTAAAAAGGACTTAGTTCAAAAAGTACACAGTAACGGTTTACTATTAAAGGATTAATTTAGTAAGTAAGTGATAAAGAATCAACCATAAAATCTTATTCCGTTTCGTAAGGGAAACAGAGTAAACAAATGAGTAAGCACATAAAAATACAATCATAAATGAGTACCTAAGAACCAATTAAGTTACACAATATTGGACTAAGATAGTAATAAAATTATTAGTTTGACAGGGTCTAAAGAAGTTACTCATATGTAGTTCGACCGAGAATCTAGGAAAACTGGACGAGAGTAGTAAGAAACTTATTAGGAAATTAAAGACTTTGTTGTTTCAGAAGGTCCGAATAGACCCTGAAAGAGACGGTTTTGAGATATTAGTCAATGAAGAGATTCTTCGGGACAGAGAAGAATTACCTATTAATATAAATCTTTGGTTCATGATCTATGGTAAGTCACACAAGTAACGATAACCTTACTGTTATGAAGATCTGGAAGAATCGGTTCCCACGATCCTTGGATCCTTTAGTTGTTTATATATATACCTTTGTATATATAGACATTTGTGTGTCTAGATGTGTAAAGTGAAAAAATTGTGTATGTTCTACGGTTTATTAAATATATGGTACTCTTAGTTTTAATCTTATTGGGATAGATAACTTATAACATGTATAAAATATTTTCTACTAAATTTTAGTTTACGATAAAACCGAGTTGACGACTAGTAAGACTAAAGAATAATTATGTAAGTATTAAAGTAATTACTAGTTGAGTTTCTAAAATCAATATGTAGTTTAACGTCATCTCTCTACTAAGTAACAGGTGACACTACTTTACTAAATTCTTCAATAATAAATAACAGTAGTGAAAGTTTTTGTTATCGTTAATTGTAAACAATGTTTTACTGATACGGAATGGAGAACACGTATGTGATGAAATAAATTAAGGTCGTTACTGTCACCCATAACAAAACGCCGATAAGAGGTCTACTCTTTCGGGTGTCAACGACCCTCAATACTTTGAGCTATTATTTGGGTCGAGATACCCAGAAGTTTCACAAATGACCATAATCAAAAGAACACCCCCAACCGAATACAATTCCATGACCATTTATTTTGAATTTAAAGTATAATTTAGGATTGAGATTTCAAAGGACTTACAAGTGTTTATGGTCGTAGTGTTTCTCTTCTTTTATTGTACTTGAAGAACGGTTAGTGAAGAATCTTGAGATCATGCACTCCCACCAATTTCTTAAAAAGGGTTGATATATGTCGAGTTCCTAAGACACGAAGTGCTCCTCAAGGTCTTAGAACCATCTCCTCTATAAATACGGTGCTCGGACAGGAAGAGGTTCTCTGAGACGATTTCTGACTTTCCCAGAAACACTAAGTCTAGACGGGGATTTTATATGTGACAAGTCCGAATTCGTAGAGTCCAAGGAGGAGGTTTGGTGTGTGTGTTTTTTTCATCCATTTGACGTAAAAATAGATAGTAGTGATTAAGAAGTAGTATACACCAAAATTCGGTATATCAATATAAAAAATTAACGTTTATTATTTCTTTTTTGTCTCTACAAAAAGATTCCCTCGACTAAAACTATTATACTACCGACCTACTTAGTTTGACTTATTAGTTACTAATTGATCCCTCCTTTCCAGTGGGGGATTGAAACTCCTTTATAGATAACTTAATCGAGAGTAAACTAGTTCTCATTCAGTCCTACTAAGGTGCTTTCCTTTACTCCGACGAGTCTTCCTTCTCCCGACCAACCCTTAATTTCGTCCACTCTCCTGAGGATAGATTATCCAGTGGAGTCTCAAGACACCGGACTGGGATACTCTTTTCTTTGTGGAGGAGACTGAACTAAATATGGAAGTGCATGTAGACAGAAGTGGGGGAATTTGTGTCTCGATTAATCCAACCTTTTGTTTTGGAGCTCTTTTTATTTAACGTGGATGGACCTAGTCTCTGTTTAGGAGGTCGACATTGGACTTCTCCATCAAAGATGTTTTATGTTTTTCTCTTGTCAAAGTAAAAATTATCTAGATTTTTTGAATGTCAAGTATTTTTTTATACTCTTGTTCCTTTTTTGGTCGTTGTCGTTAAAAACCGAAGGTTTCGTTAGAGGACGATTCTGACACACATTGTCAAAAGGAACCTTGAGTCTAAAGTTTCTCTGTAAATCCTTCAGTTGTCTTTGTGTGTAAACTCTAACCGCTCTTTCGATTCCTTATTCCTCCACCCTTGATTCCATTCAGATTTAATGATTGATCGAGAGACTTAAGTACCTTAAGGTAAGTCTGTTTTCCTGTACCCATAAGTTAAGACTTTGATTCAAATTCAAGTCGTTCTGATATGTTTTGGTGACAAGCACTCAGAAGTAGGACTATCCAGTGGACATAAGTGGTACAAAATACTAATTTTATGTAGGTCCAAAACTTAAGTAGTTACCAGACTCATAATATCAAGAGATGGAGTGACCTACCTAAGACACACGCTATGGAAGTCTTCGTACTCGAACAGATAGACGATAGTTCCCAAACTTTCCCAGTCGAGACCAACGGATTCGTACTTTGTCCCTTAGTCTCTTGTCCTTTACTAGTCGAAAGTTGTTATTTCTCTTTTTTGTTACTTTATACGTTCTCTCTAGTCGTCTCGTGCCCTCTTTTTACATCTATACCGGTGTACTTCGAAACCTAGTATGACGACATCGTAAATCTTTGTTACCTAACCAAAGGTTGAATTCAGTACTTTCTTGTAGAATTGTAGTACGTCTACTCTTCGACCCCGTCGTCTTCGTCGTAGGGTCCCTGCCTACCTACCCTTTCAGTCGGGTCCCCACTTGTCACTACCGTCCCTCTTTAACTGTCTCACCTCTCGTCTGGAGTTCTTGCGTACGCACGTCCCTCCCCCAGAGGCTCTTCGACTCCTATGACAATATTACCCTGTTGGGTTCCATTCTCTTATGATTCTCTTATGGTTAAGAGGGTTGTGGTCGTTCTTTGTTTACATTTACTAAAAGTGAGAAAACACCTCCCCCTGTCTACAGGCTTCACTCGTACGACAGGGTTTCTCCACTGTTCCCCGTCGGTGTTGTCCGGTACCCGTGTCGGGACTCTCTTGGTCCTTTGTAGGGATACCACCCCTACGTCTGCCGTCCGTGTTTGTTGTTCCTACCGAGGTCGAGGTCTTTGTACGTCCACCTGTGACGACCTCCTTCTCCCCTTGAATCAAGTGAAAGGTCCACCAGAGTCCTCCCGGCCGGGAATGGGGGCCCCGTGAGTCCGAAGAGTGTCACACACGGGGGAGGTACCCTTTCCACGGTGGGACGTGCGACTTTTAGTGAAGAGGGTGGTGATGTTACCGTACGAGTGATACGGGTAAGACACGGAGGTTAAGTCGGGGACTTTATGCCTCCACCGGTTTTGTAAATAAGTCCAAAAAGGTAAAACCGGTCGAGTTATTTCACGTACTATGTACCGTGGAGGTGGTGTCTCGGTGACTCCCTTGTGAGGGTAGAGAAAAGAATGTCAGTTTAGTATCGAGAGATGTCTCCTGAAGGGACCACCGAGTCGACCACTCCTTAGACGGACGTTACGTCCTCTGGACCCAAATTGGGGACCCAGTCCTTCTAGGAGACCTCTTCCCTTACCGTTGGGTGAGGTCATAAGTACGGACCTCTTAAGGTACCTCTCTCCTAGGACCACCTGGTGTCAAGTACCCTAGCGTTTCTCAACCTATGTTGACTTGTTGATTGCGATGATGATGTGTCTTGACTCCTACGGAAACTTCTCCCTTACACCTTCGACCTGATGAAGATACATCAGGTCGTGGTACCTGTCCGCTCTAGAGGTTATCTTTTGTAGAAGGACGTCCCCTTCCTTCTACTTAAGTCACGTCCATGCCTCCGTACATCAGTCCGACGGTTCCCTTCGTGGCGACTTCAGACCGAGCATATGTTTCTCGACGGTTCCAGAGTGGACTACACTTTGTCACGAAGATCCTCTTTAATCTTTACATATGGATGGGTCCCGAAGGGACCACAAAGTCTGCCATTTCGTAGACGGACGTTAGGCCCTCTGGGTCCAAGCTAGGGACCCAGTCCTTCTAGGGGACCTCTTCCTTTACCGTTGGATGAGGTCATGAGAACGGACCTTTTAGGGTACCTACCTCCTCGGACCTCCGATGTCAGATACACCAGTGTTTCTGTGCCTGTACTCAATGACTGAAATGAAAGTGAAGGAATGGATGGGTCTCTATTTGGAAAGTCCACTCCCCGAAAGTTCTCCGTGGTCTCCGTTAATGACCGGTACTGCGTGAGTGTCGGAGAATCCTCGTGGTACCAAGGGATGGGTGTCCAACCAAAGTAATGTCCGAAAGACCTACGTCCTTCAACGGTCTTCAGTGACGGGGAGGTGATGTCCTACGTCAAAACGGCTCCTATAAACACGTTTCCGGTTTCAAGACAGTGGTTTGATGTACCCCTCCCTTCGACCCGTATGATACGAAGGTTGAAAAGTAGATATTTTACCTTTATTACCAGGGTAGATGAACGACTATGACGAAACTCCAAATTTAGTTTCCCTTTGTCTTACCACAGACTGGTCGTGAATTAATGGTCATTGATGAAGATCCATCAAATGTCTTTAATAATTGTAAAGGTCTGTACGACTTTAAGAGTAGTAAAAGAGGTTACTACGATTTCGACTTTGAGGTCATGAAACCGGTGGAGTACGTTTCTCAACTGAGTAACCTTTTCTGAGACTACAACCCTCTCTAACCCCCGTCCTCCTCTTCCCCTACTGTCTCCTACTTTACCGACCTACCGTAGTGACTGAGTTACCTGTACTCAGACTGACTTGAGGCCCTCAACCACTACCTGTCCCTCCGGACCGTACGACTTTAAGTACCCCATCGTTTCTCAGCCTGTGCTGACTCGCTGACTTGACTTGACTTGACTACCTCTTCCTTTCTCGTAAAGACGGAAGGTCGTTTCCGTCCAAAGTCCGTATTAGTCCACACTAATAGAGACACAAGTCCACTACCCTAACAACAGTCCCCCCTACCACCACCGTGATGACCCGAAAACCTTTTCTACTGTTGTAACAAATAGACCAGTACCAAGACCCTGGGTCACCAGTGTGAGAAGGTTCGAGTGGTCGAGAAAATTCTTTTTTTTTTTAAGAAAAAAAGGACGTTTACAAGGGTTATTTCTTTGGTAAACATAATAAAGAGTTATTTAATGAACTCTCGAAACTATTATAACGTTCCGGTGGAGAAAGAGAGAGAGAAACAAAGAAACAAAAAGGAGGGGACAGGGTGTGTGTATTTGTGTATGTTCCTACTTGTGGGTGTGATGTCATAATAGAGACTCTTGAAAGATCTTTCCGTCAAGAGTATGTGATTCCTTCTCGACCTTCCGAAGTATGGTAACTCCTTTCTCCCACCATCACAGGTACTACGAGACATCTCGATACTTATCCTTTTGACCTGTGATTTCAAGTTTCAGTAGAAAGAGCAACACCACTCCTAACTTCCTCCACACTCGTGAGAGAGACTTTTAGGGCTCACGGTAAAGTCCACAACAAGTACTCCCTTTACAATACCATACTTACAGACACAGAGGGGTTTTAAATATGCAACTTTAGGTTGGGAGTTTCCACTACCATGATTCTCCACCCCACTAAACCAGTACTCCCACCCCGGAAGTACCTACCCTAATCACGGGACTGGTTTCTCCGAGGTCTCTCGAGGGAGGGGGAAGGTGGTACACTCCTGTGTCACTTTTCAGTCGACAGACGTTTGATTTTCTCCTGGGAATGTTCTAGGGTGTTCCGACCATGTGACTAGAACCTGCCGGTTGGGGGTCTTGACATTCTGTATTTAGAGACAATAAATATTCGATGGGTCAGACACCACGAAGTATTATCGTCGAGTTTACCTGGTTCCATCCTTCTGTAACTAACTGTTACTGTTCGGACCGTACGAGAGTCAGATGTAGAGACGTCAGTTTAGGTCGAGGTGACCGGTGTAGACGACGTCCAGAGTTGTCGCAAATTCCCCGAATGGTCACCTAAAGTTGGTAAATGAGAAGGAAAGGCTCTATTGACTCTTGATACAACGGGAGTGTTCGTAGAGTAGTCATTAGTTCATACCGTGTCCACTTTTGTGTCCTGTCTCTTCTCCTCGTCCGAATGATCCTTTCTGTCGAGTCTTTAATACTCTATGGTAGTGGTAGTAATCATAGTGGTACAGAGTTTGGAATTACTTCATTTCGTGGTTTTTAGACTTGAAAAGGAAACTATAAAAGACCCAATGTTCTACGTTCCATCGCTAAAAAAATTGGGTAAGAGTTCAAAACTGGAATTTTTTTTTACTACCTCTTACTACCTCGATCCAATAGTAATCTCTTATATACTGACGAGGTAAAAAAAGACCTGTAAAGACGTTTCATTCCCCACGTCACACCAAATAGGTTCCAATGATCCTAAGTCTCTTTGTGGACACTAATCTTTTTCCAGAGGAGTGAAACGACAGGGAGGTCTTTTTGTAGATAAAGACGAAATAGCTGATACGGTTTCGGAAACTGACACACCTAGTGTTATTTGACACCTTTTAAGACTTTCTCTACCCTTATGGTCTGGTGGATTGGACGGAGAACTCTTTGGATATACGTCCAGTCCATCGTTGCCAATTTTGACCTGTCCCTTGTCCTCTGACCAAGGTTTATCCCTTTCCTCATGCAGTTCCGACATATAACAGTGGGTCGAATGAATTGAATATACGTCTCATGTAGTACTCTTTGCGACCTGACCTTCTTCGTATTCGACCGTAGTTCTAACGGCCCTCTGCTTTGGTCTTGACTTTCTCTGTGTACATGGGGTTACAAGTAACGTCGTGACAAATATTATCGATCCTGTACCTTTGTTGGATCTACAGGTAGTCGTCTACTTACCTATTCTTTCGACACCATGTATATGTGTTACCTCATAATGAGTCGGTAATTTTTCTTAAGTAAACTTAGTCAAGACTACTTTACCTACTTTGACCTCGGCTAATATGTCTCACTTCATTCGGTCTTTCTTTTTGTGGTTATGTCATATGATTGTGTATATATACCTTAAATCCTTCTACCGTTACTGCTGGGACATACGTTCTGTCCCTTTCTCTGTGTGTACACATATTACCTGAAAACCTGAGTCTCCCTCTCCCTCTCCCACCCTACTAAACCCTCTTACTGTAAGATTGTACATATGATAGTACATTCTTAACTTAGCGGTCAGATACAGNACTTAACGGTCAGATACAGACTACGTCCTATGTCGTACGAACCTCGACCACGTACCCCTACTGGGTCTCTCTACAATACCCATCCCTCCACCCTACCCCCAAGTACAAACCCTTGCGTACATTCTTAATTTCTAAAATTTTAAATTTTTTTTTATTTTTTATTTTATTTTGTAAAATTTAGAAATTTTTTTTTTTTTCTAACGACCCTCTTTATAGTTATTGGAGTCTATACGTCTACTGTGGTGGGAATACCGTCTTTCACTTCTCCTCGGTTTTTCGGAGAACTACTTTCACTTTCTCCTCTCACTTTTTCAACCGAATTTTGAGTTGTAAGTTTTTTTCTTCTAGTACCGTAGACCAAGGTAGTGAAGTACCCTTTATCTACCCCTTTGTCACCTTTATCACAGTCTGAAATTAAAACCCCCGAGGTTTTAGTGACGTCTACCACTAACGTCGGTACTTTAATTTTTTGAGAATGAGGAACCTTCCTTTCAATACTGGTTGGATCTATCGTATAAGTTTTCGTCCATGTAATGAAACGGTTGTTTCCCGGAAGATCAGTTCCGATACCAAAAAGGACACCAGTACATGCCTACACTCTCAACCTGACACTTCTTCGACTCGCGGTTTCTTAACTACGCAAACTTGACACCACAACCTCTTCTGAGAACTCTCAGGGAACCTGACGTTCCTCTAGGTTGGTCAGGTAGGATTTCCTCTAGTCAGGACCCACAAGAAACCTTCCTGACTACGATTTCGACTTTGAGGTTATGAAACCGGTGGACTACGTTTCTCAACTGAGTTACCTTTTCTGAGACTACGACCCTCCCTGACGCCCGTCCTCCTCTTCCCCTACTGTCTCCTACTCTACCGACCTACCATAGTGGTTGAGGAACCTGTACTCAAACCCACTTGAGGTCCTCGACCACTATCTGTCCCTCCGGACCTTACACCGTCAAGTACCCCAGTATTTCTCAACCTGTGCTGACTCACTGTCTCGACTTGACTTGACTTCCGGAAACACGGTTTGCCGGAGTGGTTAGTCAGTACGTCATAGGAGAAAGGTTAAATTGACTGTCGTTTGTGCGTGTATGTCTTCTTAATAAGAATGTCTTGTTAGTAAAGTACAGTAGTAACAAGTAGGTGTCCACGTAAATGTTTACAAAGACTCTATTAAGTTCAGAACCGTGATGAGTACTGTTCGAAAGTCAACATCCATTTACTCAAAACGGAGACCCTGACACTAGACGGACCCTGTATATAGAGGGGTAATTCTCTTTTACAATTAGGGTGTCCAGACTGAGTAATCTACCACGGAGAAGAGGGAGAATTAAAGTGTACTTAATAAGGATTTTGACGGATTGGTATGAATTCTCACAGGGTCAAGGTAGGAAACACTTTAACCTCTCGTTTTGATATGTTAGACAGTTATACGAATTGTGTCTAAGGATTTTCTAACACTGGAAAAAATCTCTATTTTGTACTCGTTGTCTCCACCTAATAGTATACTGGTAGATTACTTTATTAACGATAATACTGTATCAAGTTATTTAAGGATTGTGAAAAGTCCACATAAAAATAACAGACGTTGACTTATGGTATGAAGTTGTTAGAATTTACTTTAAAGTCGTATGTTTTCTCCATTCTTTTACGTAAGTTATCAAATGAATATACATTATGGACAATTAGTATTTCAGTCAACTGATTCAACTAAACTTGTAAAAATTAAACCGTAATAGTCTTAATAGATATTAAACTTTGTCGGAGTTTCAGATTAATACCAGAGAAAAACACAACCAACCGACCAATGTCAAAACAACGGAAAAAAAAAAATTGAACAAACTAAAAACACTCTTTCTCAACCGTTTACAAAAGTTTATAAACAAATTATGTACTGCTACAGATGTGTTTGGGTGCCTGTTAAATTACGGAATGATCTGGAAAGGTATAATCTTTATGTGTCATAATATGTAAAATCATAAGTGAAATAGATAGTACTAAAAGTTGTTAAAAAATTTTTTTATTATTTTCTACTTTATATGTACTTTTTTACACACCTTAAGGGATTAGTGGAGGGACCTTGGACTGAGACTGTTTTTGTGTCACACCTAAGATGGTAAGAGTTTTGTGAAAGTAGTTTGATAAACCAAGGTTCATATTAAGGTTCACACAAAAAAACGACAACCTTTTTAAGGTCATGTCGATCGTTGTACTCCCTGGTCTTTAGAAGATACTGTCGAACTAGGTAGTGTCAAGTCCACTTACTGGATACTTCAATTTCCGATGTTTTTCTTTCTTTTGGAAGATTTCCCTTATATTTTTACCTGTGAGGGTCTACAACCCAGTGAGTCCGTGATTTCATTCTGGATACCAAGGGACGTTCTCCGACGAGAGGTCCCCGAAATACCTTCTCCGTTAGTGAAATGGAGCGTTGACTCTCGTGTGTCTCTTCCCTTTTGTTGCACACACTCCAAGTTCTCTTTCCGATGGTTGGAAAGGTCGTTCTTCCTTATTACGAAGACCGAGGGTCGGTCGTCCCTTATGATTCGTTTACAAAGTGTATTCCAGTCTAAGAGATAAGCCCGTCACAAAACTCGTTGGGTTTCGTAAATTCACCGGAGTAATTAGAAGGATTGTGGGGAGCTACATTTATCCATCATTACTCCTTATAGCAGTAAGACGTCCCTCTTCCGTCACGACGTCCTCCAATTCTCTAATTTAAGATTCTCGTAAAATCAATGTATCGAATCCCCTCGACCAGAGATAACGGTACAGGGTGGAGAGTAATGTCTTCATGTTTCGTTCCCAAATTGTTCCGACATTTCCAAGTTAAAATACCGGTATCGGTTATTTTGATACTCTAAAAGAAGGGAACCAAACTTGAATGAGAAATAGTTTGCATACCTTATTTTAAACTGTACGTGTAAGTTTACATTATTGACATAATGAAAATTCTCACTATCTACTCCTTATGTGTCTAGGTCATTTGACTTATTAAGTTTAGTGTTTCGGTTACTTAAACTGTCTGTGTTTGGTTGTCAAGAATTCGAGGAGGTAGGAAGGGGGTGATTTATAGACTCACATACCAGAGGGAGAACTGGTCTCACATAAAGAAAGACTGACTAATATCCTTTCTTATTGAGTAAGGGTGGAGGGTAGCGTATGGGGTCACCGGATAATCTTTGTTTAGTGATTCGTGTTGTTATATAAGAGACTCCCTCGTCGGTCCCGGAATTATCTGCTTCAAGTAAACACAGAAGTACATTTCATTATTTTAAGTCGGTCGTAATTTCTTTTCCAACTCGGAAGTACTCGTATAATTGATTTACTAAGTAAAATAGATCTCTGTGGTATTGAATTGAGACTGGAGGTAATTAATACTTTCTGTGTCCACAAAATTTTACTGTAAGCGAATCTTATTGAGTTAACCAGAGGCTACTTATATCAATATTTTAGTTTCCTTTATTAAAGTTCAAGAAAAACTTGTAAATCCAATCTCCGAACGAATATTGCCTCCTCGTCTTCTAACTTATTAATTCTTTAATGAAACGTGATTCTTTTAGTTCGTTTAGAACTAAAGGAATATCTTTTCGTTCCTTTAGATACTTTTTTACCAAATTTGTTGTCACCATCTTTACATGTACGCACACGTGATTCAGCAAAGTCAGCACAGGATGAGACACACTGGGGTACCTGACTTCGGGTGGTCCGAGAAAACAGGTACCCTAAGAGGTCCGTTCTTCTGACCTCACTCGACGATACGGGAGGAGGTCTTCTAGAGCTGGGTCCCTAACTCGGCCGTAGAGAATACAGAAGCCGTAACCGACCGACCAAGAAATGGTGATCACGGGGGTACAAACAACAAATAATTTCAAATCTGGTGATGACTACTACTTTGTTAGACTTTTGTTTTATGGGTAACGTGTATTTGACCCTGGTAAACCCATTTAGACTCGCACTTCGATCAGAGTGGACATGGACTCAGCCGAAG
The DNA here is from genome assembly GCA_006410555.1 of Capra ibex. Classification (NCBI taxonomy): domain Eukaryota; kingdom Metazoa; phylum Chordata; class Mammalia; order Artiodactyla; family Bovidae; genus Capra; species Capra ibex. The sequence goes on along the minus strand of SJYO01037955.1, from coordinate 54,044,785 downwards.
TAGACAAGACACTAAAGGGTAATCACGTGCTAAGGTAGGATTGACAACAGTTATAAGGTGACCGTGTCTCCGACTGTGACACTGAAGAATGGACTGTGCGCCTAAATATCAACGTCTCTGTCTGAATTTCTAATTTTATATTATTTACACACTGAAACTTCGATTTCTTTTCATCACAGATACAGAGAATTTCGTGTTTTACAAAAGTATTTTAATAAAATTAATAGATATAAATTTATACATTATAAAGTTAGTGTAGTTTTAAAATTCTTATACTTTTAACTTAAAGTCGTACATTGGTTGAGTGAATCAAGTGGTTGGATAGATATTAACGATAAGGATTCTAAAAGTAATACGACTAACTAAGATTTGTTTAAAGTCCTCGAAAATAAAAGACAATGAAATTGGTGAGGTTTTTATAGAAAAGTTACATGATAAGAGTATTCAAAAACCCTCAGATTAAGACGAAATTATAATGGTTAAATATTTATCACCCTAGTGTAAATCTAGTGTCAAAAACTTATGACTGAAAAAAGTGAAACGATTATATAAAACGTCACACCACTGTTTACATATTATAGCAGTATAATACTCGGTGGAGAAGTCAGTCTTAAAAAGGTTGTGAGAAACTTTTTATTATTTGTGTACATGAAAACCGATATCGTATAATATCCATTAAGACTAAAATAATGATAATAATATAATAATATTATGGTATACACAGATCATGAGTGAGAGGGTTTTAATATGACCAAATAGAGTAATGGATAGGATTTTTTTTACGTAAAGTTTGGGTAACTTTCAGAACTAATGATAATTTTTTTCAAGGTTTCTTATGTAGTTTTGGTTTTAATTTGGTGTAATTATCATGAGAATTTATAAATTTATGGTTATAATTTTCCGTGTGTTCATCTACCTTTGGAGAATGATAAAACGTTCATCTTAGTTTATTGTCTCTACCTAAAAATCACCAATCATTTAAGGTCTCTATACTTTAGTCCTTTTAGAAGAAGGGTATTCGTATAAATCCCTGTTTCAATAATTAGTAATGACAGTTGTTTTATAATCATCAAACTTAAAACAAGGACCAGCGAGTCAGTACAGACTGAGAAACGCTGGGGTACCTAGTATCGGGTGGTCCGAGGAGACAGGTACTCCTAAGAGGTCCTTTCTTATGACCTCACCCGAGAGTACGGAAGGAGGTCCCCTAGAAAGGCTAGGTCCTTAGCTTGAGTCCAGAGGGCGTGACGACCACCTAAGAAATGGCTACCTCGGTGGTCCATTCGGGTTAAATTTGAAATAATACAAGATTTGTAATACACGTTTAAAGATTCACGAAACTTCTAATGTCTAGTACCAAATGACGAGATTTAAATTGAGTACTGAAGACGAAAAGACCAGGTAACCCATAAATTAAACAAGGAAAGGTAAAAAGTTAATTATCTCTAGTAAAAAGGAACTTTTTGATGGTTGACATAATAAAATACTAAGGAAATTGGATACAAAAGGATCCTTATAACTGAGACGTTTAATAGAGGTATATATGATGAAAAGACCCAATAGAGTCTCAATCATTTTGGACTCTAGAAAAAGTACAAAGAGAGTATTATCTTCTTGAACTTAAGTAAAGAGTTTACGAGTTAAGGTCGACTACCGTAATGTTGTTCGGTGTCAAAGTTTGGTGTCAGGGTTTAGAATAGAAACTAGGAACAAGAGTCGGTGGATAGTGCTAACCGGTAGTTAGTGGTAGTTGGGTTTCTACAGAGTTTCGACTGAATAGAGGCAGAAGTGATAGTGACGGAGTCAAATTTAAGAGAGATGACAGTGAACTGGGTCTAGGGGGTGACGGCAGATGGCAGTTTGAGATCACGCAAGACGTGTGTCAGATCACCTTCTGAGAAAGACGATGTTTATACTTGAATATTTATACGTCGAAATCTTTATAGGACTCGAGGATGACAGAAATCGTCTCCAAACGGTTCAGACGGTCCGGTCTCCTAATGGTCTTCGAACTAATCTAGTTTTAAGGTTGGAATGGGTCCAGAGGGCGTAACGTCCGTCTGCGAAATTGGAGACTCGGTGGTCCCTTCGGGTATGAAAATCTTTCAGATTAAGTTTACAAGACTCCTCTCCGGACCGATAGTCGTAAGAACTCTCGAAAGAGTCTGGTGGGATGACTGACGGTGTTAACCTTTGTGTCCAAATGTCCTACTTTAGGGGTGAGGAGGTATTAGATTACGGGGTCGGAGTGGATGCGGATGGGGAGGAGAGTCAGTGATTGTCCAGGTCAGTTCCGCTCGAGGACCGTCGGAGGAGTCGTAGACTCAAGGGTCAAGATACTAGGAGGACCTCTGGAGATTCCGGTTGACTTTTTCGTTGAAGAGTCATGTGGGTAAAGTGGAAAGAAAGGAGAACCACAAAAGTTCCGAGAAATGAGTCCGGAGGGACCTCTTGCATTGGTAAGGACAAAGGGTATGAGTAGTCCGGTCCTCAGTCCTTTTATAAAGTACCCGATTAATCGTTTGTGAAGTGGAAACACCGGGACACCTTTGATGAGTAGAGACGTCACTTTCGACCTTTCGTCGGTATTCACTACACGTTTACTTACCCACACCGACACACGGTTATTTTGAAATAAATGTTTTCATTCTCCGGTTGGGTCCCTGGAATCGAACAGTCGGATACGGGATCCTAGACTTCAGAAATGGTCCATCTGTGAGACGACGTAGAAGCGAAGGGGAACGGATTCTATGAAGAACCGTGTTTCATCCAAGATATTTATAAACTACTTACTTCTCGTCGTTACACTTGATTATTTAAGACTACCTTGGGTACACCCTGACTGATGCTCTTTTGAGAGTTGTGAGCTGAACATTGTGTGTGTACGTGAGTTTCCGACCAATTAAAAATAGTAAGTCCCTTATACCCCTTTCCCTTCTGATGTAATTGATTTATTCCTTGATAAGACGATCCAAATAAGAAGAAACGCGATGGAGGTCGTCTTTCTTTTTACGTCTCTAAAAAACAAACAAACAAAAAAATTATATTGTCGTTTTCCTCGTGTTACCAACCTACCAGGAAGGGTGTCCTCACAGACGTCTGATGGACGGACAATTTTCGAGTGTGAGACCCTGGTGGGAGGTCCGGGAACCAAGTCTTCTCGACCCTCTTCCCCGTCTCCCTTGAAGTAAAACTTACTGACAGGGTCCACTATAAATCTATGTGCCTACAAACCATTTATGACTTGTTTTACATTGTTTCGTTCTTCTGTTTCTTGTCTAATTTTTTTTTTTTTGTGCCTAATCCAATTAATTGGTTTGTCCAGATAACCTTCTTTCCACCCTTCTTCCTTCTATTCGTTTCTCTTAGAATTCTCCTTTTGTGTGGATACATCGTTCTCGGTTGTCCTTTTTCCTTTATAAATTTAGAATTTCATGTCAAATTTTTTTTTTTAGGGCGACCCCACCATATTTTTGCTTCTCGTCCTTACTTTCGAGGTAGGGAGGTAAGTAGTGGTCGACAGAAGGATTCAGTATTAATTATATTTATGATACAGTTGTAGTAGTAATGATCCCTAAAGAAACGTGTTACCCCCAAATGACGAAAAACCTAAGTGAGGATTAACGATTAAAATGAGGTGAGTCGTACTCAATGGAAATTAACATATTTGACCTTTTACCTTTCTTCAACACCGATTACCTTCCTCTTGACGACTAGAGTATTTTCAGAGGTCAAAAAGAAAATTAATATCTGACGAAGGTTGTCTAATTGAGGTTCCATTTGAAACTTTCTTTTTATCCTTAATATCGGTAGTTCTTTCCTCTTGTAATATAACCAGTTTAGAGTTTCCACTGTGTACTGAAGTTTTAAATCGAGGTGAACAAAACTTAGTTGTCGTTGTAGCAAAACTTTCCTCTTTAAATGTGACTCATCTACGGACGGGTAAGTAAATTTCGCTAGAATACTGTGATATACGAACCTTATGAATTTCTTTTAAGTCATGGTCGTATTGTTTTTCGTTCAATTAGAAAAAAGAAAGAAAAATAGAAACAAAAACATCTAAGTTTAGTACCCGTTTTGTTACCCGATTTTGTTATATGTTTACAAAGTTCTGGTTAAAAGACACTTGCATTCTCTCTGGTTCGAGACGGAACTTTCGTCCATCTAAAATCGAAAACAAAAACTATCTTTTGTACGACTAAACTTTAGATATGATAAAAAGTGTGTCTATACATGTCTTTAAAGAAAGTTATATACCTTGATCAGGTAACTGGTATTACCATTCAGTCTCCTGAGATATGTTCCGTGTAAGTGTTGAGAACCGACCATGGGTACAACTTAGTCCACCCGTTCCTTTGGGTACGTTGGGGTAATGGAAAAGTTAATTATAAAAATACTTCAAGGGTAACACACTACGTTAAAATTTTAAATTTTTTAAAAAAATTTACTTTATTTTTTAAGGGGTTCTGTATGTATTTAGAATACAAACAGTAGTTAATATTAAAAAATGGACTGGGACATGACCCAGACCTCTCCCTTTACCGTTGGGTGAGGTCACAAGAACGGACCTCTTAGGGTACCTACCTCCTTGGACCATCCGACGTCAGGTATCCCAGAGATCCTCAGTCTGTGTTGACTCGCTGAAGTGAAACTGAAAAGTGAAAGTGAGTAACCTCTTCCTTTACCGTTGGGTGAGGTCATAAGAACAGACCTCTTAGGGTCCCTACCCCCTCGGACCACCCGACGGCAGAGACCCCAGTCTGTCCCAGCCTGTGCTGACTTCGCTGAGTCGTCGTCGTCGTCGTCATGACCCAGATACCCGAAGTTAAGACAGGAGAGTTGGTGACCGTCTGCCCACCCAGAGGACCTGAGTGTTCACGAACACATTCTCGAGTCTCTACTCGCAAGAATGGTTTTATAGTATCTAACGTTCTCGCACGAGAAGTCATTATCCAAAGATAATGTACCTTCGAACAATCTCTTCTCCTTCTATTAGTCTTTTGTTGAATATCCTTCTTTTGCTGACTTTCTGGTTCTTTGTTTGTTTTCGACTTTCTTCGAGTACGAGAGAGACTCCTTTTTTGAGAAAAAAAGAATGATAAATAACATACCGAAATGTGAAATGTTTTTATACCGATTAAACATTTGTGAGATTAACGACAGTTTGTGGAAAACCACACATCTAGTTCAATCAACGGTGAACCTTATTGTGAACTTAAGTTATGTCTTAGTGATCGACAGGTATGTGATTCGGTTTTGTGATTTCTGTCTAAGTAACCCTCTTCTTTTACAGCAATGAGAGGGAAACTAGATGACAATGTTAGGATATGTGTCACTTTGACCTTCAACTTGGTTGAAACACTTTATCATAACGACACTTAATAATAGTAATGAAAATATTAATAGGTACGTTTTTGGAGATTCGGAAGTTGTATCGGAAAGTAACTTTAAAAGTGTGTGTACACATGTATATATCTGCATATACACACATATGCACGTACACACGTACACACGATTCAGCGAAGTCAGTACAGGCTGAGGAACACTGGGGTATCTGACATCGGACGTTCCGAGGAGAGACAAGTACCCGAAGAGATCCGTTATGACCTCACCCAACGGTACGGGAAGAGGTCCCCTAGAAGGACTGGGTCCCTAGCTTGGACATAGGGAATTCAGAGGACGTTACCATCTCCCAAGAAATGGTGATCGCGGTGGACCCTTCGGGTACATATACATGTGTATTTATATACTTACACAAATATATATATATGTGTGTGTTTTACCTTTGACAAAAATCATCCAGAAAAAATCTTTTTTGTATATGTTTGGTAGGTATTTTATAACAGGGTTGTATATTTGTTTATCTTTACTTTATGACACCCTTTTATTGACTTTTCCAATTGACACTAATAAAGACTTTAACACAAAAAAGAAATACGAAATGTCATGAAAGATGAAAGAGATTTTACTTTCACGGACTCAGAGTAGTGACTTTTATGTTTGTAGAAATTAAAAATTTCTCCGTACCCATTTTATCCTATACTCATAGTTACGAAAATTTTATTATACTTTCTATTACACGTAGAACCTTCACTATTTAAATTCCTAGGAAGGTCTTTGACGTACTTAAGTCTATGTTGTATCGGTGTTTAGTGGATTTCTCTACACCAAAAACTTAACTAAAACGAACAAAACGAAAAACAAAAACAAAACGTTTGTTCTCTTAAAAAACGTTCCTTGTGTTTCTTACAAATTGACTTAAGTCAAAGTCCTTGTATTTCATGGTGACCATATTTCACTTTTGTGGGTTGTTATTATTCATTATTATTATTGGTGGGTTATTTGGTCGTTACCGAAATGTTACGGATCATGATTAATACTTTTTTATTTTTCTGATAGTAACATCAAAAAGTGGTGAATGTATAAATTTGTTGATTTCTAAAGACTTTATACGTGGACGATGGATTTGGAAAAAACGATCCAGTTCGGGAGGGTTTGTCCTTAGACTGCCGACACAATAAAAATTTCAAAATATTGACCGAGTGTAAGGGTGAATTTGAAAGACTCGGATTAGAGGGGTACACATAGAATCCATTTTAACGATAAGAGGTGTGTGTCACTATAGACGGGCTTTCCGTCTACACGTGTATACGGTTTCGGGTGTATCTGGGTGTGTCGAAGGGGTGGTGACGCCCGAATGTCCTACGGACAAAGACACTGTTAGTGAAAAGGACCTAATAAAGTGGATTAGGAGTGTTGTCGACTTTCCCTATCTTTATTTATATAGTCAAAATTTCTCTTCTTTTAATCTGAGAGTTTACCCGAATTCCAGTGTGGCAATTCGTTCAGACGGATGAGGAAAGAAACGGTAGTTCATTGGTGCTACGTAGTATAGGACGAGATCTTGTCTTTTGTGTCGGGTACGAGGATCCCCACGAGTAGACGTTAAGTTCAAATTGACGCGTACGGCCTGAAGATACACGATTCAGACCGTTACGGTAACGACGACCAGTAATACGGTATCATATACGGTCCCACTAAGTCACCCATCAGGTTAGGGAGGGTGCAGACCCGACCCTGACACGACTCCCCTCTACCTACGTCTAGAACTCTTTGAGATCCTACCTCTGGAGGTCCCTCCAGTCTTACCTCTAAAAGTTCCTGTGGCTCATCCTTTGGAAGTCCGTCCGAGACTACCTCCCGAGTTCCTTATTACCCTAGCTAGGGAGGTGGGTATCACCCTACCTCTGACAGTCCTTGTCCTCAAGGGGCCCTTGTTAAGAGTCCACAACAGGCTTCGGTCCTGTCTTGCTACCACTACAGAGAAGGTTTAGAATCAAAAGAGTCCCCGAAGAGTGTAGGGGTAATCCTCTTAGACACAGGAACTGGTTTTCGGATGGTGAACGTCTCATAGCCGTGCATACACTCCGTCGGCACACGGACATCGCACTTCCTGCGGGTCTTTGTTACCTCTCAGAAAACTCGGTTCAAGTGTCCTTGTGATAAAGGTTTCAATCGACCTCACCTTACTCTCTACGTCCTGAGACGTTGTGGCCAACCCCAGTGTAAACGTGGACGATACGGTCGGCCGTTGGAGAAGGGGAACCGACTCCCACTCTCAGGTAAGCGAGATTCCTATTTGAAACCCCGAATCTCTCACGACGAGTGACACAGGAACGCGTTTAGACCCGTAGACTTATTCACGCGATGTTGGGGTGAGGGAAAAGGCATTCACAGGATGGTTTACGTCTGTATAGGTTCAGTTTAGGACCTTTATATCTGTTACTTAGTTGTCTTTAGAAACTTGAAGATCGGTTTCTCTTTGAGACGATGTAGAATCTCTTTGTTCTTTTCTGTCTAGTCCAATGCTCGTGTGACGTTACAAATTTTACCTTTTGACTGTTCCTGGATGACATGTCGTGTCCCTTGAGACGAGTCATAGTGTACGGTCAGACCTACGGTCCCCTCAAACCCCCTCTTACCTATGGACATATACATACCGACTCACGGAAACGATAAGTGGACTTAGACAGAGTTGTAATAATTGGTCGAGGCTGAGAAACGCTGGGGCACCTGACATCGGATGGTCCGAGGAGACAGGTACCCTAAAAGGTCCGTTATCATGACCTCACCTAACGGTAAAGGAAGAGGTTCCCTAGAAGGGCTGAGTTCCTAGCTTGGGTCCAGAGGGTGTAACATCTGTCTGCGAAATGGTAGACTCGGTGGTCCCTTCAGGATATTATTAATTAATCAACCGAGTCAGGACAGGCTGAAAAACGCTGGGGTGCCTGTCATCGGACGCTCCGAGGAGACAGGTACCCTAAAAGGTCCGATCTCATGACCTCACCCAACGGTAAAGGAAGAGGTCCCCTAGAAGGACTGGGTCTCTAATTTGGACCCAGAGGGTATAACGTCCGTTTACGAAATGGTAGACTCGGTGGTCCCTTCGAGATTGGTCGATATGGGGTCATATTCTTCCAATTTCGAACCCCCTTTTTTCTGTCTGTGTAGGAGGTGGTACGTCATGAAGGAGTAGACTGTTGCCCCTTCCCCTCTCAACTTTGCACTGTTTGTTATTATGTCATTCCCGTCATTCCTTCCGTCCACCGGCCACACGACCGGTTTGGCACGTCCCGTCCCTCGTACCGTCGAGTCCGGGTCTCCGCCCGGGAACTCGGTCTAGGGACGTTCCTCGTCCCCAAGGGGGTTACCCATAGGACCCTGCCGCCAACCTCCGTTCGATTATAAGATCCTTTCGTGTTCTCCCATAGTTCAGGGTCTCCGTGCTCTTACTTGTAAAAGATCAACACCCGTTGTATTTATTAAGGTGTACGGACCTGATACACTCTTATTTTTACTACACACACAGAGAGACCGTACGTCCTGGTATTCGGTCTCCAAGGCTATCCGGTGTGGTTTCTCGATTGTCTACTAAGGACCTAACTTATTATAAAGACGTTGTATGCACTTCCGTTTGTTCAACATGCACGAGGTCTTCCTCGCTGACTCCTCCCATAAACATTTTCTACTGAAACCGGTACCATACGTTTTCCTTCTCTTTAAGGTCTCCGGACGTTACATACCGGTTCCGAGGGTTACTACCTTAAACTACTTTCAGTCGTAGTCTTTCGGGGTAACGTCACGGTCACCGGATTTCCGTTATTTTTGGGGTATATTCGGGAGGGTTTAAGTGACAGGTAAGTTATTTGGGACTTTCTCTACGGTCACCGTGTGATTCACGGTCCTTGATTCGGTTGAGACAGATGAGTAAATTCGCTGTTGGCGTGTAGAGTTCAGAAGTTCACAATTCACCTACGTGTGCTAGAATTGTAGACTCTCGTTTACATCACTAAGATCTTTGACAAGACACAGGCAGGTCCCACGAGTCTCGGATTCGGTCTAAATCGACGTGAGTCCATCTTTAAGGTGTTGGTGAGAACGATACTTTCCATATAAAGTAGTAGATCATTTAAACCGGTTTTTTCTATTACACGTGAGTGAGAAGACGGGTTTCATGAAAGGAACCGACGGTCTTCTCAAGTTTAGGTGTTTAGTGGAGAATTGCAATAATGTAGTAAAGAGGATTCTCTACTTATCTTTTATAAAATAAAGGTGGTCAGAGTTTTGTGTGACTGTTCTATCCACTAAACTTCAGTCCCTCCTACGTGCAAAAGACTCCTTCAGTACCGCTTACAGTCCCTATGTTCTGATCTAGACAAGACTAGCGTAAGGTCACCGGTGTGGTGGGTCGACCTTCCAGTCCGTAACTGAACCTGAGTCTTCGTACCCGAGAAATTTTCTTTATTTGTTGTCGTTGAGGGAACTTAAGAGTCAACTGACCGTTAGTCGTATTGTCTCCAGTGTTTCTTTCTGTCGTTGTCTACAGCCTTACCTGTAGTTCCGGAGGACAAGAGTTCTTGACACGATTTAACTCTTTATTCTTGTACGACAAACCTCGTCTGTCAGACCCAGACTTTCGCCCCTGGTAAACAATAATCTGTATTATTTACACAGAGACCTTATTGTATAAATAGGTTAAAGACGGAGTCAAAGGAGTAGAGATTGTGTCCTTACCACTATTATGGATGGAGAGTCCACAGTATCCTCCTTTTTTTAGGACTTAATTAAGTACAATCTTGTCGAGGGTCGTGTACCCATATTTCTCATCGTCAGGAGGATAATCTTCATCGTACAAGTCTTTTTTTCTTCATCGGACAAGTACTGTAAGAATGTACCTTGAAGTAAGACTCTACTTGATAATGAATCGTGAGCAGTTGAGGCCGTCCCTACGAGCGTACATTGACGTCTCTGCATTTTACTTCAGCTTTTATAGACGTTCCCGTTTTGCAGTCTAGAGAGTGGAACGAGGATGTTGTTCAAGAAAGACAGGACCTAGTTTACAATTGACGCTCTTTAGGTGTCGTAAGAAGCGAGACTTGAGGGCGTTGGTCCCCGGTTAAAGATTTGTCCTTTTTATTTATTTATTCTTCTATTTTTACTTATAAAAAAATGGGGGAGGCCCCTGGGTGTCTCTTACGTGTGCTCCATCGTTTGTAATGTAAAGTCTCTCCTAAACCTCCAGGGGGCTGCCTACCGAACCCTCAGTGACCTCCAACGACAGTCCTACAGTGTTTTAGGTGTGACTCTTGTACATTTTGTGTCTCCTGTCGGTGGGTCATTTTTCCCTCGTTCTGCGGTTCCGACCCGACACTAAATGTTCGGTCTACAGGCACAAGGATATCCTAGACCCGACCCGTCTGCTATTGTGTTGTAAGTGTCCCGAGTAGTCTCCTTATGGCTTACGTTTGTTCTGGTAAAGGACATGTCGGACCACCCATCCCCGGTGTCTTCATCTCTTTAGTGTTGTCAGGGGTAGACCTTCTTCCTGTTTGTGTCCTCGTGGTAAACGGAAGAAGGTTGCACCTGTAAGGTAAAGGGACCGGACACTCAAAGATACATTCGGGGCACTAATCTGATCAATTTGTGTAAATCAGGAAAGACCTACTCTTTAAGTGTCATTGAGGACTGGAGTAAATGTAAAAAAGATACCTTTTAGTCTTTTGTCGGTGAGAAAAGTCTGACAAAAAAAAAAAAAAANAAAAAAAAAAAAAAAATTGTTCGAGACAATTGAGGATACTCCGCTGGAGGTCGGATCTCAGGTCAATAATATTGTACTGACATGACCTTTTCCGCTCTTGAGTCGAAATACTCGGTAAAAACGTTGAAAGTAATCGACCAAAGAAAGTGGTTTTTTCAGAAGTCCCTCAACGGACGGTCAACACGCCTTGGACTAGTAATAGGAACTGTTAATTGGTGAANGAGTAAATGTAAAAAAGATACCTTTTAGTCTTTTGTCGGTGAGAAAAGTCTGACAAAAAAAAAAAAAAAAAATTGTTCGAGACAATTGAGGATACTCCGCTGGAGGTCGGATCTCAGGTCAATAATATTGTACTGTCATGACCTTTTCCGCTCTTGAGCCGAAATACTCGGTAAAAACGTTGAAAGTAATCGACCAAAGAAAGTGGTTTTTTCAGAAGTCCCTCAACGGACGGTCAACACGCCTTGGACTAGTAATAGGAACTGTTAATTGGTGAACTAGACTGACAGAAAAAGGAACCCAAATTATAAGACTCACCATAGTGAGACTACTTTGTCCCCGTACTTTTGCCCGTTTAGGTGTGTCGATAACCAAACTCCTTTGTTGACACGGTGTGTCTTTATTAGAGTAAGGTGTTTTTGTCTACGATTTTTGTCTAGATTATACGGGGACAGGATTCTGTACAGGACATCTTTCCGGAAACAACTGTACTTCCTCCTTCCAATAAAAGTTCGTTAACAAAACACTTTGTTTACATCTTAAGAGATTATAGTCAATAACCGTCCCTCACCGTCCGCCCATTACTTTACTTGACTTTTCAAGATCAGATGAATTTCGTTTGGTTCCGACTCAATATGTCTCTAGACATAAATCAAAAACTTTAAAATTACATATGACATAGAACTAAGAAAAATCATAAAATATATTTCAAAAAGTAAAATATCCGTTCAGATAAAAATTTTTTACGAATAAACGTCGTTTTATTCATGTTCCAGGATCTCGATACTTTTTCGACAGTTATTTGTCACACAAAATCCTCAAAGATTAAATCAATCCCTTGGTCGTGATGATAGAAGAGATTTGTGTAATAGATATCTATGTCCCGAAGGGACTACCGAGTCTACCGTTTCTCGGACAGACGTTACGCCCTCTGGGTCCAAGCTAGGGACCCAACCCTTCTAGAGGACCTCCTCCTTTACCGTTGGACGAGGTCATAAGATCGGACCTCTTAAGGTGTCTATGTTCTAGAAATGTCAATAAACGTCCAAATATCCTTTATAAGTATGTATCTTTCCTCTCTACAAGCCCCGGAATCCTTGGTCTTTTCCTTTCTAGACTGGTCTTTAACTGTCTTGTCGACACAGGATCTCCTTCGTTCACTCGGTGTACCCTCTAGACTACGGGAGACACCGGTATTACCTCTTCCGTTACCGTTGGGTGAGGTCATGAGAACGCACCTTTTAGGGTACCTCGGACCACCCGACGTCAGGTACCCCAACGCTTCTCAGTCTGTGTTGACTCGCTGAAGTGAAAGTGAAAAGTGAAAGTACGTGACCTCTGCCTTTACCGTTGGGTGAGGTCACGAGAACGGACCTCTCAGGGTCCCCGCCGTCTCGGACCACCCGACGGCAGACGCCCCAGCGTGTCAGCCTGTGTTGACTTCACTGAATCGTCACCGGTATTAACCATAACGAGTAGAAGTGAAGATACCTGGGGACAAGTCAAAGAGATAAACGTCCTCTACTAAGGATTCCGAGAACCCAGGTGTAACGAGTGACACTACGGACGTCGTGATTCCATGTCATTGAACTTACACTACTCACTATGACTTACACACCTTGTTTTTTCATTCTTATTCGTTCACTTAAGTTCTCTTAATTTTGACTTTTCTTTCTCTTTTTTCTCTTCTCTCTTTCCCTTTACTTTACCGTTGAGTTCTTTACTACCCTTTCCATGTGACTTTATATTGACATTTTTTAAGTGAAGGTCCAATTTTTCAGATCTTAACTGGAGTGGACACTATCGTTCCGAGACTCTTCCAACGTTCGTTCGTGAAGTGTGTGTTTCGTTTATAGAATCCTTATGTTTTCCCCGTAACTGTCCGTCTTTTCTCCTGGTTTACCGCCGTTCTTGTAGTCGAAATGTTTGATTTTGACTATGTTAAATCCGTTACCGATACTTTTACGTTGCTCCTACACTACACTCTCGGACCAACCGGCCTATTGGTTAACTTCTCCGGTTTCCCTTACTCAATTACTTTTCTTTTCGTCAAGACTCTAAGTGACTTCTCCTCTTATACTACTCACTCTGTATCTACAAACCCATTCTGACCAGAATCTCTTTCGATTACCGAAGTCTCAGGGAACCTGACGTTCCTCTAGGCTGGTCAGGTAAGACTTCCTCTAGTCGGGACCCTAAAGTAACCTTCCTTACTACGACTGCGACTTTGAGGTCATGAAACCGGTGGAGTACGCTTCTGAACTGAGTAACCTTTTCTGAGACTACGACCCTCCCTAATCCCCGTCCTCCTCTTCCCCTGCTGTCTCCTACTCTACCGACCTACCGTAGTGACTGAGCTACCTACGCTCAGACTCACTTGAGGCCCTCAACCACTACCTGTCCCTCCGGACCGCACGACGCTAAGTACCCCAGCGTTTTTCAGTCTGTACTGACTCACTGACTTTACTTGACTTGACTTGACTTACCGAAGTCCCTGTTGGTGCATTTTACAGTAAGTACTTTTTAAAGGTCACTGTAACTGAAGTCTCGGTCAGTAACGATTCGTAGAGATTCTGGATCTTCACAGGTTAGTCAACAAAATCAAGGTCTCCGAGTTGGATGTCTATCTTTTGGGTCCTGGTCCCTCAGGGTCGTCCTGATGTCAGATTCCGATTCCAGATTCCGAAGTAGGAGGGTTTGAGTGTCGACGGTTTCGGCCCGTATGTACGGTGTAGGTTCCGTGACTCCCGCTGATCCACCACACTCCCGTCTCGTCTTCCGGTTCTCGACTGGGAAGACAGAGTCCTCACCTTTGTACTAGTTGTATTTACCTCTCTTTCGATACTTTTCTACCCCCTTCTTTTAGTCAGTTGACCAGATAGTACATAAGTGGAAAGAAAAGTGACTCTTCTTAGCCTTCTGTCATCGGGCTCCTTGTACTACTTCTCTGTATAAGGTCCGAAACCAGGGATACGACTTGTTGTCCTTTCACGAATGTAATGAAGGATTTCGTTGGAGTTCATTTATTTTTCCTGGTACAATTCTCCCCTTTTACTCAAGTGTAGTATCGTAAGAAAGTTATAATAAGTTAAGAGGAATAAATTTACAGATTACTTGAGTGGGTTATTTTGATATATAAAAATACGAATTGTGACCTAGTTTCAACCCGTTATGTATGTAAGGGAAGAAAAGACTAAAGGGACACACAAGGAGGTCTTCCAGCCTTATCGAACTTAAACGTATTGTGTACCGGCGGATGAGATGACCACCGGTACTCCCGGATCTACCCTTCAAGGACGGGGACAGGTAGAGAGGTCGACTTTTTTACGGACGTAGTTATGGGTGGGAAAGTTTAAGGCGATACTTTAGTCTTAGTACCACAAGGTAGGCGGAAAAGTTTCTGGTCAGGGAGGTTGAAATAAGGTTGTGGTAGCGAAGGAGAAGTTAGGGAAGGGATCAAATGGAGAAAAGAGGAGAGAATAGAGGTTACAGCGGTCCAAGGAAGCGGAGAGGGATATACTTATACGTATGAGGAACGTAAATTTTTTTATAAAAGTTTGTGTAAAGGAAATGTGAGAAAACACTAATGTCAAAGTTTGTGGGTTTATTATTTGAGGTTTCACGTCATACAATTTTTCTCGACGTCCGAACCAAAATCTTCGTTCATAACGGTTGACGAATTCCTTGGATATTCTGGTTAAAGTATATTTAATAAAGTCTCTAATTTGTTTCTCTATTTCGAAGAGAACAGAGACGTCAAACCTCCGATGTTACTAGAACTATTTAAACTATGACTCCAACTTGTCCTGTAATACTTTTTTACTTTTCCCACCCGTTGAGAGTGAATTCTTGACCCGACTTGTGTAAGGATTCCTTTATGAACCTAATCGTAGACTGTGTGTCTCTATGCCTGTGTTTGTGTGTGTTTAAGTATAC
This sequence comes from Capra ibex, assembly GCA_006410555.1. Lineage (NCBI taxonomy): Eukaryota > Metazoa > Chordata > Mammalia > Artiodactyla > Bovidae > Capra > Capra ibex. Next base: position 54,029,532 of record SJYO01037955.1, on the reverse strand, counting down.
CATATCCCAAATAAGACCTCTGTACTGTAGTCTTTTAGATGATCGTCGCAAGTGGTGGTATTATTACCTAAAAGTGTCATTGTGCTTTTTAAGAGTTTCGACGAAAGATTCCTGTGTCTTTTACTTATCAATGCCTACGTATTCTTCTCGATACTCTCTTGTTCCAGTTCAGTCCATCCCCTCCTCTCTAGTGGTCCCGTCCACCACCACTTGTTCGAGTGACCTATGTTTTCTTTCCGGTCCCTCTCACTCCGTCGCTCCCACCGTGTGTCGTGCACCCCAGACCCTCTCTGTAGTAGGCGTCCCTGTGACTGAAAGAATTGCGTAGAGTCAAAGGGGTCTACTACTCGAAGGGAGGGGACGTGGTAGGGAAAGAAGACTAGAACGACCCTCTGGGTATCCTACTTTACCTTGAATTTATAGTGTCGGTTACACTGGTGACAAACTTTCAGTTCATCACGGTAATTTAGATATTTGTGTTTAACTTATAAAATATATATAAAAATTATAAACTATAATTAGTAGAATCGATTAAATAAGTAATGTGTTTGTACTAACAACTTTATACCGGAGACCGTCACTGAAAGACGGCGTCTTAATCGACACTACTAAGTATAAACGGAAGAGGATTATGATATACCCGTGGGTGTATATCAAGTTTTTTGTCAGATCGTCTTCACATGACTAAGTTAAAAAATTTCGTCGGTCGAAGTTTTTTACTAAGGAAAGTACTTGTACATGGTCATAATGATTTAAACCAGATTTGTTGACCGTCTGTATTTAAGGGATGAAATTGAGACAAGTTCAAACAGAAAGGAGTAAGGAGTCAATCAGTCAAGTCAGTGAGTCAGCACAGGTTGAGAAACGTTGGGGTACCTGACGTTGTGCGGTCCGGAGGGACAGGTAGTGGTTGAGGGTCTCGAATGAGTTTGAGTACAGGTGACTCAACCACTACGGTAGATTGGTAGAGTAGGGGACAGTAAGGGAAGAGGAGGACGGGAGTTAGAAAAGGTCGTAGTCCCACAAAAGTGTACTCAGCCAAGAAACGTAGTCCACTGATTTCATGACCTCAAAGTCGAAGTCGTAGTAAGGAAGGTTACTTGTGGGTCCTGACTAAAGGAAATCCTACCTGACCAACCTAGAGGAACGTCAGGTTCCCTGAGAGTTCTCAGAAGAGGTTGTGGTGTCAAGTTTTCGTAGCCAGGAAGTCGTGAGTCGGAAGGAATACCAGGTCGAGAGTGTAGGCATGCAATGGTGTCCTTTTTGGTGTCGGAACTGGTCTGCCTGGAAACAACCGTAAAAGTAGTGGTGGGGGTTGGGGTGGTTTTTCTTCCTTTTCTTTTTCCTCATTTTCAATGGAAAAAAAAATTTCGTTTTTGAGATTTCAACAGGTTCAATCACTACTGACATACAATTCTTTCGCAAAATTTCGGACCATTCATTCTTAGTGTCCTCTGAGACGACAACTTCTTGTCATGAACAGGTTTTGGACTGTCAGTCAGGTTTATAGTCTGAGGACCGAGGAGGGACCCGACTTCCGAAGTCTCGTCTGACAGACGTCTAGTTCGACTAAACACCCGTTCGAGGCTCCTCCTCTCACCGAGACCCATCGGACTCAAAGTCAGAAGTAAGAAAGTTTGGAATCAGTTAATTCGTTGATCCTTTCGTCCTACCATTTTGAAGAAACCCTTTGAACTTTGGGTATAACCTTTGACTCAGTGTCCGATTTGACCTACCCAGACCCCCTACCACCGATTTCTAACAACTTTACGTGTCCATCGTTGTATGTATAGAACTTTACTTTTGTCGTTTAGTTCCGGATGACAAAAGTTAAGATTATTCAATATACAACCAAAATTTGATATAGATCATGACGTGTACCTTTATTATTATTACGATTATTGTACTACTGACCATTTCAGCGATTGTTTTCCCCGATTGTAAATTTATCATATGCGGTGGGCGATCCACGATAGGATACGTGAAGCGTACATAATTCAGAACATAAAGAGGTGGGCGGGATAATGTCCACTCGTTTGGCTCAGAACGACTCTAGTTGTCCTCACTATAAGTCGAAGATCATAACGTCGATACCAAAAATCGGGGTGTGAGTTGAGTTTGATGTCACGTGGACTTTACATCGAAGGATACACTGTGTAAACCTTTTATTGTCCTTCTTTCTTTTTAGTTTCTGAAGACGTGAAACTTTTACTCAAATAGTGGTAACGAAACTCGAAGGACCACCGAGTCTTCCATTTCTTAGGCGGATGTTACATCCTCTGGGTCCAAGGTACGGACCCAACCCTTCTAGAGGGTAACGAAATATGATAATTCGTTTTTGACGGTGGGTGACTCAAATAATTCGTTTTTGACGGTGGGTGACTCAAATCATTTATTATGTGAACAACCCGAAGGGACTATCGTGTCAACCATTTCTTAGGTGGACGTTACATCCTCTGGGACCAAGGTATGGACGCCGTCCTTCTAGGGGACCTCTTCCCTATCCGATGGGTGAGGTCATAAGAACCCGAAGGGAACACCGAGTCGACCATTCCTTAGACGGACGTTCCGTCCTCTGGGCCCAAGTTAGGGACCAAACTCTTCTAGGGGACCTCTTCCCTTTCCCATGGGTGTGGTCATAAGACCGGACTTCTTCAGGTACCTGACATATCGAGTACCCCATCGTTACTCGACCTGTGTTGACTCCCTGAAAGTGAAATGAAGTGGGATCAACATAAATGACAACAATAATGATTATTACTACTAGACATACAATTCTAGATATCCTTTTTTCGTAAGTGGTAAAAGGGACACGACACACGAGTCAGTACAGGATGAGAAACGTTGGGGTACCTGAGATCGGGTGGTCCGAGGAGACAGGTACCTAAAACGGTGCGTTCTTATGACCTCGGCCAACGGTAAAGGAAGAGGTCCTCTAGAAGGGTGGGTCCTCAGCTTGGGGACAGGGAAGACAGACGACACAACCATCCGTCTAGTAAATGATGATCACGGTGGAGCTCCAAAATACTAAGTTCCCAACACTATATTTATTCCGTTCCCCTCTCTTTTACAGTGATTGATAAACGACGAAATATCCTACTTCTTGTAAGACCTTACTTTTCCGTCCCGCCTTCGGTACCAAAGCTAAAGAGTCGTCTAATTCGGTGAGTTGAGACTAGACCCCCATCTTCTGTGACAGGGTTTACACGTCCTCGCCCCAGGAGTGGAGGGGGTCTCCCGTGTGGGGACCTGTCCCGGTCGCCCCCCTTTCCCGTCTCACCTGAGACTCGAATCGTACACCTCCGAGAGGGACAGACTGGAAGAGGGTCCGACACTTTCTCGGTAGGATGGAGTTTCTGTGGATAATGAGAGACCTCGACCGGACGCAGCGGGGTGGTACCTGAAGTAAAAGTCGAAGTCACGTAATGTACTTGGTAAGATAGTTTACGTTAGACTCGAGTTTTATACTAACCTTTTGTCTCCTCACCTTAAAATTTTTCGGGATTTTCTTCTTATCGTACCGTCCGGACCCGACAAGTGAGGAGACAGAGGTAAAAAGAGGTTCGGAAAGAGTAGACGGAAAGGTCCGGACAAAGTGGTTTGTTAGTAAGTCTTCTTCCGTTGCGTCTTGTTCCGTCGAGGTTCGGGACCAAGTGGGGGCACTTATTCTATGTGAGTCCGAAAACTCTGGACTCGGGACAGACTTTAAGAAGTTCACTAATAGTATCTAAAGTCGGGGGTTCAGAGTACACCAACAAGTCGTCGTCTAGTTTTTTTTTTAATATTATTATTTTTACAGTAGACCTCCTTTGTACGTTTAAGTATTCGTATTTACAAACACTTAGTCTTATTGACTACAGAGATAAATATGAAAAATTTTTTGATAGATGTAAAAGGTACAAACTTGATAGGATCTACGGAAATGTACAACTTTCGAAAAATAATGTAAATCACAAGTATTAGGATATTCCGATATTAGTAACACCATCTTTATTAAAAAATTTATTTTTAGAGACTCTAAAACTGTTTATTTTGTAGAACGGTTTACGTTGTGTCACCCCTTCCTCAAATTAACCTCAAATTTGGATTCTGTCTGATTCCATTATAAAGGTATTCCAGGTTTAATTTTTAGTTAAAAGGTTTCTTGTATATATCTCATGTAATTAGGAATCGTGGATCATTAGATAGACTCACCTAATTAAATCATCTTTGTACCAGCGGTGGGTGGTTTTCCCTCTTCTCAACCTTTCCTCCCTTGACCACCACTAGAAGACTACCCCCTACACTTCCTAAGTCACGTCCGACGGACCGTCCGTCCCGTCTTGAACTACCTTCCAGGGTCTTCTTTCGGTCGTGGGGGTGTCATTGGTCCGCAGGTCCCCTTCTTCTAGGGTTGTCACGTTGTACATAGAGGAAGTAACACCACAAAGGTTCCGTCCACTACCAATGTCGTCGATTGAATGTGCCCGTTTGTACGATACGAAATGAAATCGAAACATCTTTCCGACCTTTTACAGGTCAATTAAAACAAAGAGGTTTACATATCTGGAGTTAATAAAATTTTTATTGATGCTGGGTCTTAGTTTCATTAATATCATCCTGTACTATAACTGACAGGATGTTAAGTATGTTAAAATATCAACTATTTTGAGTCCCGTTTCTTCATTGTACTAAGGTCTCATTGTCGGTTACTCACCATTTCACCTTTGTGGTTCAGGACACAGAGTCTTCCTGTAGGTCACCTTTTGGTACGTGACCTTTTGGTACCTGAATATACTCGTGTATTTCGAAAGGTTTAACAGTGTAAAATTCCCTGGTTTTATAGCTACAGATCTAAATCCATCCACTTCCGTTACCGTTGGGTGAGGTCATAAGAACGGACTCTTTAGGGTATCTGCCTCCTCGGACCATCCGACGTCAGGTGCCCCAGCGATTGTCAGTCTGTGCTGACTCGCTGCAGTAAAAGTGAAAAGTGAAAGTGCGTAACCTCTTCCTTTACCGTTGGGTGAGGTCACAAGAACGGACCTCTTAGGGTCCCTACCCCCTCGGACCACCCGACGGCAGATACCCCAGCGTGTCTCAACCTGTGCTGACTTCGCTGAATCGTCGTTGTCGTCGTCTAAATCCATATATAAAGATATCAGTTTGTGTATAACCGTCTAAGTACACATACACATAAAGGTATACAGATAGTACGTATATATGTATGTGTCTATATATTACGTATATATATCGGGTACTAGTCATATATAAATGTATATATAGATCTATGTTTATATATAGACATCGACATGTATGAATATAGATCTATGTCCGTAGGTATTCAAGTAAGTATATATGTGTATACACACATGTGTATACATAAACGGATTCATATATACTTCTCTATATTCTTATATATGTGTATGTGTGTACATATAATGTGTGACTTATGGTGTCATTTCTTCTTTTATTACCAAAGTTCTAGAACGATATCCTTTGTTGATTTCACAAGGTAACTACGTTTTAAAAGATTTTTATATTTTGGTTTTATAAGTTATTTTAGGATAATCCATTTAATTTTATAAAATATAGTCATTTTGTTTTTACTAGGTTAAAAAAATTCTTTCTATTTGATAGAAAATAAAGGTGAAAATAAAAATTTGGATTGTGTATTTTCTGTCGTTAAAAATTTTTACAATAAACATAAATAAATAACCCCAAAGGGTCCACTGAGTCACCATTTCTTAGGCGGACGGTTGGGTTGTCAGTGTCATCTATACCCAATCTAGTGACCCAGACCTCTAGGGGATCTCCTACTTTACCGTTGGGTGGGGTCATAAGAACGGATCTTTTAGGACACCTGTCTCCCCGGACCTCTCGATGTCAGGTATCCCTACGTTTCTCAACCTGTGTTGACTCATACGTAAGTTACGTTAAATAATTTGAAAAATTTTAATTAAAATTACCTCATATCAACGAAATGTCACAACGCAAAAAAGGGACGTGTCGTTTTACTTAGTCGACACGTACAAGTAACTAAAACAAAGAGGTTTACATATCTGGAGTTAATAAAAATGAGTAGTATAATCGATATTATAGGTATATAGGGGAGAAAAACCTAAAGGAAGGGTAGATCCAGTGGTGTCTCGTACCTCATCAAATAAAATACGTATCATAGTTATCACATATATACGGTTAATAGAGTACATTGAGTTCTAGTTTTTTTGTTAGTTTTTCACCCGTCTTCTGGATTTGTCTGTAAAGAGGTTTCTTCTGTATGTCTACCGGTTGTTTGCACTTTTCTACGAGTTGTAGTGATTAATAATGTCTTTACGTTTAAGTTGACGTTACTCCATAGTGGAGTCTAGTCAGTCTTACCGGTAGTAAAAATTTTTTAGATGTCTGTTATTTACGACCTTTCCCACACCTCTTTTCCCTTCGGAGAACGTGGTAACCATCCTTACATTTAACTATTTTGTGTCGTAAAATTTTAGAATTATCACAAAACGATCTAAGAAAACGAAAGTCGACGTATAGACGAGTGGAACGCAGACCATAAGATAGTTCAGAGAAGTATACAAACGTTACTACATTATTAGGTAAAGAGTGACCAAGTGCTATCTTTTTCAGATGTTTCACGTTCAGTACGTTTTATAGACACGAGACCTTAACCAAAGAAGATTTTCGGTGACGAAGGGGAACGTGTCGGACGAACCATCTAAAGATTCTTTGATTTTTCGATACTATCAAGTGAAGAGAAATTGACAAGACTAAACCCACAGGAATTGAGTTTGTGTTAAGCTTTTGGTGTTCAGAGTTTAATCCGATACAAAATATCGGACCTTAGGTACATGTTCTCTATAAGTGTTGTATTTATCTGTAATTTATTATTGGTGTTTAGTCAATTTAATATCCTTTCTTACGTGACGAGGTCCTTCCCGTCTTCATCTGGCGGTCGTAGGCCCCCACCGACAATCTGTTTGCGGCCGGTCCCAAACGACTCCCGCATGGAGTGAGAATCTTCCTGAAGACCATACTGAATGTCTCTGTCGTAACGAGTCTCAACCTATTAACGTCCGATACGACAAGAACAAGTAAACGAGTCAGTACAGGCTGAGACACTGGGGGCACCTGACGTCGTTGTGGTCCGAAGGGACAGGAAGTGGTAGAGGGTCTCGAACGAGTTTGAGTACAGGTAGCTCAACCACTACGGTAGGTTGGTAGAGTAGGAGACAATGGGTGAAGAGGAGGACGGAAGCTAGAAAGGGTCGTAGTCTCAGAAAAGATTACTCAGTCGAGAAGCGTAGTCCTATAACGTCCCATTGTCCCTTGATTAATTTACGTAAACTATAAATAGACCCCATAGATAAAATTCTTTTTAAAATCCTTTGTTTTAAAGTCACCCTAATTGATGGTAAGGTATTGGTTTATTTTACATGAAGGAAAAACTTACTTCCCATCCTAAACACTATAGGTGACACAGCGGATGAAAAGTAAGTAAACGTACTAAAAGACCGGTTTTGTGAATAAGTCAGAGTCCTAGCTTACAGTCACAATCCACTCTCGGTCCGAAGAGAACCGGGTGTTTAAGAACTCAACAAGTTCCAGGGGACTCTGTGCAGACCGTTCCATATTTCTCTTCGAAGACCTTTCGACAGTCATTCGATCCAAGTATTAGGCGGACCGTCCCCCGTAACGGAAGAGAAAAATCATGAAAATTCTAGACCTTTGGAGGACAAAGTGACTTGGTAGACTTCGTTATTGACGACCACTGAAGTCTTATTCTTGGTTCGATTAGTCCCCGTCCAAAATGACGACCATGGAGTGTGTTCTTCGTTAAAGATAAGTAGGTAGGTAGTTCCGTCTAAAAAAAAAATCGATATTCTAATACATTTAAGTATACATTTGATTCGCTCTGGGAGTTTAAGAACCTGACACCGCCGGAAACAGAAGGACCGACGCTCCAAACACGACTCTGACAGGACGGGACTTGAACCGAACCAAATATTTTGGGACGGAGTAGGTGTCCTTCGAAAGATCCCCGTCTTCCAGAATTAAAACGGAACACTGGACGTTGTATACTGACATCCGATATTTTAGATTAACGTTTTAGAATTACAACGCGGTCTCCTGTAAGTTTTCATTAAAGGAAGTCTAAATGTTGAAATCTTAATGTTTACTAGAATTATACTACTTTTCATATTGTTACTTGTTAAAGATCAGTTGTCCGTGAGACGCTCAGTCGGTACACGAACGTACAGTCGTCAGTACTGGCCTTCAGACTGTCCATGTTTATTTCGGTGAACGGTGACCCTTTGATGGCTCTGGCGTCCTTTGTCGGAGTCCTTAAAGAATCTGAGAATCCCACAAGCCAAAATTTTACGAGAATGTGAACCAAGTCGGTGTATAAGTCCGTAACTGTCTGAAACCGAAATTCTTTTGTTTAGTAAAGGACTTCAATTATAGTGAGCGACTGTTAAGTACAAGTCAAAGAAGAGTCCGAAGAACTATAAACCTTTTTCGTGCACAAGATTAGATTCGGAGACAGAGGTGTCTGGCGTCCTAAGTCCCCTTCTTCGGTTCGAGATTGTTGAGTCCTCTGTTCTGACCCAACCCGGTCCTTCAGAGGAGCGAATTTCTGTAAACTTTTTCAGGGTCCCACGAGAGACTCGCTCATTACTAAGATAGACATGTAATCTTGATCCAACTACAGGTTCTGTCTGGGTCTAAAAAGATTCTTGAAATGTCAATTCCTAATACTACTATCCATATTGTTATCATTCCACCCGAAGGGTCCACCATAATCACCATTTCCTGGACGGACGGTCACGTCCTCTGGATTCTCTGTATCCAACCTAGGGACCCAACCCTTCAAGGGGACTTCTTCCCGTTCCGCTGGGTGAGATCATAAGACCGGATCTCTTAAGGTACCTGTCTCTCAGACCACCCGATGTCAGGTACCCCAACGTTTGTCAGTCTGTGTTGACTTCCCTGTATCATGTGTGCATATTATTATTCTTAACGACAACAAATCAGTGATTCAGTCCAGGTTGAGAAACGTTGGGGTACCTGATATTGGACGATCCGAGAAGACAGGTACCCTAAAGGGTCCGTTCTTGTCACCTCACCCGACGGTAAAAGAAGAGTTGTTATTCTTATAAGAACCTATCTTATTAGAAGATTTCTTATAAGACATAAATACATCAGTTGATCATGAAGAACTCATGGTAGATGTGACTCCTTGTATGACATCCATATATGGTCGAATCCACGTTTCAAGGTGTCCTCTCTCTAGAGACGGGAGTTCTGTAAATACTAAGTCACATTTTACACTCTACAGATGTGTTCTATCAATACGACTTTCTCTCTTTACGAACGACCAGGGTGCCCTTCACACTATTATTTGTGAGGTTCCATCGTGACAGGTTACTTTTATATATCGTTGGATGTGTATATTACAGTTTAAAGTCATCACTGCCATTTTTTACAATCCTTCGTCTATTTTGATTCAAAGCTGTTATACCAAATAAATTAGTATATCGGTACCATAGTAGAGTTGTACAATAGTTTTATTTTTACAAACTCTATAAAAGTAAAGTATGTATAGAAGATTCAGAGACTTTCAGTCACACATAGAATGTGACGGATGACGAACAGAGTCAAATCTGATTGGTGTAAAGTTGACGAACCATCGGTTTGCACCGATTAATAACATGTTATGTATAGGTTCCATAATCTTTTTGTCGGAGGCACCACCCCATCTCAGTAAAAAGACAATGGAGGTGATGATTTTTCCTTCGAAACCTAGAAGAGGCTTAGTTTACGGTGATTGTGACGTTGACTTAGTCTCTGATCGAGATCGGTGGATTAGTAATTGTTTTCATTATTGGACCAAGAACCTGAAACCAACTGAACCCAAACTTAGAGTCTACGTTTTCAAAAATAGTCATCATGACACTCCGGTGGTGATAAACGAGGGGCGGTGGTTGAGGGATGTTTGTTTGATATTTTGTTCCTACATTGCCTTGTTGTCAAACCCAACTCTTCTTATACATTCAATTAAGGGTCCTGTATCGGGAGTCTCATGGATTTCGTACTCTCCTAGAGTTCCTTACAGTCAAGGGTGGTAGTGGTGTGATCCATCAGTTCACAATTCGACGAGTCATCACAGACTGAGGAGAGGTGGGGTTCCACCTCTGGCGGTCCGAGGACCCAGGTGCCTTAAGAGGTCCGTTCTACTGACCTCACCCGACGTCCCCTAGTAGCACTGGGTTCTTAGGTTGGGTCCCCAGGGTGTAACGTCCGTCTAAGAAATGGTAGACTCGACCCAAAATTAGAGTGTTAAAATGATACTCCTGCCGAGACAGTTTAAAAACTGTTGTGGGACTCCTAGTCCGTTGTATAGACTGTGGTCGAAACGACGGTGAATCTTGATATAAATGAAAGTGCATTTAGTGCAAGATGGACGAGTCCCACATTTTCGGGACGGTTTAAATCTTTGTGAGCTTCTTGGGAAGTTTTGGTTGACTTTTTCATTGTGGGAAACGGTCTTTAGATGATTAGGTAACTCTTTAAAAAGTCATTGTCCAACTGAGGTGTCCAGACCCCGTAAGCTTCGAACGTAAAACGTTTCTTATCAGACTGGGAATTGGTCAAGGACCCTCTATCAGAGATTCTGGAACCGTATTGGACGGACTAGTCCCACTGAGCCATACGGACTCTCGGAACTAACTACCACCTCTGGAAACCGGTACCATATAGTCAGACTGGAGGTATCCCTGACCTCCGATTTAGTGATTCTAGTCGGTGTACCCACAAGGTACGGATGACTGACTCAGTATTTTTCAGGGGTCCTGTGGTTTCGAGTTCACTCTAAGAGACCAACCGTGACGAAGTACGTAAAACAGTGTGTAGTACGCTTCTCTCACTCACGACAGGTCTACTAAGATGACGCTCTCTTGTTTTTTAGAACGTGGACCGAAGAGGACCTGACACAAGATTCATGGAAGATGGAAAGGATTCTTCCATTCTACTATGTAGAATGTCTTTTAGGACTTACTTGAAAAGCCGGTTGGGTAATTGATATTATTGAAACAACTTAAGACACTTAGAAGGATCACTTTAGTAATTTGGTTCCCAGTAAAACCCCTGGGGATTGGCTCTCCAATGGAGGAACACTACTATAAGTGTTATTTATTTTATTATTTTAAGTATATTTATAAGGATCTTTCCATAATAAACTTATGTCTGTACAACCAAATCCACTCAGTCTTTATGTGTCTTTAGTCAGAGAGTGAAATAGTCTCCTAATAAATTGTACGAGTAGATTTTTCTCTAGGGTCAAAGAAAATTATCCATTTTTAGAACCCACCGGTTAGATGTCACAAAGGTCTCCCCGTTAAGTAAGAATCCTAGTTCGAGTGGTGTAAAAAATAGACTCAACACTATTGCCATACCGACTTTTGTCCATATCCACATTAGTCATGTATTGTGACACTAAAAGAACTATATAAAATGTCGAGGGACAGGACCAAAAAACAAAACAAAACAGAAATAAAAAACAAAGGGTTGGGTGATGTTTTTGGAGACACGAATCTCTGAAGCTAGAACCTAAAAAGGTTTCTTTGGTTGTTCTATTATCTCATTGTTTTTACTCGTCTGTAAGGTAATCTCAAAAGTAACAGGATAAGTTATGAATTGTAGTTATATTTTATTTCTTTCGGTTTTACGTTGACAAAACGTAAAACTTTCTCCCTAGAAAGTCTTCCCTACTTTTCTTCTCTCTTTCAGTCTAAGTCTCAATCCTCACCGGGTCAGGAGTACACTTTAAGGGTGTGTACAAACCTCCTGTGTAAGAATCAACTACTACAGGGACACTTGAAGGTGGTTGTCGGAAACCTTCCAGCAAGTCACAGTTCCCAGTTCGGACGGGAGACGTACGTGACCGTAATAGGCAGACATTCAAAGGTACCCGGTGTCACTTGACGGAAACGACCGACAGTCGGGGAGAGTTTGTGTGGACGGGAAGTGAAGAAAAGACAAAAAGGGGTTGTAGGGGGCGGTGTGTGTAGATCAACGCGGTGTTAGTCGAGAAACGACTCGAGTGAGAGTAAAGGGGTGAAACGATTGTACTGAGTCAGAAAAGACTTACTAAAGAACGACGGATCGTTTATTTTGTCGGACCTTCGGTGAATGCTCGTCCCATGTTTAAATGATTATAAACACAAGATCATTCATCGTGTTGTCCGGAGTTTACTTATACGTAAACTTTTACTATTGGGTGACTTATATTCCGACTCGTAAAATTGTGGTTCATGTTGGGGTCTTAGATGGACGTAGGAAGGAATTTTTGGGAGTGATTGGTAAGAGACAAGGAGAAGAGTACTCTATAGTGGACATATTATGACGACCCGACCACTATTACAAAGTCTCCGTGATTACTTAATATAACATGGTAAGAAAATGAACAAAATATACACTTATTCAAGTATACGTTTATTACAACACATAAATAGAATTGTACGATGACAATGATAAATGTCTCATTTTAAACAACCATTGATCCGAGATCTTACCCGAAGGGACCACCGAGTCTACATTTCTTAAGCAGACGTTACGACCTCTGGGTCCAAGCTCGGGACCCAGTCTTTCTAAAGGACCTCTTCCCTTACCGATCATAAGAACGGATCTCTTAGGGTACCTGTCTCCTCCGACCACCTACTGCCAGGTCCCCCAGTGTCTCCCAACTTGTGTTGACTTCAGTGAATCGTGAGTGTGTCCGTGTCCGAGGTCTTGTTCCTAGACGTTTTACTACTGAGTACGTGGTGGGACCTGGGTAACTAAGAAAACATTTCTTCCAAAATATGTTGTGTCGTATGTAAATGTATATAAGATCCCGACGTAAACCCGATGGGACCGGTTCGACTTATGTCTGGTGGTTCCAGATTCTTCTATTACCGTTGGAGGAAGTTTTACAGGGCACGTGTGTGACTGTGTGAGTCACGGGGGTTGGGACGTCATCAGGTAACGGTTGGGTGCGGAGGCGGTGTCTGAGGACCTGTGAGTGTCCGTTCAGACCCGGTCAGAGGACACCCCAGGGACGAGGAAAGAGGACCCTGGACCACGCGTGTTCCAAAACAAACACGGGAGGTTCTCAGACAAAGGGGTCACGATACATTCAAGGTCTCGGGGACGGGGACGTCGTCCGGTGACGACTGTTCCTGAAGACGACCTCTGTTAGTTTGGGTCCAGACCGAGTCAGAGACACCCCAGAGACCCAGGGTCACACATATTCTAAAACAAACTCGGGAGGCTCGTAGAGATCGTCCATACCCCAAACTGAGATTTACACTAAAACACGGAGGATGACAGGACGATCCCGAAGACGAAACGAGGACCTATTCGTTCACCATAGAAAAAAACCACCCTGGGTTGGAAGAGGACGGCTACCAACAAGTCGTCACCCAACGTTAAAACCTCAAGAGTGTTCTCTCCTACTCACGTGTCGGAAGATGAGACAGTAGAAATTGAATATTCTTAAGTATATTCGATAAATTGAAAATTGAATGTACGTCTCATGTAGTACACCTGACGGCCCGACCTGCTTCGTGTTCGACCTTAATTCTGACGGCCCTTTTTATAGTTATTGGAGTCTATACTTCTACTATGGTGGGAATACCGCCTTTCACTTTTCCTTGATTTCTCGGAGAACTACTTTCACTTTCTTCTCTCACTTTTTTGACCGAATTTTGAATCGTAAGTTTTTGGCTTCTAGTACCGTAGGCCAGGATAGTGAAGTACCGTTTATATGCCCCTTTGTTACCTTCGTCACTTTATGAGATAAAAGAATCCGAGGTTTTCGTGACGTGTACAACTGACGTCGGTACTTTAATTTTCTGTGAACGAGGAACCTTCTTTTCGATACTGGTTGGATCTGTCGTATAATTTTTCATCTGTAATGAAACGGTTGTTTCCAGTCAGATCAGTTCCGATACCAAAAAGGTCACCAGTATATACCTACACTCTCAACCTGACACTTCTTGAGACTCGCGGTTTCTTAACTACGAAAACTTGACACCACAACCTCTTCTGAGAAGTTCGGGGAACCTAACGTTCCTTTAGTTTGGTCAGTCAGGAGTTCCTTTAGTCAGGACTAATAAGTAACCTTCCTGACTACGACTTCGACTTTGAGGTCATAGAACCGGTGCACTACACTTCTTGACTGAGTAGCCTTTTCTAAGACTACGACCCTTTATAACTTCCGTTCTCCTCTTCCCCTACTGTCTCCTACTCTACCAACCTACCATAGTGACTGAACTACCTGTACTCAAACTCGTTCGAGACCCTCAACCACTACCTGTCCCTTCGGACCGTACGACGTCAGGTACCCCAGTGTCTCATTCTGTGCTGACTCACTGACTTGACTTTACTTGACTTCCGGATTCTATAAATGACACACTTATAGAGGAGTGAGAGTCAGTACACACTGAGAAACGATGGGGAATCTGATATCGGGTGGTCCGGGAAGACAGACACCCTAAAAGGTCCATTCTTATGACCTCACCTAATGGTAAAGGAGGAGGTACCTAAAAGGACTGAGTCCCTACTTTGGACGTCGAGGACGTAATCGACCACTTAAGATATAGTGACTCGGTGGTCCCTTATATAAATCATAAATGAGAAAATATAGTTGTAAGGTTCGAGACGGGACCTTCTAGTATTTGATTATTGAGGTATTTATTCATGATGTCTATTAATTTGTGTGCTTCATATTAAGAAATTGTTGTCTGTGTTTCTATTATGTATTGGAAATTCATTCTTTCTTAGAGATCTGTGGAGATGAGTTTAGTTGATGGGATGTGGTAAACGAGATATTGTCAATCGTAGGTACTCATTATCGTAAAGGTCTTATAAAATAAGGTAATCAAAGTAAATAGGTAATTATACAAAGTTGATTTGGTTTTTACAGTGTATCTTTTAGTAATAAGAGGAGTACCTGTTTTCGACTCACAAGGTACGTGTCAGTGTGTTTTAGTGAAGTTTTGGAGTCGATTAATGATATAAAGGTGAACGAGGTTTTTCTATTTATTTGGAAAACGTTAAGGATCGTACCGGATAATCGACTACAATAGAGGTCAAGGTCTTTTGAATGTGCGGAGTGAGAATCCGAAGGAAACCCTGGTCACCGGGGTTCAGTTTGTGAGTTCTACAATCTGACTTTTTTTTTTTTTTCAAAATTTACGTTTTCTTTTCGACTGTAAATGACCAAAAATAAAGGTCGTCTCCACCTAAAGTCGGACCGGGTCCCAGGGGGTCTCTTGAGTTGTCAGACGTGGGAGTTTAGTGGTTGGAGGTGTCTTGTCAAGTGTTCGGGACGTCAGTCTCCTTTGGTCCTTCCTATTTACGAGAGAAAGGGAAACAAAGTAGGTGAGTCAAATAAGACCGCTACGACAAGAACAAAAGTGAAGACGATGATTGGACTGTCCTTGGTATGCGAACAGATTCCCGTCGGGAGTAAAGGTCGTCCAATGGTTCGGTCACACCCGTTTGGACCTCGACCTCGAGACTCAAGGAGTCTCTGTCGACACTTAGGTCACAGTGTCAGTGGAAAGGTTTGAACAGAATTAAAAAATAACCTGATGTTAGCGAAATTTTAAAACGTAATCAAAGGCGATATGTTGTTCCATTCAGTCAATACACATACGTATACCCGACGGGGAGGACTCGAAGGGAAGGGGAGGGGAGTAGACTGGGGAGATCCAGTAGTTTCCCGTACCTCGACTCGAGGTACACGATATTTCGTCGAGGGGTGATCGACAGATAAAATGTGTACCATCACATATGTACAGTCAGGATTAGTGGGTTAAGTAGGGTGGAGGGGCATTCAGTTTTTCTCTTTTTCCTGTTTCTAGTATATAATTGTGTATATACACCTTAGATCTTTTTACTATGTCTACTTGGATAAAGGTCCCGTCCTATCTCTGTGTCTAAAAAAAAGAACTATTCGAGTGTGGGAGTAAAAGACTACATAGAGGTTAGTAAAGTCTTGGGGAAGGAGAGATGAGAAACGGACTAAAGTGTCACAAGGAACGTCAGTTGAGACGAGGGAACGAGGTAGGACAAGTTGAAAGGAGGGACCTGGCAAGTAGTGGTCCGTATGTCGTCGAAGGTAGACCGTCTGTGAATCGTGGAGTCGCGGACCGGGACAAGATCCTTGACCTCTGTGGTTTCCTATGTAATCTGTATGTACGATCACACCTCCAGTCTTAGTCTTTGTAATTATTATTCACGATCCTGCATTAAATTTTCCCACTGAAAAATCCCACGTCGAACCTCGATGTAATACGTTTCAAGTGTCCCTTCTGGTGAGACGACTCGACTGTAGATTCGACTCTGGACTGTACATGTGACGACATAAATTTTGCCTACTACTGGTTCCTGGATGACATTCCGTGTCCCTTGGCACGAGTCACGATACACCGTCGGCCCTACCTCCCCCGGAAACCCCTCTTGCCTATGTGGATATGCACACCGACTCAGGGAAACGACAGACGGACTTTGTCAGTGTTGTAACAGTCAGTCGATACAACAACATGTCAGTGATTCGGTACTAGATAGGAAACGCTGGGGTACCTGTCATCGTACGGCCCGAGGGGTCAGGAAGTGGTAGAGGGTTTGACACGGGTTCAAGTACAGATAACTTAGCCACTACGGTGGGTTGGTAGAGTAAGAGACAGTGGAGGTAGAGGAGGACGGGAGTTAGAGAGGGTCGTAGTCCTAGAAAAGGTTACTCAATCGACAACAGTAGTCCACCGGGTTCATAACCTCGAATCGGGTTTCGTTTTATTTTACAATTTTTTTTTTTTTTTTTGGGTTCGACTCTGGACTCACTGTTTCTTCAGTGTCTCTCGACCGTCTTCTCCTGAGGTCCTCTGCCTTGACAGAACACTCTCCGAGGCTCCACCCGTACCCGGCCCCAGTCACCCGTGGTTTCGGTTCTTTCCGCACAGGACTCTCGACTCGGTTCCTCTCTGGACTCCCTCCGTCCCGGTCAAATGTGTCTCTGGGACGTCCCCTTCCACTGTTCAAAGCTAGTTTAAGATGTCCTCACTACCCCTTTACGAACAATATTTCCCGGTCTCTCATGAATCCGAAACGTCCGGTACACCAGAGACAGTGTCGATGCGTTGAGCTGAGAATAGTTATTTCTGTTTATGTTCACTCACTCACGTCGATCCAAGGTTATGTCCTGTAAGTGTAGTGACCTCCACCTGGTCTAGACCGACACCGAACATCGAACGGTTGGGGATACCGGGTTTCGGTTCCATACTCCCTTCCCCTACTCCTACCTCCCTCTTCGCCCTCGATGAAACGAAGGTTGGGTGGGACACCCCGTGTCGTACACTCTAGAATCAAGGGGTCGATTTAATCAATCTTGATTCAAGGGGTTGAATCAAGATAGGGGTCCCTAGCTTGGACATGGGGGACTCACCTCCGTGACCTGTACGTTTCTGGATTGGTGACCTGGTAGTCCCTTCGGGGTTGAGACGTACAAATTTCCACAGATGTCAATGTCATACTTCCTCCTGCGGTTCCCTAAATCTTATGTTCATCCGACGCAGAGTCGTCAGGCCTCCTCGGTCTCCCTTTCCCACTTACGTCTTCCCGAAGCTCGACTGACCTCTTTCTTCCTTTACACTCCTTAATTCCGACTGTGGGTTCAAAAGGGGCTTTCCTTGAGTTAGCTACCCCTCGTTAAGACTTTGTCCTCTCTAGTCTTTATTTTACTCAAGTAAAACCTCAGACCTTTAGTTCATCTCTAGAGGGGATTTTTAGGGACACAGGTATGTTCACCCGTCCGTGTCTCGACACGACTTCTAGTCCGCACCGACTTGAATTCTCTCTTTACTTGTGTCTATACCATAAACTATACTAAGAGTTGTCCATGTAAGTTCCTTCGTTCAGTCTTGTTCTTCGTTCGTCCAGAGGTGCGACTTTCAGTCGTTTTGTTGAACATCTTACAGCTAGTTTCCCTGTTTGTCTACGTCCGTTCTTACTTACTTCCTTAAGTGTCCCAGGACGACCCGAGGGGCGGTGGGTGGGGGCGGTGGCAGTAGAGGTTGAGGACAGTAAGGGACAGCTTAAAGTTTAGAGTGATGGTACTGAGACAAATAAAGCGTTAAGTAAACTGATGAATTTGGGGGAGGGACTTTGGTCATTCGGTAATAGATGTATACACGACGAAGAAAGAGACTACGAAATAAAAAAAGAGAAAAAATAAATGATTTAATACTTTTATACGGTTGTGTAAATGTCCTCTGAACCTTTTATGTCTTGTTTCAGTGTGTGTACACGAAAATTCGCGGAGAATTAATTTACGACGAAGATCGTGGAAATTATATTTAAGGTTGAACGGAGGAGGGAAAAGAGGTCTTCACTTCCGAATGTCCAGGTTCCATCCAAGGATCGGAGGGACTTCTGCGTAAACGGGAGGTACCCGGGGGAACTTTCTGTCTTTGACAAAACCACCATTACTCTACCCATTGATAGTAAGAAAAACTTGGTCAATGATCTGTAAACAAGACTAAACAAAGACGGAAGGTCAGTTGGGTGGGACACAGAAACACACGTACACACACGTGCGTGCACACACACACACTTCTTTGAAATCAAGACGGACAGAGACGGAGTCCCATACCTTATATTGTCTACGATATCGTTGATGTTTAAAAATACGAAAGTCTTCTCCTACTTCCTCCACCCCACCCGACTGAACTTCCGAGAAACCTAAGGTTTAGTCTGGTTTTTTTTTTTTTTTCAAAAACGTGTCAATGTTTTTTCACGTTCTCCTTTTCTTGGGGGTGTCTCAAGTTTCCCTAGATTCAAATTAGTCCGTTTTTGTTAAAAATATCGGAGTCCTTGGGTGAACCACACACTCCTTCAACTCGGAACCCGTACCTTCGGTCGTTCGAAATAAGAGAGACACAAACGTTGTTCGAAAGTTTCTTTGAGTGACACATTTTCTCTATGACCTCACCTAGTCTGAGTGCTTAATTACAACACTTCTTTTCGTCGAAGGGTGAAACTCGTTCTACCGTTCACCGGCCAGCCAATGTCTTCGGGGACAAGTCGATGGTTTGGAGAAGGTCCCCGGGGTAGTGGGCCAGACGAAGCAGAGAACGTCCCACGTGGTGCGCAAACTTTATTAGTAATGGAACGGAGGACAGGAGTGGTTACTCGGACTGAAGTTCTTTTTTTTGTGGGACTTTCTTCTCCGTAGTCTTTGACCGTTCTTCATGGTAGAAAAGAGATGACTTTTTACAAGGAGGAAGGACCCGGGTAAGTGTGGTCCGAAACAGACAAAGGATGGACTTCCAGTGTACGTACCAGTTTAGACGTAGAGTAATTAATGTTGACGACCGTTCAGTAATTTTTAGAGTAAAGTAAGAGGATAAGTGGGAGGAAAATTGACTGAAAAGTATTAATGTTAAGATAGAAACTATATGACCTGGATAATTTAAATTACGGTATGTCTCTAAAATCTTGAGGGCTTCTTTTCTGGTTACGACCTGACACAGGTAATGTTTTTTTTTTTTTTTTTTTCATCAGAAACGAACCCTTTTACATTCCTCCTTTGACATCTCGTAAGATGAAAGTACCTCTCTCTTTCTCTTCAGTTCAATTAACGTATACCAGTCATATTGCTGCGACAGGAAGACTTTCCCGATATTAATCGGTCGTAACAAAAGTGTTCGTCCTGGGTGGTTCGGCTGCTAAGGTCGGAGTAATGAAGAAAAGAGTTAAAGGGGTGGTCAATATTTGTAAAGATAAAAATAAGAAGGGTTTTGTATTTGTGATGACGTAATTTCTACGGGTGCGTATTCCCTAAGACTGTAATAGAGACATTTGCGATCCTTATTTATACAGAGAAGAGTGTACAGCTCAGATAATTTTCCTAATCCTCTCTCACCATGACACTGGGTTCCTCGGTGGTGACTTAACCACTGTACTTCTGTTTTTCGGGGTCACTTTGGAGAGGAGACTGACACAGTCAGGAACATGATTTCCTCAGTGTCTCTCTTCAGTAGACTTCGGGTCACACTTCTACTCTCCCTGTAGGCGTAGACTAAGTATTTAGGCGTTATTGTGGCAAACGTGGTTGTACCTACCTGTGCGTGGTAGGATTCACTTCAGTCTGTCTCTTTCTATCTGTAGTATACTATAGTAAATACACCCCTTAGATTTTTTTTTTACTATGTTTACTTGAATAAATGTTTTGTCGTTATCTCAGTGGCTGTGTCTTTTGTGTGAGTACCAATGGTTCCCCCTTTCCCTTCCTCCCTGCCTAACCCCCTCCCCTGACTGTACGTGTGTTATGACCGCCGAGTCTCCCATCTCTTAGGTGGACGACTATGTCCTCTGGGTCCGAGCTAGGGACCCAGTCCTTCTAGAGGATCTCCTCTACCGTTGCGGTGAGGTCATAAGAACGGACCTCTTCGGGTACCTGTCTCCTCGGACGACCCGATGTCAGGTACCCCAGGGTTTTCCCAGTCTGTGTTGAATTCCATGATTTTGTTGTTGTTATTGTTGTCGACTATGTATTTTATCTACTGATTATTCCTGGATGACTTATCGCGTCTCTTGCGATGAGTTGTGACATTACTTGATATACCTGCACTTCAGGGCGTCAGGACAGACTGAGACACGCTGGGGTCCCTGACATCGGGTGGTCCGAGGAGACAGGTACCCTAAGAGGTCCGTTCTTATGACCTCACCTAACGGTAAAGGGAGAGGTCCCCTAGAATGGTTGAGTCCTTAACTTGGGTCCAGAGGGTGTGACGTCCGTCTAAGAAATGGCAGACTCGGTGGTCCCTTCTTAGATCTTTAGTCACCCATATACATATATATATACGTATACTTAGTGAAACGACATGTCGCCTTCGATTGTGTTGAAACATCTAGTTGATGTGAAGTTATTTTTAATTTTGTTTAAATATTCCGTTTGTAAGAAATAGAGACACAGAGTATTATATTATAATTATAGTTACTTATAAATATCTTTGTGAAGATCCGGTGTAAAATCTGGTTTCAATAAATTGATTGCAATACCTCTGTTCTTAATGCTCTTACGGAAAAGGTCACGACTTTGAGTTGACTTTTACATCCAAAATCCAAAATTTTAGATTTAGCAGTCCAAAATTAACTTGACTTCCGTCAGTTAATGGGACTTTATGAGACGTCACTAGTGAGCGTGGGAGGTGGGACGTGGGGACGTGATTTGGGATAACGAGGGTGAAGAAGTTACCCGTAGGAACCAAGAGGGACGGTACCGGAACCAAGGCCGGTGCCGACGGAACCGACACGACTCTCAACGAGGAAGTCACGAGACGAGGACGTCAAAGGAGACGGACACTGGGGGGGTAGTTGTTGGAATCTATTGTGACTGGACTCAGAAGAGGTTGAGTAAGGGAGACAGTAGGTTCCACGCGGGACCTATATCGACATAGTTTCTGAAAACCCCAGGTCCCAGAGAGGCCTGGAGTGAAGGAAAAGGAGGGGACCTCGAGACAATGGACAAACGTCCACGGTCGACACTACCGTCGAGGAACCCTTTCGGAGGGACTCAGAGGACTCTGTTCTCCTTTCTACGGAGGGTGTACGTGTGTTCTGTATTTGAAACGGGGTAGTCTTAGGCACTGGGTCACAAGTCGAGGGTTGACAGGGGGGCGAAGGATATAAGGGTCTCGGATTGTGTTTCCGACCGTGTTTCGTCCGTAGGTGACCTCTTTTCACATACATTACTTACTCACCTACGACGAGGTTACCTATTCACTCACTTACTTGTGTTTGTACTTATTTACTTGAGTTCAGGAATTCTTCGACGAGACACTACGTTTGTCAGTCAGACCTTATCTTCTTTTTTGACACCTACATACGTTCAAGAAAGTCGAGGTGCACGTACCCGACAGGGAGGTTTCATATTATTTCTGGGGACCTTAGATAGTTTCCTCAGGGAATAAATCCGTGTTCTATGTATTACTCTATAAGAACGGAATTTGAAAAATTTTTGGGAAAAATAAAGCATAACCTCAAGTCGGTTGCCTGTTACAACACTATCAAAGTCCACGTCTCGTTTCCCTGTTTCGGTGTGTGTATGTACATAGGTAAGAGGGGGGTTGGGGGGAGAGTAGGTCAGACGGTGTAGTTCGTCTCAAGAGACACGATCTGTCGTCCAGGAATAACCACTAGATAAAAATTTATATCGACACACATGTACCGGTAGGGTTGAAGAATTGATAAAGAAGGGGCGTAAGAGGGGGGTGGGGTGGGGCCGAACGATTTTTTAAAAAGTCGTTTCGTGTCCAACTCTCAGGAACATTTAGACCGACAGTTGTCCCACTACTCTTTGAAGACAATTAGACTCCCTCCCCTCGTATGTGTACAGTTGATTCTCCCTCGTACCCTGGGGTTTGTTGTTTCAGGGGGTCCAGGAGTCCCCTTGGAGTTTGGCTGGGAAGGGATCTGTGTGTGTGTTTAGTTCTGTCCGTATGTTCCAACGTCATCGTACCTTGTTCAAGGAAGGGTGGTTCCGATTCCTGACGTCCTAAAATCTCGGACTGGAAACGTAGGGGTGACCGGTGCCAGGGACGAGTCAATATATACGTGGTACCTAAACACCCGTCCAAGGAAGTGAAGAGAATCGGACGTAGGACCCCGATCTATTTTCCCATGTCTGTAGCCGTACAATATCTTGAAATTCTGATTTTTGGTATAACACGTATCTTCTGAGTTATTTATGATCGACACCCCAACGTTCCGTAACAATCTCAAGCTCTGATGACAAGAGGTAAGAGAAGTAGTGGACGGTACTGCTAGTTGTCACGAAGGGATGTTGCCTAAGGGAATCGTTGGACGGATTTATTACTTCACCGGTCTCTCCCTTCAAGGTTTATAGTTAAATCTAGTTTCGACTTGACTACTGTTCAACTGTACGTACCTTAGGTTTTACTGAGGAACGAGAGTCTCTCCTGTGCGGTCTTGAAAGTAGTAACATTATTACTAGGCACATGTGGTTAAAACGGGTAACGAAATTTTTTAAGTTTTTAAGTAGTCAAGGTCGAACAGGACAGATGTACACTGTTGTGTAGCACGACCGAACAACTCGTCACTTTGTGGGTGTAACCGCATTCAGTTAGTGAAAGAGCTCCCGCTCCCTTTTTTTACTTTTGGTACCTTTTTCAATGTGAACCTCCCGTTTTGTAGGTGGGTCAAGGCATACTTGGTGATCCCACCTCCTCCGTCTTACTAGACCTTACCTTCTGACACTATTCTTTCAATAAGGAGACTGTTCGAAAGCCCTAACTAGGAGAACTCCAGATAGTGTCCTGTCATTGTCTAAAGTCTTAAGAACAAGTTTGTCCTGTTATTGTCTATTGTCTAAAATCTTAAAAACAAGAGAAGTATACTATCCGTTTATTGTTCTCTGACAAGAACAACTCAAAGATTTAAGTTCTATTTGTTCTTAAAGTCGACACTGTAGTAGAGAGCCGTTACCGGAAACGTGCGAAGTCCGTCAAATTACTGTACGAGGGGTCTACTTGGTAACGGGTGGAGACACTCCCCCCGTCCCTCACTTTCAACGGGTCAGGATGGGTAGAGAAACACTGGGGTACCTGACATCGGGCGGTCCGAGGAGACAGGTACCCTAAGAGGTCCGTTCTTATGACGCCACCCAACGGTAAAGGAGAGGTCCCCCTAGAAGGACTAACTCCCTAACTTGGGTCCAAAGGGTGTAACGTCCACCTGAGAACTAGTGGGACTAGTGGTCCCGTCGTGGGGGGCGTAACATCACCCATAGTATGGAGTAGACTAGTCTCCAATCGTAGTTCGTACCGTTGTTTGTGAACTTCTATTACAGATTCCACCATAGATGTCCCTACCCCAAAACTAAGACAGTCGTTGGGAGTCTCTTATGTCACTCACTCTAGAATTCTTTAAACTGTCTGACTTATATAAGGTTTTCTCTGTTTTAAAGGTAAGAACCGACGTGTTGAACGTCCTAGAATAAGGAGTCGGTTCCTACCTTGGCTAGGGATGACGTCACCTTTGTACCTCAGTTGGTGACCGGGTGGTCCCTTAAGGGTTCTATGTTGTAAAATTATCCGATTTTGATTTATTTCCACAAAAAGTTTTATACATATAATTCTTTTATTTCCTTTGATATTACTCTCCAATCTAATTCTCTATCTCTGGGTCCTTTCTTGATAGAGTTGTCATAAGGTATATATATATATATATATAAAAAAAAAAAAAATTTATTAGGGTATGGAACGAACAACCCCGAAGGGACCACCGAGTCACCATTTCTTAGACGTACGATTACGTTCACTATACCTAAGTTAGGGACCTCTTCTTTACCGTTGTGTAAGGTCATAAGGACGGACCCTTTAGGGTACCTGTTTCCTCGGACTGTTCGATGTCGGGTACCCTAACGTTTCTCAACCTATGGTGAATCGTTGATTTGTTGATGTTATTTGAATTAGAAATTTTGTTCTGTTATCGATGGTTTTCTTTGCTTCGGAATCTTCTGTGAGAACTCTTTGAAATAAAGTCTACTATTTATATTATTTTAACGGTGCTATTATTGTGGGTATTGTCATGTATGACTAACGTGTCATTCGGGTCGTTTTTCTGTTAATAAAACGTTATATGTAAGTACTTAGAACTTTTTAGGACTTCATCTATAATAATAGGTGTAATAAGCAGATGTTTTTGATCTTAAGATTCTCGATTTTCCGTTTCTTCTCGTTCTGTGTTTTACTACTTATAAAAAAATAAAATAGTAAAAGAGTCAGATTCTAAATACAAAATTTGTAGATAAAAAATAGAAGAAGCAGGATAACCTCTTTCATTCGAAAAACTTTCGTTTATTAATTTGTACTTTAGTAAGAGAGGTGGTAGACACTTCAAAAACAAACCCCATGTTATTACTCATTTTGTCTTTAAAGTGAGAGATTTTGGGTTCAGACAGTCTTAGTGTATGAAAGGAATAACTTTTATGTATATACCGAGAAAAATCTCTCTTTCCTCCCTTTCCCTACTTTTAATCTGATATCTCTGAAGAAAAAAGAAAAAAAAAAAGATATTACATCGGACCGCACGACGTCAGGTACCCCAGTGTTTTTCAACCTGTGTTGACTCGCTGACTTAACTGACTCAGGCACACTATTAAAGACCTATTTAGGAACTTACTTAGGGGTTGAAACTTAAGTTTATATCTAATTAGATAGGAAGAGGTACATGATGTAAACGTGTCTAGAGAAGTCTCTAGGAAAATGGTTAAATACTGTGAGAAGAAACGATGTAGACAAAAGACAGCACAGAGACGGGACCGAAGTTCGAGACCTGTAAGACTAAGAAGAATGAAGAGAGAATATATGGAATTTTAGACAGTCCTCAATAAATAATACACCCAGCTCCCCTACAAGGAAGACGTGACTGACACAGAAGACTGAGAGAACCCCAATGAATACCAGAGTCACAATACATAACAAATTCGAGTAGAAGTCGTTCTCACTCGAAGGGACTACCGAGTCAACCATTTCTTAGGTGGACGTTACGTCCTCTGGGGTCAAGCTAAGGACCCAGTCCTTCTAGGTGATCTCTTCTCTGTCCGATGGGTGAGGTCATAAGAACCCGAAGGGACCACCGAGTCGACCACTGTTTAGGAGGACGTTACAACCTCTGGACCCAACCCTTCTAGGGGACCTCTTCCCTTACCAATGGGTAATGTCATAAGACCGGACCTCTTAAGGTACCTGGTATGTCAGGTACCCCAGTGTTTCTCAACCTGTGCTGACTCGCTGAAAGTGAACGTGGAGTGAAAGTGGGAGTCGTTCTCACTCGGGACGTCCTTGGGTCCTAGGTTCTTTCCACTTCGGTACAGATCTCTCGGCCTGAGATCACCCACCAGAGTCTCGGTCTCTAGACCCCAAGAGAATTGACGGTTACAGAGACAAACTCCGAGGAGTGAGTGTTCTTATCGTATCCAAACGTAGATGTTATGTACGATTCAGCAAAATTGGTACAGGTTGAGAAACACTGGGATACCTGACATCGGGTGGTCCGAGGAGACACGTACCCTAAGAGGTCCGTTCTTATGACCTCACCCAACAGTACGGGAGGAGGCCCCCTAGAAGGGGTACGTCCCTACCTTGGGAGTAGAGAAATACACAGGACGTAGCGTCCAGGTAAGAAATGGTCCCTAAGGGTATTTCGTCTACACCACGAACTTAAAGGGGAAGTTCTCGGACAATGTGGGTGTCGGTCGCAGGGAGGGGGACGAAGGATCCTCCAATGAAGAAAACTTGAAGGTGAACACCGAACATAATTGAAATGTCTCCTCCAACTCAAAGATAAGAAGGACGGGTAGTCCTTGGGGTGATGTACGTAGAGATTCGTACCAAATTTTGAGGTCGGAGATTCCGGAAGGTTGGACCCAAGGATGACTCCTAAGGTCTGGACTGAGAATGCAAACTATGGACAAGGGGTTCTGAAAGAGAAGAAACGAAAACCTCGTGGAGACGTAAAAAATTACGGTAATATAATTCCACTCCCTAGAGAGGGCAGTTGAGTCAAATGACAAAACGACCTTTAGAATTTATTCTGGACAGAAGAAATACAAAAGTGTATTAAGGAGTCCTTGATTCTGATAATGGGGTTTTACTTGTCTCTATTAATAAAGATTGTAAAAGTACAACTATTTATGAGTGTGAAATTTAGACGTCCCTTCTCGATATGTTAAAATTCAGGGATGAAAAATAAATTGTAGACGAAAAATTTTATCTCAAATTTAATGATTCCATTTAGAGTAAATTGGTAATTAATATAGGGGGAGGTTTTGTCTTGTATTTTTGGGTTCCGTTGTGTTTTAATTAGAGACCCGGGGTACGAAACCCCGAGTCGGGTGTGTGTAAGATTTGAGAAATAAACCAGAGGGTATTTGTGGTTTACACTCTACTTAAGTCACCAATCCTCCACTACAATTTCATCCTTTTAAAAGTAGAGCTTGAGTTTAGAATTAGAAAAGATTGTCAAAATATTCAGGAAAAATAAAGTCGGTGGTCCGACGAGTTTTACTATACACACATACTTTGACTATACACGAACTTTCAGTAAGTAAAAAAAATTTTGAATTGAACGACTCATAAAAATATTTATCCGTTACTAGAAACTTCATAAAAAACAACAAATAAAATGTTTTAAGACAAAATCCCAAAAAAGGTAAAATAAAAAAATAACTTCATATCAACGAGTTTATAATTAAAACTACACATTTTGGTAAACATTTACGAATCTTTTCTTTAGTCCTCGACGGGTCTTTTGTAAGTCGTGGAATCGGCTTACCCTCATGAGTTTTCCTAGGGAGTCACTGAAGGACCAGTACATCCGTGTAATAAATGTTTAAATAAAAACAAACAAAACATAAAAATAAAGAAAATTATACCAACCCTTTGGGTGAGTAATTTCTGGAGTCGTGAAGTATCATGTAGAGTAATCTCATCCTAAAAAGTACTCTGGAATATTAGGTCAACCCAAGAAGTGTGACAGACACACCAATAGACCGGTCTCCTTAACCCAGAGTCTGATATTTTCCGTGCTCAGGGAGATTAGATGTGTACTTGTTTATATCGTGGATCCTTTAGTGACAGGTCACGACTATCGAAGTAAAGACAAAATGAGGTAGACTTCTGCAACGACAGGAGATTCTCGAGTGACCAGGGAATTGCGAGATGTCTACTATTTTTATTTGTCGACATCGGTAGGAGTCAGGACGTGACCTACACCTGGATTCCTCTCAATCAGGTAATGGGGGTGGATGGTGTCATCTTCTCCCTCCAGTGATACTACTGCGTCCCGTCTTGTCCAGTTTTCGTTTAACGACCCTACTCTCAAGAGCTTCCAGTGGGCCACCCTAACCGACCTTTCACCGAGATCGAGGCCGTTTACAAAAACGAACCAAACTTCAGCAGCGTTCTCGACAACGATATATTGTCTTAATGTGTAGGAAACCCTCTGTAGAAAGAGAGTGTGCCTCACACTTTAAGAACTGCTATAGCTGTCTCCGAAGTGTATCCATCTCTCCATCTTCTTTAGGTCGCGTAAACTGTTAATGTTTTGTACGGTGTCTACCTTATAATAGATTGGTATGAGGAGGGAGGCGGAGGGACGATCCGTCGTCAATATGCCAGGAGCGGTTCTCGATGTCTGGACGTCACTCAGCCAAGGAGTCAAGTTCCTTTTGTTAAAAATTACGTACGTCACCCTACCGACTTGGTTTTTTTTTGTTTCATTTCGTTTTATTTTTCCGTAGAGTTCACTGGTCTTTTTCTATTCATGTACCTTTATCCGTCCCACACTTCATCTTGTATCGGCCCCTTTTGTGTCATAAAGTAACCAACGATTTTTTTGTCCCCACAAGTCCAAACCGAGTCCTTCTTCCCCTTCAGAATTTGTTCTTGTCATTACCATTTGTGTACGGTTCGAGTGATATTAGAAGGATGAAAAAGAAAGTGACGACACATGAAATTTAAAAGAGTATCGTCCGTAGAAATTGTTGGTTGATACATTTAAATAATAAAGGTATACAAGAAGGGAAAAGAGGGGGATTTAAGGTTTGTAACGGGAGTTCTCGAAAGTTTCGACTTAATTTAGTCTCTTCTGTAACTCGTTAAAACACGTCTGTAGAAACTCTGACTTCTTAAATACAGAATATTTACCACACTGATTATGTAAACTGGGATTGTGTTTGAAGAAAATATCGGAACGTACTTTAAGGATGATGTGTAGATATAATCTGTCCGAAGTGTCCAGATCTACTTTATAGGAGGATACTTTAATAGTAGCATCCTCCCAATGAACATAAGTATTCCTTTTTGGACTATCTTACAATTTCGAAAGGGTTACTCTCTACCTACGGAAAGAAAATAGAACGAGGAACTCCCCTTTTTTTCGAATGCCCCAAAGTCTATTTCGAAGAGTCATAGTGGATTCTCAATTAGTGTAGTTTCTATCTCACTCTAATTATAATACACACACGTATGAGTCAGAGATCCACCACAGGCTGAAAAAACGTTAGGGTACCTGACCTCGGGTGATCAGAGGTAACAGGTACCCTAAGAGGTCCGTTCTTATGACCTCACCCAACGGTAAAGGAGGAGGTCCTCTAGGAGGACTAGGTCCTTAGTTTTGGCACAGAGGACGTAGAGGACTTGACAGTCCTTATAAGGGGTGGTGACTCGGTGGACCCTTCGTCCTTCCCACTTAAGAAAACGTGGTCGAAAGTGTGACTTATTAATATTAACGGTCGTAAAATGTTGCACTCAAGAAACTTTTGTACGAATCAGTGAGTTTCTCTCAGTCTAAGGAGGATGGGTGCAGTTCTCTGTACTATTTCGTGGTTGTGTCGAAAGACAAGAGAGTTGGAAAAGTACTTAGTAGGAACTTCAGAGTTCAGTAAGTTGTTATAAAGAGAATTTCATACTCTTTTAATTTTTTTGCTCTCTCTCTCTTTAAGAACGAGAAGAAGTTTCATAGAGTCTAAACCAACCTTTTTCAGACGACCCTCTTAAAAAGACAGTAGATAGTTCTTTTACAGATCTGGTCCGAAGTTATTCTTTCTCATCACTCATGACGGGGGACAAGTCTTTATTTATGTTCTCTCCCGTGTGTGCAACAGATAGTTGGTCCCAAAATCTTGTGTTTTATAAGGTGCTTCGAATATATTCCTAAATGAGTACCCTGTCTACGTAGCCTTGGCTACTGTTTCGAGACCTCCGTTTGCGACACTCGACGGGTACAAGGAGGAACGATTACCTTGGGTTATAGTATCTCGTCGTTCTCCACCCTGTTCTCCTCGTTCACTCGAGGAGTGGATCTCCCACTTTGAAGTCTCCCTCGGTTTTATGAGTCGGTAGTTCTATTATGAAATTACGTCATAAAAGTTTCTACACGTACGCACGATTCAGGGAAGTCGGTACAGGTGGAGACACACTGGGGGACCTGATAGCAGGCGGTCCGAGGAGACAGGTACCCTAAGAGGTCCGTTCTTATGACCACACCCACCGGTGCAGGAGGAGGTCCCCTAGAAGGGTTGGGTCCCTAGTTTGGACGTAGAGAATACGGAGGACGTAACCGTCCGTCCAAGAAATGGTGATCGTGGTGGGAAAATTTACGCATTTAATTGTGTTTTTTTCGAGTACTTCTTATGAAAGTTATAAAAAAAAGTTATACAATTCATTTCTATAACCTAGAGGTGTCTCAGACCTTCCTCTGACATGACTAGAACTGATAAATTTTAGACTTGTCAAACAAGTAATA
Organism: Capra ibex; assembly: GCA_006410555.1. Classification (NCBI taxonomy): domain Eukaryota; kingdom Metazoa; phylum Chordata; class Mammalia; order Artiodactyla; family Bovidae; genus Capra; species Capra ibex. Next base: position 53,999,172 of record SJYO01037955.1, on the reverse strand, counting down.
CCTAAAAAAACAAACAAACAAAAAGTATGTATAACTCAAAATTTATGACGTAATCGAACAAAATTAAAGACTTAAAAAACCACGGAGAATTTATACGTATGTTCCACTGAAGGAGTAGAGTGGTGTCAGGGTCCGGATGATCTGAGTCCCCAATTAAGTACTGAAAAGGGTAAGGTAAAGAGGTCCGTGAAGGAAAGAGAAATGTTGAACTCCGACGGCACACTGTACCGAGACCGGAAAACGTATACTTGTACCGAGGGTACTTTCTAAAACGTAAACAACAACTAAAGACTATACTTTGTCTACTCAGTTTTTCAACCAATAGGGGGTAAGAGGACGACAACGGACGGAGACTTGCGGCGGTTCTTGGTAGGTTTGCACTTTATTTTTGTTTTCCGTTTCCGGTTAAGGTACTACTACTGACTTGTTTTACTGTCTTGAAACCAGGAACTCGAACCTACGGATTAAGAAATTCAACTCAATTTCTCGTTATTTATAGGAATGTTAAATTTGGTGATAATCCAGTCAACAGACAATGAACTTCGGTTCTATAAAAATTAACTACGATATTGAATTGTCGGTCATTCAAAATTCTCATTCTCAAAAGTTTAAAGTGACGTAATCACTGAATTTTTTATGTGATAAAGTAGAGACTCAACAAACAAAGATCTATCTTTTTCACGAAACAGATTTCACTTTATACTAAGGTGAAGTTATACAATTAATTAACTCCTTTACACACTTTTTGACTTTCCAGTTTGGTAAGATATATATACTTTATGTAAGTAAAAGGGATGATTTGTAAACACTATTTTTACGGTCATAGTTGTTACAGTTACCTTTAGAATTAAAGATCAAAAGAGAATATTATATCTTAAAATATAATAATAATAAACTTCTTATTCTGACCTACCTCAAAAGACTTTCTCTATTCCTTGCCTCGAAAGGATCACCAAGTCACCATTTCTTAAGCGTACGGTCACTCCCACTGTGACCAAGTTAAGGACCAGCTCCGCCTAGGGTGTACGGTGTCCCGTCGATTTGTGTGCACGGTGTCGACTCGGACACGAGACCTCGGGTCCTCGGTGCCGATAACTCGGGTGTACAGGACTTCCGCCACCAGGAGTTGTCTTCGGTGGCGATACCCTTCGCGTGTGTGGTGTCACCCTCTGACCGGGGTCAAGAGACGATGATCTCTTTACAGGTACGTCGTTGTTTCTGGGTTGTGTCGACATTTATTTATTTATTTATAGTATTTTTCTCTCTATTCCTTACAGAGTTGTAAGAGACCCGATGGAGTAATAGGATCAAACTTCTCGTTAGCTTAGTAGTGACACCATTCCGGAAACTATCTTATTCGGTTATATGCGTAAAAGACAAATGTCTTTAACTCTAGTTTTCCTTTCCGTTGTTCTCTAAAGGAAAAGTAGTCTCTGAGTCAAGTGTCGTCTTAATATTGTTAATGTGACGGAAGAAAAGGATCGGGTCAAAAAAATTTTGTACTTAATCCTACGAAAGGTTTTTTGACTGAGGCTCTTCTACGGTCCTATGTTCGCAGAAATGCATCGGAGTGTCCTTATCGTCGACTGCGGTCAAAAATAATACATCAGGATCTTCGGTTTCCAGGTATGGACACGAAGGGTTGTACCAGTAGTGGTCCTTATCCACTGATAAATATGAAATTAAAATCAACGTGTTCGTTTCTTCTAACTCGTGTCTTCTTAACTACGAAAACCTAACACCACACCCTCTTCTGAGAACTCTCAGGGACCTGTCGTTCCTCTAGTTTGGTCAGTTAGGATTAGTTTTTCACCCGTTTTCTTGATTTGTCTGTAAAGAGGTTTCTTCTGTATGTCTATCGATTATTTGTGTGCTTTTCTACGAGTTATAGTAAGTGATAGTCTCTTTATGTTTAGTTTTGGTGTTATTACATAGTAGAGTGCGGTCAGCCTTACCAGTGGTAGTTTTTCAGATGTTTGTTTACGACCTCTTCCACACCTATTTTCCCGTAGGAGAATGTGACAACCACCCTGACGTTTGACCATGTCGGTGATGCCTCTTGTCACACCTCTAAGGAATTTTTGACCTTAGGGTCATTAGGGTGACGATCCGTATGTGTGACTCCTTTGGTCTATCTCTGTGCACATGGGGTTACAAGTAGTGTCGTGACTTACTTGTGACGAAGGTACCTTCGTTGGATCTACAGGTAGTCGTCTACTACCTATTCCTTCAACACCATGTGTATGAGTTACCTTATAATGAGTCGATATTTTTCCTTACGTAACCTCAGTCAAGATTACTCCATCTCCTTTGACCTCGGATAATTTATCTCACAACCACCAAATTACTGATTCAACACAGACTGAGGACGTTGGGGTACCTGACATCGGACGGTCCGAGGAGACAAGTACCCTAAGAGGTCCGTTCTTATGACCTTACCCAACGGTGAAGGAAGAGGTCTCCTAGAAGAGTTGAGTCCCTAGTTTGGGTCCAGAGGACGTAACGTCCGTCTAAGAAATGACTAAATCGATACTCCTTTCGGATATCTCTCATTTCATTCAGTCTTTCTCTTTGTGGTTATGACATATAATTGTATATATATATACCTTAAATCTTTCTACCATTGCTGATAGGATATACGTTCCGTCGTTCTCTGTCTCTACATTTCTTGTCTGAAAACCTGAGACACCCTCTTCCCGTCCCACCCTACTAAACTCTCTTATTGTATATATAATGATATGTGTTTTATCTACTGGTCACGTTCAAGCTACGAGTTTCGGCCACGAGACCCTGTCGGGTCTCCCTACCCCACCCCTCCCTCCCTCCACCCCACAAGTCCCCTATATACACGTGGGTACCGGCTAAGTACAACTACACGTCGTTTTGGTAGTGTTATAATATTTCATTAATAGGAGGTTAATTTTATTTAATTAATTTTTATTATTTTTAAATTTGTTAATTTTTCATTTTATTTTGTTTCTCTGTTTGGTCAGTTAGGATTTCTTTTAGTTGGGACTTATAAATGACCTTCCTGACTACGACTTCGACTTCACGGGCATGAAACAGACGGACTACGTTTCTCGGTTGAGTGATCTTTTCTGTGACTACGACCCTCTCTAACTCCCGTTCTCTTCTTCACCCGTCGTCTCTTACCTTACCAATCTATCATAGTGACTAAGTTACCTGTACTTAAACTCGTTGGTGAACCTCTGTCACTTCCTGTCCCTCGGACCATATCACATCAGTACCCGAACGTTTCTCAGTCTGTGCTGAATTGTTGTCTTGTTGTTATTCTATATTAAATCCGTGTCATTGTAAATCGTAAAATTTAAGTTACTGGAAATTGTTTACCTATTTGAAATAGTGGTGGGGGAGTTAACACTGTATTTTATAAAGAGTACTTTATAAAGGTCATTTAAGTAAGGACACGGGAGGTGAGGTAAGATGCAGTCCCCTGTAAATTGAAATTAGGTTATACAACGTAAAAAGAAGGAAACATACGGAAAAGAGTTCCTAAGAGACAAGGAATAGTCAAGGATAAGGTCCTTGCTCATCTCGACGTGCGTCGAGAGTCCTGACTCTAGTACTCTTTGCCATAGACGAACCTAAGGAAAGACATTGAGGGAAGTCACTGAGAAAAGTCGGAGGTGCTGGAACATACATAGTCTGATAGGTATAACACCGATAACTATTTTAAAGTAGGACACATTATCGACTCATTAGTAGAAAGATTTCTATATATTCGGACGTAAGGACGATTATTTCGTGCGAACGAGGTAGTCTGGAACCCAGTCGAATAGAAAGAAAAAGAGAAAGAAAGGGTGAAAGGAAGAGAGAGAGAGACAAAGTAAAAGAATAGTAGCTGAGGTCTGGTGGTCCAAGACCAGGTAATTTCCTGGGGTTGTTTACCTTTGTCTTAAATCAAATAGACTGAAAAGAATTCACTCGAACTTATCTGACGAATAGAAGTTTCTTAAATAGGTAAAGTAGATTCGACAGTTTAAGTAACAAAAGATAGTGACAGAAGAATTTGACATCCAAGCCAGCCATAATTACAGAGGAGTAAGTAAGGATTATAACTACTTATAGAGAGAGAGAACAAGGATAGGTAGATCAATCTCCGAATAACTGTAATAACCACAACAATTTCTTGATTCAAAATTAAAGTAACTAGAAGTAATAAAAAATAAAAGTGAATATTACTAAATATGAGTAGAGGTAAAAGAAGAAAGAAGACAAATGATATTCAAATTAAAATAAAAAAGTCTGAAATAGGTAGGGATTATATTCGTTTATCACTAGATTTAGGGGGGGATGGTTCGAGACGAAATTAGTATATGGTATTTAAACCTATTCAACCCGAAAATAACAGTAAGTCTACTTTATATAAAGTCTTAAGCGGAAACTAAAAGATACACTAGATACTCGGTAAATCTTTATATAACGAATTTAAGTTTGTATTAAAACATATATGGTAAGTCGATGACTAAAAATCAAACTCAAACTACACGAGTAACTAATGTGTCGGTACTAAAATTAGGAAAAATTATACAACTCTGAATGAAATACGACTAGATACAAACCGAAGACTTAGCGACACGATTCAGAACCTTTGAGGAAAGTCGTTCGACTCCGTTAGTATCTTGGGTAGAGCAAATAAATGAAAGGGAGTCTTAAGTATTAGGATGAGGTAGGAGACGGACAACAGGTGACAGACTTTTGACATTAACGATTGTAAGGCAGACCAAAAGAACAGATTTAGTACTTGCATTTAGTTTAGGGAAAAAGAGTAGTAATGGTCTATCATTTCAGGGGATATAGTAAAAAGTTGAATTTTTAGTACAAATGGTTTAGAACTAGTTTGTTCTTCGTATATTCTGTCTTCGAGAGACGACTAAGTATATGTTAAAAGTTTTAATCATAGTCTATAATGCCAATTTTTGAGATAGTACTTTCTTAAGTTTGTAAGTATATAAAAAGTAACCAAACGTAAATATCAGGGGTTTTACAACTCAATCCATAAATAAGGAACCTAATTAACTAATTAATTAGGTACCTAAATAGTCGATTCTACAAAAGGGGTTGATACTTTACCTTTCACATACCAAAGGTACGACTTCTAAAAGAAAACATTTATACGAAAAGATTTCATCCTGACTGAGGAACCTTCATTCTTTATTTTCGTAAGTCCACTCAGGATTTAAACTTACTTAGTACGAAATAAAATCAGATAATAAAATTAAGTCTTCTACAGACTTAGACCAAATTGATAGGTGTGTTTCTAAACTTTAAAAGGGAAATTGAGGGTTTAATATTGAAGAGTTGTGTGAAAACGTAATATATCACTCTTTGTAATTTTAGGTTTATTTTAAGTATTTCTGATTTATAAGTCTAAACAACAGGGAAGGAGTGGCGATCAAGGGTTTAACGATACGAAACACCTTAGAAGTTTTTAACGAGGAGCCTTGAGGTTTGAACATATACGTGACTGATAAACTGTAAAAGTGAACCTACGATTTCTTAGTGGAGTGTGAAGTTCACAGGTTTTAACTCGGAGACTTTGAGGAAGGTTCCCACTGAGAGAATTAGAAAGGGTACAATCATTTATGGTAAAGGTGGGACGGGTTGACGGGTTCGGTTTTTGAGCTCTCAGTGCGAACAGAAAGAAAAAGAGAGTATATATGTTGAATTTTCCTTTGTGAAACCTGTACTGTAGGTTTGCGTGATATTGGTCTTACACCTGACGACGGATGTGAAAGTAGGTTCGATGGTGGTAGGGGTCGGGTCTAGTGGGAGGTCGAGGGTTTTACGAGGGAGACGGGACGGGGTGCGTGGGCGAACGTTACGTCGGACAGGAGTCGTGCCATCGGTCCCGCTGTGAAATTCAGTATAATCCAGGAATGATGTGGTAAGGAGACGAGTGTGGAAGGTCACCGAGGAGAACGGACGCACACACGATTCAGTGAAGTCAGCACAGACTGAGAAACACTGGGGTACCTGGCATCGGACGGTCCGAAGAGACAGGTACGCTAAGAGGTCCGTTCTTATGACCTCATCCAACGATAAGGGAAGAAGTCCCCTAGAAGGGTCCCCTGGGTCCCTAGTTTGAACCCAGAGGGTTCAATGTCTAAGAAATGGTATACTTGGTCGTCCAGATATAGCATAGTAGCATAATAACAGACAGAGGGGATTGTCATACATTTGAGACTCATTTGGTAAGACAAATGGCCCCTTTGGGGCATTATCTGTGTACAGATCGTGTAGTATACGTGAGTCATTTCTGACTAACGTATTAATTATTTGACTTGGAGACGAAAATAGAAGTTTGTTCGTCTTCGATTTCGTGAGAACTACTCCACTCCGCTAGACCCCGTGTTTTTATGTTTACTCCTACTGTCAGTAATTAGTGGAAGACTCTCGACGGTCCTCGGGAGACGGTCGGGTCCGTAAGTCCCGTAGTCCCAGAGCAAAGTGACTAAAATAAATTATCCCACACGTCAGACGGATTGTGTGTCGGGTCCCCCCGAAAGTTGTACCCTTACCAGTCTCTCATAATACTGTTGCAACGGTAGAAGGTCTGACCTCCCTAGCTAGTGAAACCCGCACAATCGTATGTGACAGTGGACTAGAACTGATACTTGGTGCACTGCGTACACGAATCCGAAAGACTTCAGGTAGGGACTGAGTGTCCTACCTTTACCTTTGCATTCTCTCTTTAATTTTTATTGAGGTGACCATCCTTATCTCTCTGTCTACATCCCTGTACCCCGCCCCGAGCCTACTTCCCTCTGACCCTAACTGGAGACACACGACGACACACGTTTTACCGATCGATCCCCCTTGGACGAGATATCGTGTTCCTCGCGTCGGACCCCGAGACACCACTGGATCTTCTCGCTCTACCCCACCTCTCCTCCAGGTTCTCCCTCCCCGGTATACACATGTATGTCGACTGCGTGAAGTAACTTGTTGTCTCTATGTGTGCTGTAGCATTTCGTTGATATGGCGTTAATTTTTTTTTTTTTTTTTGTGAGGAGAAATTTTTCGAAGTCCTTTTATTTTCCAATTCCACGACTAATCTAATCATTTGTGTGATTTATTCTAAACCTTTGGAGTCACATCAGAAATAACATACTTATTGTCTTTTTAAAGTCGCGACAACAGACGTCTTCGTCCGTCTTGGAACCAGAGGAGTTTACAATGGTACCTACGAAGGAAACGGAACTATAATCTCCTACTGTCCCTCAATATTTAGGTTCTTTTTATAACGAATTAATTTTGAAGCAGGTGAGATGTAAATTAGAGGTTGACAAAAAGTGTCCATTTTATTCTTATTCTAAAAATAGATGGAAGTGACACTCTTTACCTATTTAACGGGTGAATTTCCGAATCTTTCGGATATTATACGAACTTGTTTTTATTTTATTGTAAGAGAAACTCCGATTTGGTTTACTGATAAAATTTAATCTAAGGACTGTTATTGAAGTGTTTTAGAATAGGGGTTTAAATTACGTTAGGGTGACTTGATGAATTGAATATTTCAAAATGGAAATGTTAGAATCTCATTATCTTTGATAAAGGGGTGACTCTTTTTAGTTAGTTTTTAACCAATAGAGTTCTATTTTATATCTACAGAATATGTAATAAAGTAATCACCAGGATCTTGTGTTTTCATTATGTTTTCAATAACTAGTAAGAGTTTTGAGGTTAATAAAAGTAGTCTTGAATTAGTGACAAATATTTTTTTTGTATATTGTCTCTGGGAGTTTTCAAAAGTAGTTAGTTTCTAGTTATTGTTATACTTTCCTGTTCCATCCATAACCTTATTAAAGTGGGTTTCTTATTACGTATCACCAAAATATTACTGACGTAAAAGATTGTGGAGATACGTGAGTACTTACTAGTAATGTATTCAATATCTCAACTTTTAACTGTAAAAATTATAAGGTAAAAAAGTCTCTCGTTTGATTGTTGTGTGAAATCTCATTTTTTACATAATCGTTTACGTCAAGAATTTACACATTTTGGGACTTGTCAGTAACCTTCCTACTACGACCTCGAGGGTATGAAACCGGTGGACTACTCTTCTCAGTTGTATAATCTTTTCTGGGACTACGACCCTTTCTAACTGTTGTCCTCCTCTTCCCTTGTCGTCTTCTACTCTACCAACTTACTGTAGTGGCTGAGTCACCTGTACTTAAACTCGTTTTAGGCCCTCTGTTACCTGTCCCCACGGACACCCACATGACTCAGGTGTCTCAACGTTTCTCAATCTGTCCTGAATCACTGACTTTCGTCATTACATATTTTGTCCGTCACACACATATGGAATCAACGAAGTGAACGTTTATCCAAGTTTATAAAAGAGGTACACTGAGACTCTAATGTGATACTCTTTATAAGTCAGTAAACGTACTATTGTCTTCAATTTAAAAACTATCCAGCTTCCTGAAAAATATTATCTCCTAGATATCCTTTGTAGGGGGGGTGTTCATTTGAGTTTCCTCCCATTGAGTATTGGACGATACTTTGGTTTCTCTTAGTGTTAACTAAATACATTTAAAAACAAAAGTGTTTGTTTTCGTGACTCAAGTTCTGTTACAAGTCACCATTCACCAGAGAACGATGTGAAATTAATTTAAGTGTACTTTTATAATTTTGCTTAAAATACGTTAGATAAAATTAATTTCATTTAAAAGGGTTAAGAAGGAACCTCTTTCACCCGGTGACAGTACGTTAATACGTCTTAATATTGAGTATTTCCAGTTTACCGTTCATATACTGATCCTCTTGTCCCTCTTTATGACCTTCGGTAAAATAAGTTCCAAATGTGCGAATCTGAGATTTTAGACTGTCCCTGCGACCTTTAATGGACGTTGTCGGGGAACACACCATTACTCGTAGGATCTAGGATTCTCTACTCTATTTTAGGTCGGTCCTAGCACTTTGATGTACGGACAGACCCCGTACTCTATGGCCTGTCGGTTTTGGGTCTCTCTTTTACCTCGGAGCACCTTGTACATATGCCAGGATCCTACAAGTACTCCGGTTCTCTGTCCATACCTCTGGACTCTGTCCATACCTCGGTGGTATGTACCATTTTTGTACCTACCTGGATCTCTACTAGTTTGATTCGGTCTTTCTCTTTCCGTTTACGGTATACTACGGTGAATATACATTTTAGATTTTGTGTTGTGTTTACTTGGAAACAACTACTTCGTCTGTGTCTCTTGTCTGTGACGTCAAGGGTTCCCCCTCCCCTCCCCTCCCTAACCTACCCAACCCTTAAACCCCAATCGTCTACAGCTGATCATGTGTCTTTTCTCTGTTTGTTGTTCCATGACATCTCGTGTCCCTTAATACAAGTTATCGGACATTATTTGGTATTGCCTTTTCTTATACTTGTCCTTTCGTATATATACGTATTGACTTTGTGAGACGACATATCGGTTTTAATTGTTAGAACATTTAATTGATGTGAGGTTTATTGTAAAATTTTTTTATGATTCACGACAGTCGATTCTGTGACTTCTGTCCGGAGGTGTAATCAGTATTGTAATGTCAACGTTCAGGTTCATTCGTACTCAGGTCGTACCGAGTGAGGTCGCCTCCGGGAAGAGATACGTAGGACACTTTAACGAGATTAGGGATGATAACCGAGTCCGAGAGATTTGTCGGTCGGACGACCCATTTGAAATTAGTTATTTGTTTGTTTTCGTCTTACACCGTGATAGGGGAATTCACCTGTAATTTGTAAATTTTGAGTAAACCTTCTACCAATACTCTGAGTCATTCGTACGACTCTTTGTACAACAGAACTTCCCAGTGATAAAAGGGGGAGAAATAACCTCGTCTATAAATTCGTTAGTTGTTCCTGCCTTCACACTTCGCAGACAGCACACAGTCCCACAAAATCGTCGGTGACGTACTAGTCCCTATTTATAAGATCTGGTACGTCAGTCCCCTCGTTGGTACCTCTGTGTCGTTCGACTACCCCGAAGGACTCGTTACTTGAGGTGTTCTCTTCTCCTCGGACCTCACCGTTTATAAGATGGTTATAGGACGGTCGTAGAAGACGGGTTGATCCGTTTAGATTAGTTCTGAAGCTACTTTGTACGAATCGACATTACTTTACAAGGACATCTGAGAGGAACTCATCTTAGCGCAAGTCTCACTGGGGTTGCATATTTTGATTTTACACTTTAAACTTTATATGGGGTTTATAGTTCTAGAATTCGTAGTCCCACTGGGCCAGGACGGAAATAACGAGAGAGTAGGTACGAAGCAATATGAGAGAGTCTGACAAACATCTCTCGTGTCTATTCACAAATCCCCCGTATCGACACCGGTGGACGAGTCGATATTTTCCTCGGTAAAGTTCCTGGCTGACCCGAGACTTGTCAGTACCCCTTAGAAGACACAGACAAGAACCAGTTGTCAGAATAGGAAAGAATTCTTGCCGTGAAGGAAGGATTTCGGGGTAAGAGGACCGGGTGCCGGGCGGACGAGGAGGAGCCGCTTCTACCTCAGGACCCGTTGGGGGAGGACGACTGACGGGACGTAGGACCCAAGGGGGCCGGAGGGAGGGGACCCGAGGGACCCCCACCCCAGACGAAGGACCCTCGATTAGGGAGTGGACACGGGGCATAGGACAGGGGAGGATGTCGGGACCCCCGAGACGGATCAGTTAAGGAAGGGGGACAGAAAAGAGAGAAGGGGTAGTTGTAAATTTCTCCTAATTCATTACGAGAGAATTTTCGATGAGGGATAGGAGGACAGGGACGGACGAACTTTGTTATTAAGAGATAAAAATGTAGATAAGGAAGTTGAGTGTGTGTAGGGAGGTAAGTAATGGTAGATCAAAGTAGGGGTAGTGACGAGACTTCGACGTGACTACTTACAGTAAATGATTTCCGACTTATTCAGAACATCCACTGTGGTGCGTATTGTGGTGGGAATACCGTCTTTCACTTCTCCTTGATTTCTCGGAGAACTACTTTCACTTTCTCCTCGAACTTTTTCAACCGAATTTCGAGTCGTAAGTCTTTTGATTCTAGTACCGTAGACCAGAGTAGTGAAGTACCGTTTATCTACCCCTTTGTTACCTTAGTCACTATCTGAAATAAATAAATAAATAAATAATAAAAACGAGGTTTTAGTGACGTCTACCACTGACGTTGATACTTTAATTTTCTGCGAACGAGGAACCTTCTTTTCGATACTGGTTGAATCTGTCGTATAATTTTTCGTCTCTGTAATGAAACGTTTGTTTGCAGACAGATCAGTTTCGTTACTAAAAGGATCATCAGTACATACCTACACTCTCAACCTGATATTTCTTTCGACTCGTGGTTTCTTGACTACGAAAACTTGACACCACAACCTCTTCTGAGAACTCTCAGGGAACCTGACGTTTCTCTGGGTTTGTTAGTTAGGATTTCCTTTAGTCAGGACTTACAAGTAACCTTCCTGACTACGACTACGACTTCGACTTTAAGGTTATGAAACCGGTGGACTATACTTCTTGACTGAGTGAACATTTCTGGGACTACCCTCTTTATAACTTCCTTCCTCTTCCCCTGTCGTCTCCTACTCCACCAACCTACCGTAGTGACTGAACTACCTATACTCAAACTCGTTCGAGACCCTCAACCACTACCTGTCCCTTCGGAGCACACGACATCAGGTACCTCAGTCTTTCTCAACCTGTACGGACTCGTTGACTTGACTTGACTTATACAGGTGGGTTTTCTATGCGACTTCAACATTGGAGTACTTGGACACTATTAATACTAGAATAAGCCAGTATGCTAGAACTACATTAATTAAGTCTAAATCAGTACGACCCAATCCCACCCGGGATTTAAGTTATTCCGAGGATAAGAATATTTTTCTTCTCTTCTGTTCTTGTAGGTGTGTCTCTTTTACGGTACACTGATGTCTGAGTCTCTGACGTCACTACCCAGGTGTTCGGCTCCTTGCGTCCTCTAACGACTGCTGGTGGTCTTCGATTTTACATCTTTTCTTCTTAAGAAGGGACCTCGGAAGTTTCTCTCGTGTCGAGACGACTGTGGAACAAAAACCTGAAGGTCGGAGGTCTTGATATTCTCTGGTACAACAACAACAAAATTTAGTAGATCAAATATCATAGACCAATCTCGTTGTGACCCTTTATTTATGTGGTAACGACTGTCAAAGATTCTCCCATTGGTAGGCAAGGTCAAAAGACTTTTATGTCATCTCAAAAGTCACGTGTACGATTCAGTAAAGTCAGTACAAGTTGAGAAATATTGGGATACCTGGTGTCGGGTGGTCCGGGGAGACAGGTACCCTAAGAGGTCAGTTCTCACCCACCGACACGGGAGGAGGTCTCCTGGAAGAGCTGGGTTCCCAGTTTAGATACAGAGATCCTCGAAAGTCCCGATATGGGGTTTTCTCGGGCCCCCTTTAGTCCCACTCAGACAGTGGGATGGAAGACCGGGTCTATGAGACTACCGGTGAAGGGAGAACTTTTTCGAGAGGAAGGACCATGGGTACTGAGGTCGAGATTCGATCAATTAAGGTAGACTACCGTCGATCCTTGAGTCTAAAGAGTTGGAGTAGAGTAGTAAAGTCCGAAGGGAAGAAATGAGGCGGACCTTAGTTGTCGGTTCTTGAACCCCGAGCGTGAGTGACGGAGTACCAAGGAGGAACTTTTGTAGTTGTTGCAGAAGACGTCTAAAGGTCTTAGGTGGGTCAAGAAGTGTAAGACGATAGGTAGGACGTCGAGTCCGGGAGGACGGGAGAAGTGTCAAGGGAAACCAGTGTCGTCGTCGGGGTCCCCACCGAGAAAGGTGACGGACAAGAGGTGGAAGGTACGACTCGGACACACCTGTCTCCCTCGGAAGATCTCTACGGAAGACTCCGGGATGTAATAATTTAGAAGGGAGATTCAGAGTAGAGGGAGGTGGAAGAGAGGTACTAGACTTGACTCTAAAGTACCGAGTGACCAGAACAGTGAACGGTTTTGGACGACACTAGGGAGACACTCTGAGTATTTGTAGAATAGTGTCAGTAGACCCTGAGTCGAGACCAGGACGTCGTAGGATCTTTCGTAGGAGTCGGTGAGGACACGAGTTCGTGAGGAGACGTCGGGTCCGGCGACCAAGTCTGTGGAAAAGGGATCCGAGGGTACGTGGGCCGTTTCTGTGGAGACACTCCTGGGAATTACCTTGTATTGCGTTGCCGGGAAAGCCAGACATAACGAATTCTGTAAGATTTGGGATTTATCCTTGACACAAAAAATGAAGACAGAGGAGTTTTAAATCGTGTCTGAGGCCATGTATTATCCGAGGATAATTTACAATCAACTTATAGGTGAGGTTTAACAAAAATTAACTAACTAATTAACCTCCTATTAACGAAATGTCATACTACCAAAGACGGTATGTTATTACGCTTACTCAGTATTAATATATATGTATACATACACATTTACATCTATAGATGTATATGTGTGTGTATAGGGAGGGAAAACTCGAAGGGAGTGGGGAGGGTAGGGTGGGGAGATCCAGTAGTGTTCTATGGTCCGACCCGAGGGACAATATGACGTCGAATGGTGATAAAGGGATCAAATGTGTACTATCTCATATATCCCGAAGGGTCCACCGCGATCACCATTTCTTGGACGGAGGGTTACGTCCTCTACCGTCCAAGTTAGGGACCCAGTCGTTCCACGGGACCTCCTCCCGTATCGTTGGACGAGAACCATAGGATACGTGTATTCTCGGACTCCCCCGCCCCGATATCGGATACCCCCGTGTGTCTCAGTCTGTACTGACTCCGCTGAATCGTATGCACTTCTCATATGTACAGTTACAACAAAGGAGTCAAGAAGGATGGGAGAGAGAGGGGCCGACACAGGTGTGCAGGAAAATTTTTACGTCAAACCTTCATACGACTCTACGGTGACTGCGTGATACGTACGTACGGATCAGTCATCGAGTCAGTGTAGACTGAAGCGCTGGGGTACCTGACATCAGAGACGATCCGAAGAGACAGGTACCTTAAAAGGTCCGTCTTATGACCTCACCTAACGGTAAAGGAGGAGGTCCCCTAGAAGGGTTGGTTCCCTGACTTCGGTACAGAGAACACAACCATTCGTCCAAGAAATGGTGACTCGGTGGACCCTTCGGAAACTACTTGATGTCCTAACAGGGTTTAGGGTTTCGGATTATCACACGAGACGACCTTTCCGACCACCCTTAGTTTGTGAGTATGGTTCTCGTTCCTCTTATTTTTTTACCGTGTTGGGAGTACTTTCCCTTAGTCCGTTCTAGATCGTTTTGGTGTCCACGTAAGTGGGAAACTGGGTCGTTAGGGTTAAGGTCCTTAGAGACAGTTATCGTGTGAACATTTTTTATGGGTTTCTAACAAGGTCCTCCAGGACATGTAACATTGTGATATGTACTAGTATAGGGGGTCATTCCTCAACAACTTCTCTGACCTCGAGTAAGGTGTCTACTCTCGGTACACTGTTACTCTTCTTCACTGTATTTAGGTGCAATGACTCCGTACCTGTGGTCAAGTATAGGACTACACTTTTTTACGAGCTATCTCTCTTAAAACATATGTACGATGAAAAATTCTTTTCTCCCATACTTATATAACCATGTACATATACACACACACACCTTAAAACAAATATAATTTTTTCTTTGTTTTTAGTATTTGATATTCATTTTCCACTCGATTTGCCTCTTTCCTCCTTGTTCCATTCCTTTTGTCTCACTTCAGTCAAAGAGGCTTGTGGGAACAAAATAATTAACCCGAAATTTTATAATGTCTTAATACAGTTAAAACTTTTTAGAGTTTTCGGTTTTCACTTTAATTGATACAAAACTCAACTACCGGGTTGGTATGTTTGAATTTAAGGAAGTTAAAGTTTCGTCAATAAAACGAAGTTTATAGATCACGTTAAGTATGGGACTACTGATTTTCTTTTTAGTGTGTTTTCCCAAAAGACATCAGTTGTTCCTGACGACGATGACGACGATTCAACGAAGTCAGTACAGGCTGAGACACTCTGGGGTGTCTGCCGTCGGGTGGTCCGAGGGACCAGGGACCATAAGAGGTCCGTTCTTGTGACCTCACCCAACGGTAAAGTAAGAGGTTACGTACTTTCACTTTTCACTTTCACTTCAACGAGTCAGCACAGGTTGAGAGTCGTTGACGTCGGATGGTCCAAGGAGTTAGGTACCCTAAAAGGTTCGTTCTCATGACCTCACCCAACGGTAACGGAAGAGGCTTAGTTGTTCCTGATCTCAACGTGTTTTGGTAATAACACTTTGTTGACTCACACATAACGACTGTTTCCGTTTCCTTATTAATGTAACTGGACGTCTCTCTCCTCAGACACGTGTTGTCTCTTTCTGTCTCTGTATCCTACCTTCTCCAGACCTTCTCTAGGGATCTCAGGAACTCTACTTGACCTTAGTAGGTCTTGTTAGTTCACACGACACCTCTTGTGAAAAGAATCGAGACATGTGACTGTTCTGGAGTGAAACCGGTGAGGACACGAGGTTAGTCTACTTTTGCCGACGAAGAGTCCAGTTACCTTCCTTTACCTATTCTCCTCACTCCCCGTGGAACAATAGGGTCTCTTATTTCTTCGGTAGTTTCCGGTGAACTCAACAGAGTCTTTTTGAGTCCTCCGTTGGAGTTCTCGTAGGGGAGGGGATTCGAACTTTACACTAGTAACATAGTAGATGTTCTTATTTTCGACGTTGACTAACTTTATATAGTTTATAACTTTAGGTACATAATTTTTATTGAGATTTTTTTCGGTTTGTATTGTAAAATAAACAGGGGAAACCTATTATAATCTCTTGGTTGATTGACCTGATAATAATTTTTACGGTGTCCTTTCTTTTTATTCGTAGGCGAGACGGAAAGGATACAGTCTGCGTGGGAATCCTTTAAGTCTATCAATTCCTCCCTTTCAATGATATATATCTTTATTAAACCGGTAATTCACTTCTTTCTCATCCTTTTACATTCTGAGGATCAAAATGTGGGTACGTACTTAGTCATCCAAATCTCCTTACTTACTTACTAGCAGTCACTGACTAATAAAGTATCGGGTCATTTCCAGTCCCGTGGTAGGTACTGTGTCATCTCTATTTTTCTCCGTATGGACTTGGACTCACCGGAGTGTAATAGTGAGGATCAAATACCTTTGCAATCCCTGTCTTCCTGTAGAGTCACTGTGGTTACCCTTCGTGACACCTTTACGATGTCCTGTCACTTGGATCCAAAGAAATTTTTACTTGAACGGTCCCCTCGTTGTCTTGTTGTGTCGTGCCCTCTCGACTCCTCTGAGCCCTCTCTGTGGTCGGTTGCCGTTGCATACTTGAAGTAAGGTGGGAGATGAGTTGTGTATATAATCGTTTTGCTCCCCGTTCGTAAGGACGCTGTTAGTCCCCCGAGTGTCATGAGTCATGAGCGCACTGCCAACGATTAAAATACCGTGACCAAATACAAACCCGAAAGCTAACAAAACTACACTATTGTCATCATACTTAAGGAGTAGAAACTATAAGTTCTCGACTTGACAATGCTGTTTTAACATGTTAAAGAACTTAAACGAAGTTTTATTAAACCACTTACACCCACTTCGTACCCACCCCTAAATTTTCTTTTTTTATTTTCTTACTTATTTAGGTCCCCAACTCACAAGGAATCTGAAATCTTGTCTAAGATTAAAACATATATAAAGTTTTTAAAAGACTGTGTTTTCAATGTTTTATCATTTTAATTTTATGATCACCTACTTACTAATTTTATGTTACAGATTAATATGAACCGAAGTACTATATTCACACTAAAGGAACTTCTGTCTCTCTTTCCGATCAAATTAAAAGTAGAACTTACGGATATTCACAACTCCCCATTTCTTGGGATTTTTGAAAAGTACTTAATTTATTATTTTCTTACACATGTGTATAATTAGTTAACTAGGATGTCTAGACACCTCTATAAACTCTGTCGTTTTTTAAGGCAGACGGTACGTTACGGTCTATTTCTGTTTCCGTATGTGACACACCATCCTGAGCCCGAAACAACTCTTTACGACTTCACTTCTTAAAAAACAAAACGAACCACACAACAATAAAGACTCCCAGTGTAAAAAGAGGGGACCAACTGTGAGGATCCCCTGACTGTCGTGGACAGTTTATTTGTACCGGAGTTGTTACCCTAAAAGATAGACACTGGTAAGACTCGAACTTAAGAAGAGTCAAAGTTTTATACTTTACCCCCTAAAGCATAAAAGCGAGACTAAAATTTGTTTTCAGTGTCTTATCGTCTCACTATTGGCGACGATAGGACTCGTACTTTGAACCCGAATTTGCCACGGAAACGTTACGCTCGCACGGACTGAGAGTGGAAATATCCTTTACTGGCCCACGAGACGAGAGACTGTGTCTCTGCTCAGACAGAGACCGACCCGCTCAGAGGTGGTGGGGTCCGAACTCTTGTCGGTGCGCTACTGCGTCCCAGGGAAGTACTACCCGTCCTCTGGCAGTTGCGACCCGTGAACAGATTGGTCTTCGAGCACCAGGGCAGTACACACCTTTCATGGATTTTGTGTGTCTTCTCTTTTCAAATACTTGTGCCCGAGTCCAAAAGTCATCAACCAGAAAACCATCTCGGAGTCGTGCGATCAACTTTTTCTCTCTCTCGTGAATTTTTTTTGTAGGGAAAAAGACCTTCTATAAAGTCTTTACACACATATATGCATATACATATATATATCTCTATATATATCTATATCTATGTATATGTCCGAAGGGTCCATCACGATTACCATTTCTTGGGTGGACAGTTACGTCCTCTGTATTCTCTGTGCCGAAGGTAGGGACCCAGCCCTTCTAGGGGACCTCTTCCTTTATCGTCGGGTGAGGTCATAAGAACGGACCTCTTAGGGTACCTGTCTCCACGGACCACCCGGTGTCAGGTACCTCAGTGTCTCAACCTGTGCTGACTTCGCTGAATCGTGTAGATAGATAGATAGACTTAGGTCTAGAGACAAGGAGGGTTACTGAAATACTCTATCGGGTAGGTAATATTTTCCCCCTTATAAGTGTGAATTCGAGATAGTTCAACAGTGGCAGTGGGAACTTGTTACATGAAATTCTGAACACTAGTAACAAACGAAAAAGGGAACCTTGTAGTAAGAATGGAGGGACGCTTCTGTGTCTAGATATACACCTTCGGGAGACTTAAGAAGGGGAAGGGAAAAGTTTTATGTTTCGGGGATAATTTATTCCGGTACTCGTAACGGGAAAGGATTATTGGACGAATTGTAGTACGGGGGTCGAGAATTTTTAGTAGGTGTCACCCACTCAAATAGGAAACTTTGAATGTCTACTGGACCGACGTTTGAAAGACCGATCGCTAGTTCACACTTAGTTTATTTTGGTTTCGCCTCGTGGATGACCCACTTTACTTTAGTGACGCGACCCTCGAATCTCTGAAATTTCTCGTACTTATTAAATTTTCTAATTATTCGAAATTTTATTCTATCCGAATATTTTTATTGCTATTGGGTTCGACAACCTTTTGGTATTTTTCTTCGACCTCACGACACCCTCAATCCCCTCTCTCGTACGACGATAAATCCCCTTAGTTCCTACCCGGGTTCCTCCTGAAGTATAAACTCAAATTAGCATCTCCTATTTGTCCTAAAGTTGTCTGTCTCTAAAGGTCGGTATTAGCTCTTCTCCTACTTTTCTGCGTGACCTACCCCATTCTCCTTCCTAGTCCGATGTGTCCGACCCTTGTCAACTGATATGAACTGGACCTGGGGTTTCCTACATCTCCCCTCTTCCCTCTTCGTCGAATCTCTCGTCCAACCCAATTCTAAACCTTCCACTTACTATGATTCAAGACTCCAGAGATAAAAGTATTTTTATTCGATGGTGTCATATAATTGTAATCTTCTTTACAATTGTTCTAGTGAGAGTGGCCTCACGTGTGTCCTTTAACCCATGTCTTCTCGTGTTTCCACCTCTTCAATTTAACTTCGAAACCGTTAACAGGTCTTCTCCCTATTCACCCCGACACTAAAGTCCCCGAAGTCACAGTTGTCTTTAATTCCGTTTAGGTCATTTGTGCGGTACACTACCCATTCCCCTTCAGGTCTTTTACCTTCTGCAGTATCTAAGAGGTTGGACGGAGGGTGACTTTCGACCTAGACCCAGGGAAGGGACGTTGGGACTTAGACCCAACCGAGAGACTGACGAGACGAGCCGACTTATATTATCTTCACTACTGTGGGGTCGAAGGTTCGAGAGTGGGAATCTCTGGCCGTCAAAGGTGAAGGACAGAGAAACTAGTGTAGGAGACCCTGTGACTCTATGTCCCAGGCTTTTCGGGGACTTTGGCGGTTCGGTCTCTCTGGTGTATGTCCAGGAGGATCGCTATAGAGGGTATATCAGGCCTAAGGGCCGGTCCGGGTAGTTCTGCGGACTGTGTACTTATTTCGACTTTGGGTGACTCACTGAAGTCATTCATAGGGTTCTCGTGTCCGTAGTCAATCACCTCGGCCGGGTTGAAGGAGTATTTGCCGATAACAAGGTTAGACAATTTATACCTCCTTGTCTTTCGTTTTTTGTGTCTGCCTGAGTTTCCTACATTCACGGAAACTCCTATCACTCCGGTAAAATAAAGGTTTATACTTTTTGTTGTCTTCGGCAAAATCTCCTCCTATACTAGTAAACCAAACCACGTACAACCCAAATTGTACGACTCTCTGTAAATTCCTTTACGTCGTCTGACACCTTTTAGGTACCACCTACGAGTCTTTTCTTTTTTTTTTGTCTTAAGTCTCTGTCGTATATTATAAATCTTACCAATTTTAGTACCCACACCAAGTCTGAGTACTTTGTACTCTCCCCTTTTAAACCGATTTCTCTTCATAAATAAATCTTCAACAATTTCTTTTCATTGGTGTGTTTTTATTCTCTTCTTTGTGTCTCGTAGAGTGTTTATATCGTGGTGCTCCCGGTTTGATTCGACGTCCCTCCTGTCCATATCGTGTGAAATTTTTCTCTGGCGCAGTTGACATGGGAGTACTCCGTCTCACTTCTGCCGACCGAAATAAATCAGTTTCTTGTCAGGCACCAGTTAAAACCTCAGTCAAAGTCTTTTTGTCCTCTGTCTTAGGTACTGCGTTCCTTGGTTCTTCCTTTACCTACTTCGTTTTCGCCCTGTCTTATACACACCATGGAACTTACAATTCATTGGGGTCTTTTAAGCTACTTCAGTCTATTCGTGATTCTCTAGTTTCAAGGCTTTTAAAATCCTCTGTCTTTTTTGACTAGTGATTTACACAGAGGAAAAGACTCCTCACGCCTCACCTCTGCTTTTACGTCTAAAATCTCCCTCTCCATCATATTCTGGGCCTTTTCGTCCACTGTTTCCTAATTCTAAGGTCTTCTCCTCCACCAACACTTTTTCTTCTTTCCCGAAGTAGAAATTTTTGTCCCACACAAGTACTTATATGCCATTCCCTGACATGTCAGGTACCCTAAGAGGTCCGGTCTTATGACCTGACTCATCGGTAATGGAAGAGGTCGCCTAGAAGGGTTGGGTTCCTAGTTTGGGTCCAAAGGGAGTAACGCCCACTTAAGAAATGGTCGACTCGGTGTCCCCTTCGGGTTCTTATGACCTCACCCATCGGACAGGGAAGAGGTCCCCTAGAAGGTTTAGGTCCCTGACTTGGGTCCAGAGGGTGTAACGTCCGCCTAAGAAATGGTGGATTCGGTGGTCTCCTCGTTTCTCTGACACCAATACTTTCCTTCTTTCCCCGAAGTAGAAATTTTTCCCCCACACAAGTACTTATATGTCATTCTATAGTACTATCACTACTCTGTCTCTACTATAGAGTTATATACTCTATATATCTACCTCTTTCGTACTTCACCTCCCATGCAGTAGAAAGTGTCAGAGGTGGAAGACTCAGGGTAACTGAGTTACAAGGACCCCCAATCTTTACACGTTTAATCTGTCTCTTTATCTACTTCCCCGACGTTTAGCACTGCTCCTTTCTCTTACCACAGACACCCTCCCTCTCTGACACTCGTTCATTCCGCCTCCTTCCTTACGTCTTTTTTTGACCCCAGGTCCCCGTGGAGGTAGGTCACCCCGGTGCCGGGGACGGGTCTCTGTCGTGTGACAGTACCTGTCACCTCAGGGTCAGCGACTCCTCACCCCGCGTCTCTACTCTTACGTCTAAGTTCTTCGTCTCCCTCTTATTCTGGGTCTTCTTGTCTCCACGGTTTCCTAATGTCAAGGTCATCTCTCCCACCAATACTTTTCCTGGTTCCCCTAATATTTTAATTTTCGTACCGACATCACCTAATATTTTAGTTTTCGTACTAATTAAAGTGGGAACCTTCACCCCAGTGTCAGACGTTTTGACCTCTGACGAGATCTTACGGTCGAATCTCCACTTATGTTCCTGGGTGTCCCTTATGGCCCCAGGGACACTGGACTCCGAATACTGCAAAGTGGTTTACTGTATAGAATTATCTTCAAACCCTAATTGTGTTTCTGTGATGATGTATATTTTGTCTATTAGTTCTTCCTGGATGAATGACATGTCGTGGTGTTTGAGATGAGTTATAAGACATCATTGAATGTACCCTTTTCTTAGACTTTTTCTTACTTACATACATATAGATCTTTATTTAATGAAACGACACGTGTACTTTGATTGTGTAATATTTAAATAGGCAACAACAACAACAACGACAAATCGGAGACTCAACACAGTCTAAGGACGCTGGCGTACCTGATCGGGCGGTCCGAGGAGACAGGTACCTTAAGAGGTCCGTTCGTATGACCGCACCCAACGGTAAAGGAAGAGGTCCCGTACAATGGTTAGTCCCTAACTTGGGTGCAGTGGACGTCACCGTCCGTCTAAGAAATGGGTGTTCGGTGGTCCCTTCGGGTTGAGATGAGGTTATATTTTATTCTTCAATTTAAAAATTTTTCTTAGTGTGGACAGTCTCCACGAGCCCACATTAAGACAAGACAAGTCTCGTTCCTCTACGTCTCGTGGGAGTGGTTGGGAGAGCCCTTTCCAACGTCGATCTAAAAGTGACGGGATGTAGTTTTGTTTACTACTACTAATTTTTTTATATATCCTTTCGATTACTTTCACTGTGACTGCCGAGTTGTTCGCGATCGACCGAAACACTGTCCGTCCCGTCGTTCGCGCCTGTGGGTGCGGGTCGTGGGTGGTCCGCGGGTCTGGTCATAGACACTGTGTGGCTGAGGGAGACTTGTCGCAGGTAGTGCCTCTACCTACCCTTGTGCCGGTGGAACTGGAGACTCTGACTCGAGTGCAATGGAATTCCGATTTTCGTTTGGGAAGGAGAACGTCTAGCGAGAAGTTACACAGTCTAGGTTCGGTTGAGTCTTGGGTGGAGACAAAACACCTTGTTCGGTGTGTCTGTTGACGGTCAACCCTGACAGAGTGCGAGTGCTATCGGCACGTAAGGTTAGAGTCACGACTGTAGAGACGGAGGACTTCCTTTCCACTTCTTTTCATTGTGTTTGCGGGCTAGGCAGCGGGCGGACCCTAAAACCTTCACTACTAATCTCTTCCTTTACGGCACAGTTCACTTTCTCGTCGATTTTCCCCTCTCTCGGCACCTAACTACCCCTCCTCTACTTTAATGTCCTAACGGCACAATTCGATTCCCTGCGTGTAAATTACTCTTGTCCACTAAAAATCTTCAAATATTAAAAGTCTGATATTGTACAATGGAAAAAAAGGATTTTATTTCCGTGATATTTGTCAGTAGGACCATTCCATGGTCCCTCCCTGTACGTCTCAACAGTAAATCTAGTCCCAAAAAACTCGTAGGATGGTAGTTTTGATTGAGGAACTTATCGGAAAATGAGATTCACCCGAGTCTATATTTGTAGTCCAGGAAGGTAGGACCTGAGAGTGAAGAATCACCTTATGGTACCTCATCCCTCTTCGTAGGAATACAGTCGTTCCAGTCACGAGGTAGAGTCTGTATAACTGTAAGTCTAGGTCCGTCAAGAAACAAGACCCTTGACAAGACGCGTAAATCGTGGTAGGGACCGGAGAGAGATGGGTGAAGGTGGGTCATTGGTCATCGCGGGGTGATAGACACGGTGACTTTTAACGGAGGTCTGAAATAGTTTAACAGGACCAACTATTGGAGACGAAACTTACACAGTTTTGTGGAGAGGGAGAAATCTTTATTTTCTTCGATAGTAGTGAACTTTCTAATGAAATTTTATACGAACATTTTAATCGGTTCACTTAAACATAACTTAGTAAAGGTCTTTTGAAGTTCTTTTTACTTTCAGTGTAATTTATATTGATAAATCGAGGTAACCCCTTTATGTACTCCTTTCTTAAAAGTTTCCTAGTTAAAGTCCTTTTCAACAAGTTTAAGGTAGGTTAATAGAGACCTTTTAATTTTCATACAAACCACTCAACTATGATTCGTTCACCAAAACAGTTATCCTTTTAAATAATGTCTCTCGGAGAAACCCGGCACGTTAGTTTAGTAAAAGTAACGTCGAAGAAGTTTTACGGAGTTCGGAAGAAAAGTCAAAGGACTACACCCTCCCCCCTCGGGAGATATTCGAGCTAGATTTCTTCGTTTTGAGACATATACACACAAACACGTTATTTATTGTAAAGGGCAAGTGTGGGTGTGACGTTTACTTATCCGAAATCCCTTGTCTTTTATTGACAACGAAAATCAAATTTTTTTTTTTAATGACGACAGTCTTCTTTTTACTTTTCTTACTTTCGATATGTTCTTCAAAACGAAGCCCTTGTTTTCAGAGTGATCAATAATTATTTTTGTCTAGGTTTTATTCGAAGTACCTGAAGAAAAGTCACCACCGACCAAAAGAAGACTCAGAATCCGATCTTCATCGGTCCAAGTGACCACAACTCTCAGACACCTTTGGGACGGTCGGGCCGAGGATGGACTACCGAAGTCCTGGTGGTAGAGGCTCTCCTACTTCGGTCCACTCTCTCGACTGGTCACTCGACGAGCCTCTCCTGGTCCTCCGACTCGAGGTGGGAGCGTCCTCATGTGGCTGGGTTTCTGCGAGACGGACACGTAGAATTGACATTTTTTAATACCAGAAACCATGGTCGCCTTTGTACTGTCGCAAACCTTCTGCCCCTGTCTGACGAGAAGGTTTTCCAGACACAAATGGGAGTAGAAAGGTTCGTAGAGCATCGGGAGGCGGTACCCTAGTCCACTCGGCGAGGGGGTCCCTGATTTCGGGGTCGGGTTTCGTTTTCGTCGTCTTGGTGACTTCTTTGGTCGGATGGGAACCTTGTCTGGTGCCTCGGACTACGGGCGTGTGGGACCGTGTCGGTTTGCACCGTAGGACCTCGGACCATGTGGTAGTCGTCGACGGTCCATTCGTCGGGCCGGGGTGACTTTGGGAACGTTCTAGAAGGTCGACGAAAGGGTTCTGTTGGGGAACAGGAAAGTGGTTGTCACGGGGAGGAGGGTTAAGGTGGTAGTGGCGACGGTCGTGGTTCCGAAGGGAAGTCGGGGAGGTCGGGTGGGCACCAGGAAGACCATTCGGAACGTGCACGTGGACGTGTAGGCGACTACGGAGTCGGGGTGCACACAGGACTCCGAAGGGTGATCGGTTCCAGTTCCGACCGGAGGTGGAAGACATGTGTGTCGTCGGCGGATGAGGCCGGTTGCACCGTCTAGGGGACGCCATTTGGGACTACTTAGTACTTGTCAGAGATAAAGGAGTAGCTCCCCAGATACCTTTCGGTATTGGAAGGTCCAAAGATTTAAAACTGAAGAGAGAAAAAAATAGAATTTGTTCGATGCAACTCGTGCATCACTGTCGGGGTTCAATCTGTAAGGTTGTTCGACTTGACCGGTAGACTTACTCAGTCTTTGGTGTATTGACTACAGAATACATCGTACCTCTCGAGTGGGTGGGGAGCGGTGTTTCGTTCGTGGGAACAGTCCGCTAAATAAGTCAGGGAACCGTGTACCCTATACCCTTCACAGAGTTTTTGAGTACTTAAACTCTCTACCTTCCCTGTGAACTTCAGTAGAGCAGTGAAACGTCGTCTCTTTCGTTTTCGAGTCTACCTGCCTTACCTAGAATGTCCAATTCCATTCTTCCTCGCTTGTCACCGTCCGGTACAACTTTGTCCTCGTTTTGGACGACCGGGAAACGGACCGTGTGGATGGAAGGACGAGTGTGAATCCCGGTGTTCAAGTTTACTGAGTTTAGTGTGGGTCTTTGTGTCAAGAGAGAGCTCTGATTTCGTTTTGTCTACTTGGGTACCAGACCTTTGTCCCCAGCAGTGATTAGGTCGGTCAGTGACTTCTTACGGTGGACACCCGTTCCCTCTCGGGACACTGTGTCCACGTTTCACTTCTTCCGTGTCAGACCCGTGAAGGTCGAGTGTCCACACACGTTAGTTCGTTCGGTTTTAGGTGGAAAACTATTTATGGGTCAATAGGATCTTCATTCTCGTTTAGAATGTTCGGTGTCCTTTTCCTCCTTAGGGAGACTTACCTCCTTCTTCGACACTGAAGGTTTCCCAATTTCAAGTTCTTCCCCCTTATTTCCAGTCCCCGGTAGGTTCGGGTACCCCACACAAGTCCCGACCTTCCTTGGACAACTTACTTAGACCCGAGAAAGGAGTCTTGTAGTCTGTAAGATCCATGACTGGTCCTCTACGGTAATTCACTTCTTGGTAATTTTGTTATTTGAATTCAATTACGTTTCACAGGTTCTTTTATCTAAGGAGAGAAGAAAAGGTTTTTGTTATTGGTTTGTAGTATAAGAAACCCTTTATATCGTTTTAATTTCAAAAGAACAATGCCATGACTCAGATATTTCCTTTAGTCCTACAAGTGGGTCCGTGTAACGTAGAAGTTAAAAATCCATGGAAACATATTTTCAACTTAGGAGAAATATAACAAAATTAGGGACATGGTACTGACGGTTTAAAGTTGGTTTTCTCCGACATGTGTTTACTTAATCATTTTGTAAAAATCCTTACAGAATTACTTTTGGGACTGGCGGGAGTTTATGTCTTGGGGAAGACGTACCGTGGAAGTCCATTGACTTGTTCTTGACTGAAAGAATGAGTGTCTAAAAGTAGTATAGACTTGACTCTACTCTACCTTAAAATACCGATATATTTTACTGGAGTACCATATTTTACCCTTTTTCGTCTGTAATCTGATAAAATATGTAAAGTTAGTACCAAGCCGAGGTCACTGGAATAAAATATAGAGAGAAGTTTCCCTTAACAATAATCTGAAAACGGAAAAAGAGGAACAAATCAAGGTCTAGCGGACCTCCCTAGTATTTTTATTTACTTCAGGTAGTCTATTTTAATAATAAATGTGTTTCCGTTATAATTAAAATAGACAGTCGTCCAAAATTTTGATTCACTTTCAAGTAAGTTACATGAAGACACGATCGATTTGGTTGTCCTTGAGAAAGATTTTTTCTTTTTTTTTTGAATTTATTACCAGGGTGTTCTGTTGTATTGATAATTATATGAACGTTAATGATTCCCTAAATAGGTCTCTTCAAGGGAGTTCCGTCCTTTGAGTGTACCCGTCTTGTTTTATTAGTGCAATATTTACTGAGAGGATCACACTGTTAATGATAAGTATCGAGGACAAGTAAAAATCCACTCTATCCGTCCTCCGCCTCACGGTGAAAAACAGAGAGCAGTCGGTCTCCCACGCTACAGCTACCACTGCACGTTTTCGTGCGTTGTCACCGCCCTTCTTACGAGGGGTTGTAGAGACGAGACCGGTCGTAGTGACTAGTGGACACTAACGGTTCAGACTGCTCGAATACGGTTCCCGTAGATAGTGGTGCCGTTGACACGAGTACTGGAGACGAGAATTTGCAGAGGGGTTTAGGAGAGAAGGGACCGGAGGAATTGGTACGGTTGTAAGTCTTGGGAGTAAAGGGTGAGAAGGGAAATTTACTTCCACGTTGAGCCGGACAGAGCTTGTAAGTAAAGAAGAGTCAGACGTGAGAGTCACCGGGTAGAGAAGTTTGAGTTACTGAACTATATCAAGGATTTCACCCACTGAAGGTTCAGATATTGTGAGATACTCTGGAGACACGTGTTAGGTCGAGACATTTGGTTTTATCTGGAGGAGGTTTTTATCGGGAGAAGTGTATTTAGTCTATCTTCCTCGGGTAGACTCCCCCCGTAGGAGTAGACGGAGTGGTTGACGTAGGACATGCAGGTGAAAGAGAGTAGCGACGAGGGGTAGACGAGACTGTAGGTTGAGTCTTAGGCTCCTGAGTGGAACGGAGGGGAGGAAGTAGAAGGGTTTCGAGGAGACAGTAAAACAGTGACACAAGACTCTTGCTAGGGGGTCGGGTGACCCTTTCTGGGACTACGACCCTTTCTAACTTCCGCCCTCCTCTTCCCCTGTTGTCTCCTACTCTACCAACGTACCGTGGTGGCTGTGTTACCTGTACTCAAACTCGTTTGAGGCCCTCTATCACTACCTGTCTCCTCGGACCGGATGACGTCAGGGGCCCCAACGTTTCTCAGTCTGTGCTGACTCGCTGACTTGTCGTTGTTGGGGAGGGATGGGATTTGTGGAGAGATAAAGAGTGGAGATGTTATAACCGGTAAAAAACTGTCTAAAAGAACGGAGGTCAGGCAAAAATTCGAACTAGAGACTCATTGTTGGAAGAGACTAAGAAAGGGTGAAAGGAGATGGGGGTACCCCGGGGATGTGTAGTTGTGAGTAAAGATAAACAGTGGGACTTAATGTTAATGGGTACATGCACGAAGTAAACTTTTATTCCGACACTGGTAGACTCGGAGACCTGTTATGTCTTCCATGTTATATATAATTTTTTTAGTAGAGTACTCTTTACTCAGTCACCTCTCTTTGTCACGTGTGAGTGTGTATGGAGAGATGGAAGAATAGTTATTACTACGAAGGTAATTTTACGTTAAGAACAAGGGAAAGGGAGATATTGAGACGATCAGTGACAGTGTCTACAAAATAAGGAGATAATTTTAAGAGGATTGTAGACCAGGTTTATGTTCCTAAGGGTGCCAAAACTCTTTACAGGAAAGATTTACAGTATTAAAAGGTTAATTACCAGTTTCCCTACTTCCCTAATGATATCCGTCTGGTCGATTTTTCTCCTTCAGAGTGACCCGGACCTCTGTACCTGCGTGTACCTTCTATATTGACTTCAAACACTTGGGACGTCCCAAACCTACAATAAGATCGCGTGGTATTAAGCGACGTTGACGAACCTTTTTTTTTAGTATCCTACTTTTTCCTTCTTTAATGTTGAGTGTCGTCTTCATTTAAGTAGTTTAAGTAACAACAGTCCACTTTTATGTTTATTGAACTTTATCGTAGTCTATTTAGACCCCGAAGGGGTCACCGAGTCGTCATTTCTTAGACGGAAGTTGCATCCTCTGAAGGCCCTCTGTTTCCAAGTTAGGGACCCAACCCTTCTAGGGGACTTTCTCCCTCACCGTTGGGTGAGGTCATAAGAGCGGACCCTTTAAGGTAGTTGTCCTTTCGGACCACCCGATGTCAGGTACCCCAGCAATTCTCCGTCTGTATTGACTCGTGTGTGCGTCCTCTAATATTGTCTATTTAAATGTATATTATCTGATGATTGTTAAACCCTTTTGATTCCACAAATCACTTTTCCGGTGACTAACCACAAAAGTCTAAAGTCAACCCTTACCGGGACACACCCTGTAGATTACTATGGATAATCCAGGTTACCCTAAAGGGGTCGCCGAATCTATCATTTCTTAGACGGACGTTACGTCCTCTGGACCCAAACTAGGGACCCAGTCCCTCTTGGGGACGTCTTCCCGTTCCGTTGGGTGATGTCATAAGAACGGACCTTTTAAGGTGCCTGTCTCCTCGGACCACCTGATGTCAGGTACCCCAGTGTTTCTCAGTCTGTGCTGAATCGTACGTGTGTGTAATTCAGGTTACCTGGTTGTACAGTTTCGAGTAAGTAATCTCAAGTTTAAACAGTGTTAGAAACCAGATTCTTGTTTTTTCTATTTGGAGTACTCATGATTAATGATAAACCCCCCGTCAATAAGTTTTTGTTCTTATTCTTTAGGAATGATTTTATTCATTATTGATATCAATTATAACGTAACGTAGAAACGTTAAACGATTCTCACTTACTCCGAAAGGGCCACCGTGACACCTTTTCATAGACGGATGATTGCGTTCTCTACGTCCTCTGAGTACAAGTCAGGGATCAAACCCTTCTAGGGGACCTCCTCCTTTACCGTTGGGTGAGGTCATAAGAACGGACTTTATAAGGTGCCAGTCTCCTCGGGCCGTCCGATGTCGGGTGCCCAAACTTTTCTCAGTCTGTCCTGACTCGTGTCTTCTCCCGTTTGACATTTTCAAGAGTAGTGTTCTTTTTTTATGACTCTGTGTATAGTTTTAGTTTCTAAGGTGGTAGTCTCACTATTTTACATTCTTTCACGTTTCTTCCGATACACCAATGCATGTTGTAGTTATGTGAAGAACAAAAGGACTGTGTTCGGATATTTTATTCGTAATCGGAAGAAAACATAAGATGTCTATATCTCTGTTCTGAGTTCCTCGAGGGCGTCTATTTGTCTTCTCGATTGTCCAAAAAAAACAAAAAAACAAAAAATGAAATAAAATGTTATGACATAACCAAAACGGTATGTAACTGTACTTAGGTGGTACCCACATATGTTCGAGGGTTAGGACTTAGGGGGAGGGTGGAGGGTGGGGTATAGTAGAGAGACCTATGTTGGGGTGGGTGTCACTCCTTTGTCTCGATTGTCAAAATTGTCCACGTAGGGACCAAGGTTTAGGTACCAGTAGAACGATGTGACTTCTATGACGGAGACACATATGTTATTAGTAAACAACTGATCTCTAACCTCGGGACGATCTGTGTACATAGCAGACCGACTTTTTTATTCGTCCGCGAGATAAAGATGGTTGACTGAAGCATAACCCGAACTTATACACAAAGGAACGTCTATCTTTAAAACGATTGATTGACCGTGGTAGTAAGTCACTGGGACTTCAGTCTCTAGAGGACCTGGTCTTAAATTAGGTCGGTCACTACTTGTACGCGGCGGACTCGTGTTGATACTCTACCGAAATCGTAGAAGACAGTAAGAGAAGGGTGGTAGATGTGTAGGAGGACCCTCGGGTTCTGCTCCTTCTCGTTGATAGTCCACCCCTTATAGTTACCTGTAGAGTCGAGGTGGAACTGGGACTTTGACGTTGAAGGTAGAAGAGAAGTGAGGATGAACTCACTTTTCTTAATGGAGGTTAGGTTGTTCCTGGATTGTGTGGGGATGGACGGTAAGAGGGGGTTTAGACGAAGGAGGGACTCAGG
The DNA here is from genome assembly GCA_006410555.1 of Capra ibex. Taxonomy (NCBI): domain Eukaryota; kingdom Metazoa; phylum Chordata; class Mammalia; order Artiodactyla; family Bovidae; genus Capra; species Capra ibex. The sequence goes on along the minus strand of SJYO01037955.1, from coordinate 53,968,710 downwards.
AGGGGTAGTATTGGTCTCAGTAAAACCACAGAGATTAAAGGGGTACACTATGAGACTGGGTAGTTGTTTGGGATAGGATACCGAGTGTGAAGTGTGACTACGACTTCGAGGTCTGAAACGGGTGGACCACGTTTGTCGAATGAGTAACCTTTTCTGGGAACTACGACACTTTCTGACTTCCGTTTTCCTCTTCTTCCGGTCTCCTACTCTACCAATCTATCGTAGTGACTGAGTTGTCTGTAATTAAACTCGTTTGTGGTCTTCTATCACTTCCTGTCCCCTCGGAACGTACGACGTTCCTCAGGTACCCCAGCGTTTTCTCACCCTGTGCTGGAGTACTGGTTTGTTATTGTTGTTACCCAGTGTGCGGACCGGGGGAGAGGGGAGTTTCCGACGTTAGGGTGCACTTCGACAAAGGAAGGGTGGACGTGGGTCGTCTGGGAGAGAGTAGTCTCAGAATCCCGAAGAGAGAGAACTGAAGGGAGGCGTCTTCAGATAATAGATGTGACGTTGGTCTCATTAGAAATATTTCTCTGACTTTTACAGTTTGAGTGTCTTCGTCTCTCATCTCGACCGACGGTCGTCAACCCCTCACCCTCTTTGGCCTTCCTCCTGTTTCTAAGTCAATGTACCCTACTTGTACAAGATCTGTAAAGTACCTGTCGTACCACTGGTAGCAGTTGTTATGTGTGCACACGAACTGTTCGCGATTGTCTGATCTAGAATTTGTAGGAGTAATGTGCCCGTGTGTGTCCATTGACCACTTCCCCGCCTACACAAGTCATCGAACTGGCACTGTTAGTAAAGAGTCACACATATGTATGTAGTTTTGTAGTGTAGTGTGACCGGATTACTATACCATACAAAAATGCTTAAGGATTATAACCTCCCGGAAACGCAATGTTCGGGTTTATATTACTTTAGTACCGTCTAACGGTAAAAAAAATTGAAAATAACTTCATATAAACGAAATGTAACAAAACAATCAAAGGTTACATGTCGTTTCGCTCAGTCGAGACACACATGTATATATATATATATATATATATATATATGTGTATATATATAAGGGAGAAAAACCCTAAAGGAAGGGTGAATCCAGTAAAATTCTATTGACTAGGTGAACGAAATAATTCTAGAATGCAGTGAACACTATAAACTAGGATAAGGTATTCATTTTAACGTATAATGGAAAAAATCCGAAAATCCACAACAATAGTTTCAATGTTTCAAAGTATTTTAACAAATCTATTAGTAGGTTATTTTAAAGGTAGGATAAACGAGGAATTCTTTTGTTTTGGTTCTTAGGGTAACCCGTGACACAATACACGACACGATTCAACGAAGTCAGCGCAGACTGAGAATAACTGGGGTACCCGATATCGGGTGGTCCAAGAAGACAGGTACCGTAAAAAGGTCATTCTTATGACCTCACCCAACGGTACGGGAGGAGGTCCTAGCTTGGCCATGGAGAATTCGGAGGACGGGACCTTCCACCCAAGAAATGGTGATCGTGTTGGACCCTTCGGGGTAACATACGACATTTATATACGTTAAAAATAAACGGTTAACATGGAGTTATTTCGACCTGTTTTCTTAGTTAATATTATTTTATAGATGTACAAAAATTTCCTACCTGTGGTGGGTGAAGACGTGAAAGGGGTCGTAAGGATACGTGGTAAGACCCTGGTGTGTGTGGGTACGTGTGTGTGGGTCCATGTGTGTCCGTGTGTGAGTAGAAACACCATAAAAACAGGTGACTCAAGTAGTCTAAAGTCTACGGTGAACGGTGAGGAATCCAGGTCTCCAGTAAAGAGGTCCAACGAAGTTTCGGAAGAGTACGGAGTCCGAAGAGAGTTGCAGTGGAACAGTCTTTACTCAGGGTTGGACCGTCCGACTGTGTCGGTGAGTGACAGATCGTCTAAGACGAGACAAGAGAAGAATTCGGTGAATTTTAATGTACTTTAGTGAGGTGACTACATACACGAATACCGGACGAATTAGGTGTTCTTATAGTCTCGAGCTCCTGACTCGGAGTCAGTGCGAGTCGCCTACAAGGGTCCCAGGTCTTCTTTCATACTATAGTTTATAATAGTTGACTGACTGTTCCAGGATCATTCCTTTCTTTGGTTCTGTCGGAAGTCGATTCACTAATTTTTTTTTTTTAGTGACATTTCCGAACTTACGAAAGACGGTTACGGAGACTCGCCACGAATGGTATTCAAAGTCTTCGTAAAGGTACATTTTGATGTTCAAAGGAATGTTCGTTAGTCAGATAATCCACTCTAAAGTCCTCTTCTTCAGTCGTTTCGGGTACTTAATCTACCGCGTTTTGGTACCTTGTTTATCGCGCATTACGTTACGACCCTGTACGTCTGTGTGACACTTGTATACCACAAAATAAGACGTGAAGCAATCGGACTTTATACCTTTCCAGTAACTCCTGTAATGTCATTTCCAGAGGCACCAAATTTCATTAGGGGTTCACAAAATTTAAGATGTAAAAGATTTATAATTTTTTCTCCACTGTCACTACACAATTACCTTTGTGTTATTCTTCTTAAGGGTTTAAGCTCAGGTCCTTTTCGTCACTGTCTAACGTAGTTAAACCGTTCGGTAAGGGTCCACCGCGAAACCATTTCTGATTTCTGAAACGGACGGTTGTGTACTCCGAGTCCTCTGTAACCAAGTTAGGGACCAGGTCCTTCTAGAGGACCTCTACCTTTACCGTTGGGTGAGGTCATAAGAACGGACCCTTTGGAGTACCTGTCTCTTTGGACCACTAGATGTCAGGTACCCCAGTGTTTCTCAGTCTGTGTTGACTCGGTGACTCGCGTGTGTGTGTTGTGTTGTTTGTGAGAAGTTGACGCTGCGACGTCGTCTTAACGTCCTACGGACGAACGAACGAGCACGGTACTCTTTTCTTTCTTCATGGATACCAGGGGGAGTCGGATGTTAGGGTCACTGGGTGGACGGGTGTTGACGACCGAACCCTCTCCATCGTTAAACCTCTACGAATCCGTGTGTCTGAGACCCGGATCTGACGGACCCAAGTGAATCGAGATTGTTATCAGAATACGGAGTCCCAGGTGATAGACAGTTTACGTCTTTTTTCGGTTCCGAATTCTAGTGTACTCAATTAAACTTTCCTGTATCTATTGAGGGATCGTTAATCCTTCGTGGTTTTTAAAATTATTTGTTTATTCCCAATAAAAATTTTACGAAGAATTTTAAAAGTCCCCTAATTTTTTGGGAGGTCGATGGTTTAATCGCAGAAGGATGTTTTCTTACTATTTTAGTCAAGTACCAAATTTTTCTCCACACTACCACCCGCCGGAGCCGGAATCCTTTTAAGGTGTAGAGGGGTCCTTCGTACATTTTCTTGTCAGTGTCGGCGTAAAAGGTATTATCGTATCTACACAGGTGACTCTCTTACCCTTTCGAATACCTTACAATATAGTACCCCTTTTACCTACCCGTGGTCGACGTACGTTACATGTGTTTGTAGTCTTTGTAGTACCGTTCTCTTTTTCAGTTCTTATTATATGTTATGTCATTTAGTTATGAACCCTAAGGGTCCACCGTGAGCACCATTTCTTGTTAGAACGGTTACGTCCAGGCTAGGCTCAGTCCTTCTAGGGGACCTTTTCTTTTACCGATGGATGAGGTCGTAGGAACAGGCCTCTCAGGGTACCTGTCTCCTCGGACCGCCCGATGTTAGACATCCTGACGTTTTTCACCCTGTGTTGATTTCGTTGAATCGTCCGTACGTACGTTTAACTATAGATAACTTTTATATGTTTTAATTTCCTATTAAACTTAAACAATTTTATTATAAATTTATGTTATGACATTTAGTTAATATGTTAATGTTTTTCTATTATTCTTAACATCTTTATACAACAGTCTGTCGAATTTTTACACTTATTCTGTATTTTTTACATAAATTTTTTGTTCCTGCCGTTACATTTGTCTTTGAACTGTCACCGACTACACTTTCAATCCTTTGCAACTTTCTTGTTACCTCCTTAAAGTGATGAAGTAGCGGAGGGGTACTAGTTCGGTGAACTTAGTTAATCTGGGTGATTAGGAGAGACCGGGGTAGGTGAAGGGACGAAAAGGTGAAGGTGGGAGACGGACCTGGTGTGCGAGAAAAGATACAGAGACACTCTTGGGGTACAGAGGAGACTCCAGGTATAGTGAGTACTCAAGGGGATACAGGTAATGGTAAAGGGGTCGCTCTTCGTTCCCGGGAGGTGGTCCGGAGGAACCGTTCGTTGAATAGACGTACCGGTAGTCGAGTCCAGTCGAATATCAGACCGAAGAAGACGACACACCGTCCCGGTGGGTGCTCTGGAACACGGTGTGTGTTATGATATCGGGGAGTTCCACTTTCACTTTCAGCGAGTCAGTACAGACTGAGAAATCTCTGGGGGACCCGACCAGCTCAGGTACCTTAAGAGATCCAGTCTTATGACCTCGCCCACCGGAAAGGGAAGAGGTACCCTAGAGGGGTTGAGTCCGTAGCTTGAGTCCAGAGGACGTAACGTCCATCTAAGAATTGGTCGACTCGGTGGTCCCTTCAGGTTCTTATTACTTCACCCATCGGATAGGGAAGAGGTCCCCTAGAAGGGCTGGGTCCTTAACTTGGTCCCAGAGGACGTGACGTCCATCTAAGAAATGGTTGACTCGATAGTCCCTTCGGGTGTATCGGGACTTTCGGACGGTGTAAATAAAAAACGTGAATCTGTACTGGATTATAAACAACTTCCTTTCCTCGTTGGTTAGTGAATGTTTGTCACCTTTCTTATAGGTCGATTATTTCCTCCTCCGACTCCTTGTCTACTCAAAACCTTCGGACCCTTAACATATTTGCTCGATCTTAATAGTGTAAAACCGTCTCTTTATCTTCTTTTTAGAGTTCCATCTTAAAAGACTCTTACCCCCATCGTTTGTGTAAATAGACGATCTTCACTTTTCTGGTTTCAATGAAAATATTACTTTAGTTTATTTAGTACCGTGTAGGTATGATAATTTATCATGTGTCGGATATTCTGGTTACATCGTTTTGAGATGTGTGTCTGTGTTTTTAGGTTATTACTACGACTTTTTTATTTCACATCTGTAAATGAATAGATATGTCTCTCTCTTTCCTCATCCTAAGGTGAGAACTGGCTTTATTCGGTCTACTAAAAATACGAACATACAAACACCTACTTTCTTTTGAAACTAATGAGGATCCTTCACCTCCCATTAAATATAAACGGATATAAAACATTAAATAAAGAAAAATTAACCTCCTATTAACGAAATGCTCTAACACGATCAAAGACTGTACGTAGTTGTACTTAATCGGTACCCATATGTATATAGGGGAGGGAGGAGGATGGGGTAAGGTGGGGAGGTCCAATAGTGTCTCATGGTCCAAACTCAAGAGACACAGTATGTCGTTTAGGAGTGACCAATAGATAATTTATACCATTACCCATACAAAGGTTCAACGAGAGAGTCAAGCAGGGTGGGAGAGAAAGGGGGTACACAAGTGTTCAGACAAGAGGTACAGACGTAGAGGTGACAACAGGACGTTCAGTCAAGATTACTCTACCTACCTGGACTCGGATAAATATGTCTCACTCAGGTTTTCTCGTTTCGTTTGTAGCATATAACTACGTATATATGCCTGAGATTTCTCTACTCTGATAAGAAGACATAACAAACTTAAAAGTTGTTCGTAACTGAATCAAACATTGAATCTCGTTCGTTTATAAATCCAAATTCTATTCACTTGTCCCACTCTAATCAAAAGACCTAATCGATTACTCTGACCCCGATTCATGGTAGGCATCTCAGTCAAGTCCGACTGAGTGACCCATATTCCCTATGTTTTGCTACCCTTTTGTCCTCGACTCCCGTCCTGTCTTTCGTTCCGTTCAAATTTCTCCCCTACTACTCTTCCATTTTTATAACTCGTCTACGGTTGAAGGGTATTCTTAAAAGGTTTGTGTTGTCCTTTGGGGATGATAAGAGTAAATTTTAGTCCACTTCTTGTGAATACTACTTTTATGTCATATACGTCCACATTTGACACTCAGTCACTATCTGTAAAGACGTTGACCCTGGAGGTTCCGGAAAGGAATGATATGAGTAAAATGGGCCCCCTTTTTCCTTTGGAAGTGAGATTGGATTCGTCTACCCTAACCAGGATAGTCGGATTTGTTATTTCGGATTATACGTTTCGAGAGACGAATCTGTCTTTTCTTTTCTAGTCCGTGTGTCCGAACTGTTCGCAAAAGGTTTGGACTGTACCGTGAGGACACAAAACAGGAAACCGAACCATTTATCGTCGGTGACACTTTAGTGAGTCCTTTCACTCGAGTGCAAACAAAACAGCTATTCGTCATCTGACACAAAGACCAACTCACGGATGTACTTTCACTACACGAAAGACATTGTGGTATGCATTCGTGTCGTTTTACAATACCGATTAAAACGATAAGACCTTTTAAGTTTGTCAAGAGAGACTAAAGTCGACGTCCTGGCGTTTGTCGTCGAGTGACGGGTTCCTCTATTGTAACCTCCCCTACTCCGTTCGATACCTTCTTTCGAACCCGAAAGGTCCACCGTAATTACCAGGTCTTGGGGGGACGGCTACGTCCTCTGTATTCTCTGCACCCAAGCTAGGGATCCAGTCCTTCTAGGGGACCTCCTCCCGTACCGTTGGGTGAGGTCATAAGAACGGACCTCTTAGGGTACCTGTCTCCTCGGACCATCCGATGTTAGGTATCCCAGTGTTTCTCAACCTGTGTTGACTTCACTGAATCCTTCGTGTGTGTCTTGTTTCAATGGATAAATTCTTCCGACTTTCTTTTCAAACAAAGGTGAAACGTGATAGGTCATAACAAATTATTGACAGAAAAACTTTTTGTTTATTACTCCGTGAACCGTCATCGGTACTGGTGAACTTTTTTTTTTTTGATAAAAGAAACTATATGGTCGTGTTTATGTGTGTCTCTTTTAAAAAATTTTCTGTGTAAACTAAATAAAAAACCGGTACGACACACCCAATATCCAAGAATAATAATCCAGGGGGCGGTCCCTAACTTGGACTCGGGAGTCGTCACTTTCCCAGTTCAGGATTGGTGACCTTGTGTTTCCTTAAGGGGGTCTTTTTACAATTCCCTGAATATTCATAAGTATGTGAAACAGAACCACGAAAGTAGACTTTCTGGAAGGGACTTCTTTGACTAGTCTATTCGGTGGTGTATAAGTGTAGCTCCATATAAGGAAGAACAGACTGATATTACGCAATTAATGTTGGTACTATACCTTTGAAGTCAAATCTCTTTGCCTTTACCAGGATGTATTTATATTATGTCTTGTAGTCTTTCTCTCCGATAACAAAAATTCTCTTTAAAATTCCTGTACTCTTTATGAGTTCTATGTTATAATTCACATACCCGTCCTTCGATTTGAGACAAGGACCGTATACTTGTTCATAGGTGTGTGTCGTGTGGGTGTTTACGTTCGGTGCACGTACGTGTGTGTGTCTGCCAGAGTATGACTGTGCATTTGTATGTTTGCGACCTCGGACCCGAGACTCAGCCGGTCATTTAGCCTACGTTTAAGGTCAATGTAGAGAACGACCAACATACCTCAGATAAAGGTAGAAGTTCACCCCTATTGGAAACTCCTGAATTACAAAATTAGTTATACTTTGCGACTCTTGTTACGATCGGGGTGACAATCACGAGTTAATAACAATCTGTGTCGGAGCACCTAGACTTACTAATGTTTGTTATAGACCTCCCTTTATGTGGTTAGTAGTCTTAGTAGACTCTATACATCAAACCGTATTAAAAAATTATGAAAACCCCCAACAAAAACGTTCAAAGGACGTCTACCCGTATATTCCAATAATAGTAGTCTTCTTCACAAAGGTATAAGAAACTCTTTTATGACGTCTCTTCTTAGTTGTACTTACCCCCTACAATTACACCGTCCGACCTACCCTTCCCTCAAACCCCCTCTTACCTGTGTGTAAATATATACGAACTCAGGGAAGCGACAAGTGGACTTTGATGGTGTTGTAACAATTAGCCGAGATGAGGGGGGGGGTTTTTTTTTAATTTTCAAATTTTTTATAATTTTTTTTCTACTTGACATCTACAGTTAAGGGAGAGACTGAGTCAGGTAAGTCGTCTCCTGTCTTCGTTGAGACAGTCTTCGTTTGAGCAGTCAGGTCAAAGACGTATAGACATTGTGTACAGTTCGAACTTCTACGATCGTTCTTGTACCCTCTACCAAAGCTTCTGTTGGAAATTAATAAAAATTTTCCGGTCTAAGAACATGGAGAAGTCTCGATCCAACGGTAGATTTTTCGTAAAGATTTGAGTCTTCGTGGATGACGTAGACTCACCAGGGGAAGTTACTCTTCTCGCCCAGTCACGTTAATTGAAGTGTCTTTTTATGTTGTGTTATTCTACCGTATGGGTGAGAGACCTCCTTTAAGGTGTACCGGTTTTAGAACGAGTGTCATCCTCTCATCTTAAATTAAATCTATATTATGGATTCGTCGTCCAGGGACCACTGAGTCGTCATTTCTTAGGCGGACGATTGAGCCTTCTACGCCCTCTGTGCCCCAAATTAGGAACCCAGCCCTTCTAGGGGACCTTACCCTTCACCGTTGGGTGAGGTCATAAGAACGGACCCTTTAGGGTACCTGTCTCCTCTGACCGTACGACGTCAAGTACCCCAGTGCTTCTCAGTCTGTGTTGAATCGTTGACTTGTTTTTGGTGGATTCGTCGTATAACTGGGTTCTAGTCGACTTCGGTCGAACTTTCACTTTCACAATCAGTGAGGCAGTACAGGTTGAGAAACGTTGAGGTACCTGACGTCGGACGGTCCGAGGAGACAGGTACCCTGAGAAGTCCGTTCTTATGACCTCGTCCATCGGAAAGGGAAGACGTCCCATAGAAGGGTAGAGTCCCTAGTTTGGGTCCAGAGATCGTAACGTCCGTCTAAGAAATGGTAGGTTCGATGGTCTCTTCGGGTAAAGAAACGTACACACGCACACGCACACGCACAGACACACATACACACACAATCAGTGAGTCAGAACAAGCTGGGAAACGTTGGGGTGCCTAACATCGAACAGTCCAAGGAGACATGTACCTTAAAAGGTCCGTTCTTATGACCTCACCCATCGACAAGGGAAGACGTCCCCAAGAAGGGTTGAGTCCCTAGTTTGGGCCCAGAGAGAGGGCGTAACGACCACCTAAGAAATGGTAGACTCGTCTTCGGTCGTATCTTTTTTGGTTCGTTCTTTTTGTCCTACTACAAGGCTTCGGATCCTTTCGATACTGTTATCACACCGTAGTTTGCTCTCTAGTGCACTTCCCACAGGCGCCACGAGTAGGTATTGAAGGATTTACCTTAAGTCTCGATCTCACATTCTGGTGTGGCGACCTCAGAAGTAAGTAGAACACTCAGAGAGGGCGTACGGTATGACTTTTATTTTATGTCGTTCTGGTATTGGGAAGTTTTCGAATAACAGGTTATAAAAAGAGAGGACCAATTACCACTAAGAGTCTCTAATCTTGTCTTCTCCAATATTCTTTTCCGTTCTCACGTCTGTGTAATTCTTTTGTTAAAGGATCGTCGACTCTCCGTGTCGGTTCGTCGGGTCAAACTGAATTCTACGACGACGACGACGATTCAGTGAAGTCAGTACCCCCCCAGCTGAGACACGCTGGGGTATCTGTCGTCGGATGGTCCGAGGAGGTAAGTACCCTAAAAAGTCCGTTCTCCTGACCTCAACCCACAGTAACGGAAGAGGTCTGAATTCTATGATTTCTCGACGTCAGGTCCACACGGTCCCTGGTTAACGAAGTCGTTTAACGGTCGCTAAGGTCCACTTTTCAACGGTGAGACTCTCAGTCTGTGTTGAACCTCTGACTTTTCGATGGTTTGGATGGGTGTTTTACAATGGTGAAGGACGTACGTTACTGTTCTTTTAGCAACCGCTTTTGATACTCTCGAACGTCTAGTATTTGGACTCAAAATAGGTCAGTTCTATGATGCTGAGTTTCTTGAGTCAGAAGACCGACGTCCAATAGTCGTTAGATCTTTCCTGACCACGGTCTTGGACTTAGTGTACCCAAACTAACTTTTATGTGGTATGTTAGGACACAGCGGTTACCAGACTGAATGACGAAATCCATCCGACTAGTAAAACGTCGGTGTCATTATTGCCTGGGGTCATGTCTTTCGGGGTGTAAATTTTTACAGATTTCACATACAATGTAAAGTTTATACTATACCATGATTTGATAAAAAGGTCGTCAGTACATACCTCCACTTTCGACCTTGTATTTCTTCTGATTCGTAGATTCTTAACTACGAAAAGCTAATGCTACGACCTCTTCTGAGAACTCTTCAGAGAACCTGTCGTCCCTCTCGTTTGGTCAGGTAGGATTTCCTTTAGTTGGGACTTATAAGTAACCTTCCTTACCGCGACTTCGACTTCGAGGTTATGAAACCGGTGGATTACGTTTCTCGACTGAGTAGTCTTTTCTGGAACTACGACCCTTTCTAACTTTCGTTTTGCTCTTCTCCTACTCTACCATCCTACCGTAGGGACTGAGTTACCTGTACTCAAACTCGTTTGAGACCCTCTACCATTTCTTGTCCCTTCGGACCGCACGACGTCAGGTACCCCAGTGTTTCTCAGTCTGGGTTGAGCCTCTGGCTTGTTACTTGTTGTTGTCGGACATTTTTACTTACGGTTGCTCGGTTGTAAAGGTGACGATCCATACATGGACTCTTTTTAATTTAGTATTAGATGTGGTTTTGAACATGTACTTACCATTATTGTCTTATTATGCATTGTCAGGGCTTGTTCCTTTGCTACACTTTGAGATAGTGCATCGACTGACCTTTTCCTTTTGCACCTTACGGGGTGTACGACCCTCGAGTCAACACGACTTGAGAAACGTTGGGGTACCTGACAACGGGTGGTCCAAGAAGACACGTACCTTAAAAGGTCCGTTCTTGTGACCTCACCTAATGGTAAAGGGTAAGGTCCCCTAGAAGGGCTGGGCCCCTACCTTGAGCGTAGAGGACGTAACCGTCCCTCTACGAAATGGTGTCTCAGTGGACCCTGTGGGGCCGTCACTACCACCCCTGGGGTTTTCATTCTTCTCTCAAGAAATATATACTTCGAAAAGTAGGCGATCCAAGGGGAATACGACTGTATTTACCCTTCGAAACCATCTACTCAATACCATTTGTTTTTTTCATTTTCTCGATATGTTTTGGATTAGACTTGAACTATAACAACGAGTTGTCAGACTTGGGTTTCGTGCAAAAATCAAACTTTACGTGACTAATAGGTCTATCGAACGACGGTGAATGCATCAGTGTTTTGTTGATTGAGACGCTATTTGAATTTATAGAAAGTGATAAATATCATTTTTTAATGAAATATTAAGTATAATAGGTAGTAGTCTTTAATGGAGGAGTAAATATAATGAATATAAGATAATGAACGATTGTCATAATCACATCCGGACCGAAGTTCGACTGTAGGGGTCACACAACACGTGTCGGAACCTGTTAGGGGTCTCTGGTACGGGTACGAAGGAAGTGGGTTTGTATAAAATTGTCTTGAAAGATAAGGAAAGGACAACACAAAGGTTTCACTTTCGTCAAGTCAGTCTCTCGATTCCACCCAAAAAGGTCCTGACGAGAAAGAGGTTTCTCCTCTCATTTACCTTCTGGATTACCCGTATTTCCACCGACCACCGCAGACGTTTATGACACAGGTACGTGAACCTGTACAGTGAATTTGGTACATGTGTAGTACGAATCTTCTGATTCTTAGATCACGAGGTACAGTCGGTTTTTCTTATAAAAGACGACATAGGTGGGAACTAAGACTTTGTACGAGGAGACCCCAGACTCTTCAGAGGGTTCCTGGTGTCAAGCCACATCGGAGGCATTGGGTTGTCGACGTACTACCGAGCTTAGTCGTCAGGGACCAGACGAAGAATCGGAAATTTGTAGTCAGAGTGGTCGGACGAGGTGACAGGGGTGTCGTCCTCCACTCACGACACTACTGGTGCAATCGTAGTGTCTGGTATTTGCTCAAAACAAAAAGGGGATTAGTGTTAGGAGATATTTAGAGATCGGTCTCATAGAAATGTTTAGTTAAGGACCTGGTGGCTCGTTCTAAGAATTGGGTACCCCCCTAAAAGTCCTGTCCTAGGTGCGACGTCTTCTCAAAAAGCTTCTTTAAAGTTCCTGCTCCTCGGGTCCCAACAATCGATTCGTGTTGAGTCGAGATTGTGTGTCGACGAAGAAAAGGACATTGGTAAAGGAGATCTTGAGACGGAGACTCGTCCGGTCGTGACGGAAGTCGTCGGGACTATTTAATTTCCGTCCGGACGAGGTCAGGTTCGCCCGGAGTGTATACCGGACGGTCTGTCAGGAGGCGTGGCAGATGTCGCTCTTTTTAGCAATAAAAATAAACGCCATTGGGTGTACGAATTTTACACCCGTAGGGACCACCGAGTGTACCGTTTGTTAGACTGACGTTACACTCTGAACTCAAGTTAGTGATCCAACCCTTCTAGGGGACCTCTTCCGTTACTGTTGGGTCAGGTCATAAGAACGGATCTTTTATGGTACCTGTCTCCTCGGACCACTCGAAGTCAGGTACCTCACCGTTTCTCAGGTTGTATTGACTCGTTGATTATGTGTGTGTGTGTGTGTGTGTGTGTGTGTGTGTGTCTCCCTGAGTCTACAGAGTTAGGTAAAGAAAAACAGGTGAGAAAAGTGACTTACAGTTCTGAGTACTTCTTCCTCGGTGTTCTGTGGGGATTAGAATGTCCATTGTTTATTTCACTGAAACGAGTGTCGGTTCCTGATTAATCAAGGTACATTTGTATGTTAGTTTGTCGTTGTTTCCTGAAACTATAGAATAGAGTAGACAGTTGTGAAGAGACCTTAAAAATCTTCACCGTACAAAGTTGGAGTGGGAGTCAAAGTCTTCTCTACGATGTTTAAATAGAGGCTAAGGTGGTATGTTTAACTAAATAAGGTGTCCAGAAAGGTTGTTGAAGACCTTAGTCTGTCGACACTCAAACTTAAGTAAGGTTGAAGATCGTACTCTTGAGACCTTCAAAGGATTGGAACCGGTTGAAAGAAAAGAGTAGATTTTATGATCCCGGTAACTTAACAGTACCAAACACACCCTTTGTCTATTCGAGTACGAAAATTACAAGCGTTTTGTTGTAGTCCGTACATAACTCCCAGGTGCAACTTACGGGAAGAGAGGGACGGGGTCGGTGACAAGACTAACTTAGCACTGACCAAAAGAGAAAAAGAAGGTAGGTATTTCTTCCGACTTGTGACTTCTTGACTACGAAAGCTTAACACCACGACTTATTCTCAGAACTCTCAGGTGGTCTGACGTCCCTCTAGTTTGGTCAGTTAGGTTTTCCTTCGGTTGGGATTTATAAGTAACCTTCCTGACTACGACTTCGACTTAGAGGTTGTCAGACCGGTGCACTACGCTTCTTGACTGAGGAATCTTTTCCTGGGACTACGACCCTTTATAACTTCCGTTTTTGTCTTCTTCCGTCGACGTCTACTCTACCAATCTATCGTAGTGACTGAGTTACCTGTACTTAAACTCGTTTGAGGTCCTTTATCACTTCCTGTCCCTTCAGACCGTACGACGTCAGGTACCCCAGTGTTTCTCAACCTGTGCTGAATCGTTGACTTGTTGTTGTTGTAAGAGTTGTACCGAATTTGTGCGGACAGAGCTGGGAGAAGTGCACTAGGACACCTGTCAGAGACTTGTACCGACCGTTCCGTGTTGTGATAGAATGAGGTTTGAGGACGGAGTGGAAGGTGGTCCGTGGTGTGCACTGACTCGTAAGAACTCTGTGATCGTACAAGTATGGATGTGTGGGGAAAGGGAGAAATACGAATCTTGTGAGAAGGTTGGTGTTAGAAGGTAAATGTTGAGGAGGATAGGACACTTCTGGCTGGTGTCTACATAGACGTTTTCACACCCCTAAGTGGGTGAGAGAAGGGGGTGCTCTTACTCTAGAAGGAAGTTGGAACGTGAGTTTTCGGTGACGTATACGGGAAATAGGAAGGTGAACGTTTCCCTATATTAAGAAGTACCTATGGCGATGTCCGGTGCCCGTCTCTAGCAGAATAATCAAATGGAGAAAAAAAATAGTGTTATCTCTTGAATCTATGATTTGTGATACCTCTGGGTCGGTCACAAATACTCTATCTTCTTCTCCACGTCCGTACCGACTATTCGGGTCGAAGATCTAGCCCGAAGGTCTCAAGGACGGGGCACGACCGACTCACTGAGACCCGTTCAATATGTTGGAAAGATTTCGAGTTGACGGAGTAATACTTTACGCCTATAATTGACATGAAAGGGGCACCCAACGACACTTCTAATATTATAACTTAAGAAATGTACGTAGTAGAGTGTGACTGATCGTACGTTACTAATTGTGTGTAGACGACAGTGTAACATTACTTTTGCCCTTGTGGAGTAAAGTTCGGTATAGTATGAGACAACTTTTTACCCAGTCAGAAAAAGTGACTCACAAGGGATAGTCGCGAGTCTCCAAATTCCAAAACTTTGTTTGTTGAATTAATTTGTCTTCTTTTCCTACTCTCTTTTCTCATCGTCTTTGAAATGTGTATGTCGAGAGGAGAGACGATAACCTTTACGTCATTTTCACCATGTTCCGTAAATGTAGGTTCAAGATTTCGTCCAAGACACAGAATGACACTTAGGAGGAATCTTCTGTATATATACCGGAAATACAATTAAAGTAGTTGGTACTTTGGGTCCCACCAGTATAAAGGGAATTGGTACCACTATGTACAAAAGTAAATCGACGGACAGTACTCCAATTTGATTCGTCCTTGTAGTCACTAAAAAAAAAGAAGATTAGTTTCAGTATTTATATTTCTTTTAACTCATGGTTTCGTAACTACGGAAACTTTACATTATATCCTCTTCTAAGAACTCTCAGGGAACCTGACGTCCTCTAGTTTTGTCAGTTAGAATTTCCTTTAGTCCAGACAGATTTTATAGACTATCTCCTCTCACTTTTTCGACCGAATTTTGAGTTGTAAGTTTTTTGCTTCTAGTACCGTAGACTAAAGTAGTGAAGTACCGTTTATCTACTCCTTTGTTACCTTTGTCACTGTCTGAAATAAAAGAACCCGAGGTTTTAGTGACTCCTACCACTGACGTTGGTACTTTAATTTTCTGTGAACAGGAACCTTCTTTTCGATACTGGTTGGATCTGTCGGATAATTTTTCGTCTTAGTAATGAAACAGTTGTTCCCAGGTATGTCAGTTTCGATACCAAAAAGGTCATCAGTTCATACCTACAGTCTCAACCTGGCATTTCTTCCGACTCACGGTTTCTTAACTACGACAACTTGACACCATAACCTGTTCTGAGCTCTCAGGGAACCTAACGTTCCTTTAGTTTGGTCAATTAGGATTTCCTTTAGTCAGGACTTATAAGTAACCTTTCTGACTACGACTTCGACTTTGCGGTTATGAAACCGGTGGACTACACTTCTCGACTGAGTGACCTTTTCTGGGACTACGGCCCTTTCTGACTTCCGTCCTCCTCTTCCCCTGCTTCCTCCTACTCTATCTACCTACCGTAGTCACTGAGTTACTTGTACTTAAACTCGGTCGAGACCCTCTACCACTTCCTGTCCTTTAGGACCGTACAACATCAAGTACCCCAGTTTTTCTCAGTCTGTGCTGACTTAATGACTTGTTATTGTTGTATATATATATATATATATGTATATATATATACTTTCACTTTCACAATCAACGAGTCAGCATAGACTAAGAAACACTGAGGGTACCTGACATCGGGTGGTCCGAGGAGAAAGGTACCCTAAGAGGTTCGTTTTTATCACAAACACATATATATCAAACACATATATCACAAATATATACACACACACACACACACATATATATATATGTGTTCATATAGATATATACATATATATGAACAGAGTGTTCATATAGACACTCTGAGACAAACGTGTGTAGTCCTTTGTTTCGTCCAAGAGATACGGGACGAAGAATAACGTAAAACCAAGGAAGTGTCTTAGACTCATTATGAATCTTTACCGAAGTGTCTCTTTGTCAGAGTGGTTTCTAGGCTCTAAGACGTCCTTGGGGTGTAATACCCGGTAGGACACGTGAGAGTGTTTTTAGAAGGGACAGTAGGTCCCCGGTATACACACATATATATATGTATGTGTGTGTATACTCTTTTTGTCCTGATTTTAACATCGAATCCGTGGGTATTGAAAGATTATGCTCACTGTTTAGAGATTGGGTTTCGATTTGGTAAATATTCTAAATCATTGTCGAGCTTTAGAGATTGTGATATAGTGATCTAAGGTATAAATTAGTTTAGTAGAACTTTACACATAAACGTTATTACTCACTAATCTTCAGAGGAGACTATTTCCTAGTAAAGTGACAGGGTGACCGTGTTTTAAAGTTCTGTTTATTAAAGGGGGATAATCCTTCTTGAGTACTAATCTAATTGGAAAGTATAGACCAAGAACTCTAGTGTCTTACTTTTATTGGTGTTTACTTACTTGTTTGTGATTCCGGAAGGTCCACCTGGTAGAGTCCTCCGGAGACTACCAATTGAGTCCATTTCCCCTATGACTGTAGGGTTGACATGTGGTTGTTCGCTACTCGAACGAAGTGGTAGAGGGAGAAAGGTTGTCCATATTCTAAGGTCTTCCCTAATAGGTCGGTGGGTCTCTTTCCCACTTTGCTTTCCTTGTTCAAGGGCCCGTACAAGAGAGGGACTACATTGTTCCTCGGTACACAAAACCACGTTGAAGATCCCAATGTCTTCCGATTAGTTCTACAAGTAACAAAATAGGGTGGGACTTTGTTGTCCGGGTCCGTCGGTTGAGTCCTTGTAGGAACCTCCGAGACAAACGTGTACAGTCCTTTTTTTCGTTCCACAAGAGTCACGGGACGAACAATACCGTAAAACCAAGGAAGTCTCTTAAATTCATTGTGAATCTTTACCGAAGTGTCTATTTGCCAGAGTGGTCTCTGGGTTCTAAGGCGTCCTTAGGCTGTGATGCTTGATAGGACACACGAGAGTGTTTTTGAAAGGGATAATAGGTCCCCGGTACTACAAAGATTGAGTTCCGTCCAGTCAGGAAGGTAAATATGCTGTCGTGGAAAGAATTAAAATTCGGTAGCACCACCACCATATCAGTGAATGAGCCCAGGTTGAGAACGTTGGGGTACCTGTAAAATTCAGTATAAATTTCCACTCACAGACTTCCGGGTCCTTTCATAAGGAAGGTTTGGACCAGTGAAGGGAAGTAAGAGTAATTCATCTTACTATATATTACATATTTCGGTTACTCCAGGATGACCTCTCTGTATCACTCTTCTTGTGTCACGACCTCGACCCGTCGGGACTTGGTTTGTGTCTTGACGTCAATACGGTCGAGACATTCCGCTTTATTCCTATAGGTACGAGTGGAGTGACCCGTTAACGTTCCCGAGTCTGCCACTTTGTAGACGGACGTTACGCCCTCTGGACCCAAGCTAGGGACCCAGCCCTTGTAGAGGACCTCTTCCTGTACCTTTGGGTGAGGTCATGAGAACGGATCTGTTAAGGTACCTACCTCCTCGGACCACCCGATGTCAGGTACCCTAGTGTTTCTCAGTCTGTACTGACTCGCTGAAGTGAGTGAGTTTACTCAATGATACACGTTCCAGTGGTCCCACGGACGACGGGTCGATTCGCAGTCATTAGTACTTAATCAAACGTACCGGAAAATGTGCCCCCCGAGACTTATAAGATCTAAGAGAAGGTATAGTGGGTAGTGAGGAATGACAACTTGTCTAGTGGACCCCCTGTACACCTGTCTGTTACAGACATTCTCCCCGGGGTTACGTCGAGGGCAATAGTGTGTGACGAACGTTGAATGTACGAGTGCACTGTCCGGTCGTCCTCTGTCCTTGGATACGTCCGAGTCAGCACAGACTGAGAAACGCTGGGACACCTGGTATCGGGTGGTCCGAGAAGGCAGGTACCTTAAGAGGTCCGTTCTTATGACCCACCCAACGGTACGGGAGGACGTCCCCTAGACGGGTTGGGTCCCTAACTTGGGTCCGGAGGACGTAACGTCAGTCTAAGAAATGGTAGATTCGGTGGTCCTTTCGGGTGTCCTTGGTTGTCCGGTCGTCTTTACTGGGTTTTACCACTTGAAGACCCCAGAGAGAAGTGAGTAGTCCCTTTTTAATTCTGACTCAAAGATTAAGGGGTAGTTCCTCGATTCTGTACAGGGGACCAAATTGATCAGTCTCTTTACCTTTACCCTTTTTCTTAAACAATCTTTAGTTTGATTGTCTTGTATCAATTTTACTGTGATAGTTTAGTAGAGACAGAGTTTCCCGTAGTGTACGGGTTGTCGTCCTTGACAGGTATATCTATGTAGAAGGACTACCGTTAACGAAGGAGTAGCAATTCAAATCGTTTCATTACCTATGGATAAATATTATAGTTTTCCTCTCGTATTGTGTCCAAAATTTTTCCAACAGGTCACTCTTATCAGAGTATTTCTGAGATGGGATCTAAATAATTTTTTATTTATATTATTACTTCGGAGACTTTCATCCTTCGATTTTTATATAGGAGTCTATTCTTGGTTTAATGTGAGTCAACTACAAGTTTAGTCCACTCTGAAATTTCATGAAGAGGAAACCCCCATTTTCCTCTTTGTGAATAAAAAAAAAAGAAAAGTTACTTTCCTTAATATCTATAGTTTTCATTATACAACCCGAAGGGACCACCGAGTCACCATTTCTCAGACGGACGGTAACATCCCCCGTACCAAGTTGGGGACCAGGTCTTCTGGGGTGTACGGTGCCTCGTTGATTCGGGTGTTCGGTGTTAAAGACTGTGGACACCCGACGTCGATGCTTCGGGAACGTGGGATCTCAAGTATGAGGTGTTCTCTTCGGTGGTATTGCCCCTCGGGTGCACGGCGTCACTTCTCACCGGGGGTAAACGACGTCGATCCCCTTTCGGACACGTCGGTACTTCTCGGTCACGTCGGTTTTTATTTGCTTATGTTAAAAATTTTTATTATAAAAATAAATATGTCTACGAATACCGTGGTTTAAATTTGTAATTTATACACAACCTATATATCTCTGATATGTCGTCATTGATGTAAAACGTTTGTTAAGTTTCTTGAAATGTGACATAATTCCTCGAATTTTGGTTTAAACCCCTCTTATTTGTATACGTATTGAACCGATGATTCTTAACTAATTTTTTAGTAAAGTTTTTCGTATTTCTTTTATACATATCACAATTGTGAGTTTGGTCTTAAAAAATTCACAATCTATACTCACATGAGTATAGATCTCCTGTCTGTCTGTTCTATATTTCTTTAATCGGTTTACCTTCTTTGAAAAAACACCATGTGTCTAAGGTTTGTCCAGAAATTTCTAATCCACAAACAATAGTACTTTAAACCTTTTACCTTTTCTTCTATAAGATCTTACTCTTTGTACCCATGATAGTTTCAATAGTATCTTATTTGTAACGTATGGTCTCAAAAAATTAGAGTCATAATAACCATAAACCTACCCCCACCCCAAAACCTCCACGACAGACTCGTGACCTCCCACAAATCGTCATAGCGAGCGGAGATGGGTCTCTACGGTCCTCGAGTTCTATTATTTTCATTCTAATTCTTTTCTGTAATGAAACGACTGTTCTAGACTTATCAGTTTCGATACCAAAAAGGTCGTCAGTACACATCTACCTGGTATTTCTTCCGACTTGCGGTTTCTTAACTACGAAAACTTAACACCACAACCTCTTCTGAGAGCTCTCAGGGAACCTGTCGTCCTTCTAGTTTGGTCAGTTATGATTTCCTTTAGGCAGGACTTATAAGTAACCTTCCTGACTACGACTTTGACTTCGAGGTTATTAAACTGGTGGACTACCCTTCACGACTGAGTAATTCTTTCTGGGACTACGACCCTCTCTAAACTTCCGTTCTCTTTTTACCTTGCTGTCTCCTGTTCTTCCCACCTACCGTAGTGACTAATTCACCTGTACTCAAACTCGTTCGAGGTCCTCTATCGCTTCCTGTTCCTTCGGACCACACGACGTCAGGTACCCCAGTCTCTCAGTCTGTGTTGACTCGTTGACTTGTCCTTATTCTATTATTAGAACTGTTAGTTCTACAGAGAATGACAACAAATCAACGAGTCAACACAGGTTGAGAAAACACTGGGGTATCTGAGATCGAATTGTCCGAGGAGACAGGGACCTTGAAAGATCCGTTCTTACGACCTCACCCAACGGTAAACGAAAAGCCCCCTAGAAGGGTTGGGTCTCTACCTTGGACGTAGAGGACGTAACCGTCCGTCTAAGAAATAGTGACTTGGTGGTCTCTTCGTGTTTTATAGAGATCTATAACTGTTTATAGGGACCAAACCCCTCCACCCACCGCCACTTTAAGTGGGAGGGAGGGTTAGTGACGATATATGTTTCAATATTAGAGTTTCTTCAAAGACTCAATACTGTCTTGTTTTCTTGATTTGTATTTTTCCCTTGTAAAGTTAGAAAAGAAGTATGAAGTTAAAAGAACAGATGAATGATACGGTTATCCTAGGACATTTATCTTACACGATGTGTATAATTAGTTTTGATAAAGGACTCAGGGATGTTGTGTGTTAAAGTGGTGTTACTTTGTACCCAAAGTGTTTTATCAATGTATTACCTTCGGTCTATTTACACGAACAATGGTGTCATTGTCCCTATCTTGTCAAACCATTTACTTTACTTATGACAGTTTTAAACATTCGTTTCAGATGTAGATTAGGTGACGTTTTTGTACTTGTTTTTGAGACTTACAGGTTTCCTTCACATGAAACTAGGGAATCGATGAACTGTCGAAACCTAAACGAGGTGTCTACCATTATCTTAATGCTCCGTTCATACGTGGACACCTTCTCCGAGGTTCGGGAAGTGTCCCCAGTCGGTACTTCTTTTTCTTATTTCCGTCAAATAACTGATAGGAGGTAAAAGAAGAGAAGAGAGAGACGTCAATTCGTCACGAAAACGGAAGGTAGGGTTCTCAGTTGACTGGGAAAGGAATCGTCAACCGTACCTTAGAGGTCTACGAAAATTCGAGACGTATCCCTGTCGTGGTGCCAATGAATTCTGTTTCTCCTTGACTCAGAAGACAGGACAGGGTGATGGTTGTGGTGGTGGAGGTGGTAGTAGTGGAAGTGGTGGTGGTGGCGGTGGTGATGGTATCGTTGGCGGTGGTTGTGGTAGAGGTGGTGGTAGTGGTGGTGGTAGTCGTGGTGGTGATGGTAGTAGTGGCGGTGGTGGTCGTGGTAGTGGTGGTTATGGAGGTGTGGTAATGGTGGTGGTGGTGGAGGTAGTAGTAGTGGAAGTGATGGTGGTGGTGGTGTTGTTGGTGGTGGTTATGGTAGTGGTGGTGGTAGTGGTGGTGGTAGTGGTGGTGGTAGTCGTGGTGATGATTGTAGTAGTGATGATAGTGGTGGTAGTGGTGGTGGTCGTGGTTGTTGTTGTGGTGGAGGTGTGGTAATGACAGTGGTGGTTGTGGAGGTGATGTAGTAGTGGTGGTGATGGTGGTAGTGATTGTTGTGGAGGTAGTGGTGTGGTAGTGGTGGTGGTACTTGTGGTGGTAGTGGTGGTGGAGGTGTAGTAATGGCGGTGGTGGTGGTGGAGGTGTAGTAGTAGTAGTGGTGGTGGTAGTGGTTGTTATTGTGGAGGTAGTGGTGGTGGTTGTGGAGGTGGTGTAGTAGTAGTAGTGGTGGTGGTAGTGGTTGTTATTGTGGAGGTAGTGGTGGTGGAGGTGGTGGTGGTAGTAGTGGCTGTCGTGGAGGTAGTGGTGATGATAGTGGTGGTTGTGGAGATGGTAGTGGTGATGGTAGTGGTGGTGGTAGTCATGGTAGTGATGGTAGTAGTGGTGGTGGTGGTGGTGGTGGTAGTGGTGGTAGTCGTAGTGATGATGGTAGTAGTGGTGGTGGCGGTTGTGATGGTGGTGGTTGTGAAGGTTGTTGTTTGTGGAGGTAGTGGTGATGGTGGTGGTGGTGGTGGTAGTAGAAGTGATGGTACTGATGGTATCGTTGGTGGTGGTTCTGGTAGAGGTGGTGGTAGTGGTGGTGGTCGTGGTGATGATGGTAGTAGTGATGATAGTGGTGGTAGTGGTGGTGGTCGTGGTGGTGGTGGTCGTGGTGATGGTTGTTATGGAGGTGTGGTAATGGTAGTGGTGGTGGTGGTAGTGGTGGTAGTTGTGGAGGTGGTGGTGGTAGTAGTAGTGGTCGTGGTGGTGGTGGTGGTGGTGGTAGTAGTGGTGGTGATTGTAGTGGTGGTTATTGTGGAGGTGGAGTGGTAGTGGTGGTGGTAGTCGTGGTCGTGATAGTGGTAGTAGTGATGATGGTGGAACTAGTCGTGATGGTAATCGACCTTCCATATTAAAGGTGTCGTTCCTTAGGATACTGGGACGTAACCCGAGGTCGTGTTCGTTGGGAGAAGAACCTGTCTTCGCGTGAGTTAAAAGGGTCGAAGGGTGTGAAGAATGGATGTGATCTGAAAAGGTGAAGATCTTGAAGATGTAAAGGGTTTGACCGAGTTCAACAAGAGAACTGGATGTTGTAGGTGAGATATGTTTGTCAATCGAATGGTTGGATACTTCGGTTTCACTTTTCTGTAACCTATGTCTTTTCCGATTTTGACAAGTTGCTTAACGTCTTTATGAGAGGTACAATGTTTTGTTCAAAAGATCACCTACTCGTGAGTGAACAAATTGAGAATGTTTCATGAGTAATCTACGGTCCGTGACAAGAATTATAAGATGTCAATAGTACTAGAACGGGGTGTTGTTGAGTTACTTTGGTACTGATAGTCGTAATAGAAGAAAAATTTAATTCTTTGAAATATAGTTAAGATGTATATAATTAATATTAATTATATAATTGAGTATAAGAATTTTGTCGAAATCAAAGTATCGTTTTAACTCTTTTTCCGGGTTCTTAAAGGGAATACGAGGGACTCTAGTGTGCACGGGTCGGAAGGGGTAGTAGTTGTACGGGGTAGTCTCACTTGGGTGTGGCTGTGACAGTATTGGTATTCAATGTCAGTAGAAAAGTATCCACTCCTTTAACTCTGTGATCTTTTGTACGGATTCCAGTGTCCTTTACCGTCTTGACTCTAAGTTTGGGTCCTTCGTCAGAGAGATCCCTAAGATTTGGTGAGGTGAAACCTCGGTAAAATTTACTTCTGTCAAGGTTTCAATTAAAATACAGTATGAAAAACATTATACATATGAAAAGTATTTACACGTTCATTGTGAAGGACGTATTTACAGTATCCAGGTATGTCTCGACATCTTTGGAAACTGGACGACTAAAAGTTAAAAAAAGGTTGTTGTCTTGGGATAAAAGTTCTCTGAGTTTGGGTGTGGTGTCTCGTGAGACCTCTTTTACACCCCAGTTAAATCTGTCAAATCTTTGGTGACTAAAATAAAGATGGAAGAGAAAAGTGTCTATACTTTTGACTCCTGGGATCTCCCTTTCAGAAACCGGTCTCTTTGTGTCTCGATCAGTTGTTGTCTCGACTTTGTTCTTGTCTCTACAGGACCACGGTTGGTCAGCGGGAAGTTAATAGGGACCCATGGGACCGATTAGTTGTCTAGGTATTTTCACGTGACATAGTAGTTAGTCAAACCTCTGCACTGATGTCGGTGTACTTTTGTTAAGTCGTCTTTTCCGTTTTCTATTGGTGAGTGAGTTTGTACAGAAGAAGAGATTCAGAAGTCCCAGTTCGTAGGATCACTTTTTAGATCCTAGACCCGACCGGGAGAGTAGATAAGCCCAGGTTTCGGGAAACGTCCGTTTCGACCCGGTGGTTCAGTGGTCGTCTCAATGGGTCCCTCTTTGACATTGTTTCTGAACCTCCCATACTCAAATACCGACTCGTTCTTGATTTTGGATCCAGGAGACAGACAGACAGGTAGGTAGCTATAGGTTGTGTGTGAGGGTCGGGGTTCAAGAGGGCGGGTGAGGTGTGGACCTTCCCAGGGAATGGACTCACACCTCTTCTGTCTCCGAGGACCCGTTGTCGGACATTAACTAAATTCCCAACTGGAACTCTGGAAGTGTAGAATATGGAAAAGTACTGATTCAAGGAGGGGACGTCTTTTGATGAGGAGGGGGGACGGGGCCTCCTCCACAACTCTTTACTAGGTTGTGTGGACCGGTGCCTCGTTTTCACGGAGTCTGTCTCCGGGCTCTGCCGGAACTTAGGTCCTACCGTGGGTGGGTAGTAAGTACGTCGACGAGTTTGGCTTCAGAGGTCCACCTTTTTTTCTGAAGGTCTTTGTGACACCAAAATTGTTTACTCCTTCTGGAGGGGTGACGAGACACCCAAAAAGGACTCTACTTCACACTCGGAGGTACGAAATGAATCTCCAAAAGAAAGGATATCCTCTGTACTACGTTGGAATTATTTTTTTACGACACATAGAAGGATATTTTTGTTATTGAGTTATCGTTTGTTTTGGAAAATCGAAAGTAAAATGCTATTCTTCAAAAGTAAAAATCTTTGACCAGTAATTTTCAACCACGATCTCCAAAATAAAAGGTCGGAGAAACTAAACAAAAATAATTTCTTTCCTTTCACACATTTATTCTCTATTCGTAGATGGATATGGATATTCTCCTATTTTGTTTAGTACACCACCACAGTCAGATAAAAAATTCTTTCAGTTTTTATTATTTCTTGAGGTCACTCTATACTTCAAGAATGATCTTTATAGGATACACGTTGATTATTTATAAAAAGACTGTAATGTACCCGAGGTCTCTCACTCCTGGAAAGAAATAAGTGGAAAAGTTTCGTAAAACAAGGTAAAGGGACGTCGACAAAATTACAGACCAAAGGATCCTTTCAGTCGACGGTTAGTGGGGTCCTACTCCTAAAGATAAAGTAACCAGAAATTAGAACGTTTCCTAGGTCAGATGATAAAAGGGTCTAATATTTATTCATTTACTTTGTTAGACGTTCATTCCTATTTTTCCGTATGTTCGACGAATGTAAAGGTGTTATCTCACAAGACATGGATGACTGATATAAATAAAGCCGTATAGCGTTTACTGTTAGAGGTAGACCTGAAAAAAAAAAGGAAGTATTTTCCGTAAAGAACAAAATAGGTCACTATGAAACTTCTGTCACATGTGACCCATTGGTATTTCTTTTATCGAGTATCGTGGAGAGGTTTTTAATAAGAGTTTGCAGTACGCGTGATTTCGATCGACAAGGTCGGGTCGGTTTTACTTTGTCGTAGTCTCCCGACGTGTAACCTTCCTTCTTTATCTCACCGTACAGAGACCGTACAAGAGACGATGCGACGACTGATAGGGCACCCCGAGACCTCAAATTAGTCAGAAGAATTAACCTGTGAACCAAGTCGGGGACCCAATCTCGTCAGTTCATTCTCTGCTTAGAACCAGTAGGTAAACATGAGACACGGAACAGATGTCGTATCAATCATTCACACCCAGTGAGTCAGCATAGGTTTGAGAATCACTAGGGTACCTGACATCGGACGGTCCCAGGAGACAGATACCTTAAGAGTTCCGTTCTTATGACCTCATCAATCGGTAAGGAAAGAGGTCCCCTAGAAGGGGTGGGTCCCTAGTTTGGACCCAAGGACCGTAACGTTCATCCAAGAAATGGTAGACTCGGTGGACCCTCCGGGTACCCATAAGATACTAAAGTAGGTGTCGTCCTCGGTTCGTAGACATAGGGTATAGGTTGGTTGTAGTTCACTTTCGCTTTTCCCGTTGGGATGGTCGTGGGACTATTTTCAAGGACAAGAGTACAAACTCAAGTCAAGTCAAGTCAGTGAGTCAGTGTAGGTTTAGAAACGCTGGGGTACCTGATGTCGTGTGGTCCGGGGGGATAGGTAGTGGTCTCAAATGGGTTTGGGTTCGCGTAACTCAGCCACTACGGTAGGTTGGTAGAGTAGGAGACAACAGCGGAAGAGGAGGACGGAAGTTAGAAAGGGTCGTAGTCCCAGAAAAGTTTAGTCAGTCAAGAAGCGTAGTCCACCGGTCTCATAACGTCGAAGTCGAAGTCGTAGTCAAGAGGGCTATAGGTCCTGACTAGAGGAAATCCTGCCTAAACAACCTAGAGGAACGTCAGGTTCCCTGAGAGTCCTCAGAAGAGGTTGTGGTGTCAAGTTTTCGTAGTCAAGAAGCCCCGAGTCGAAAGAAATATCAGGTTGAGAGTGTAGGTATGTACTGGTGACCTTTTTGGTGTCGAAACTGATCTGTCTTGAAACAACCGTTTCATTACAGAGACGAAGACTTATACGACAGATCCAACCAGTATTGAAAAGAAGGTTCCTCGTTCTCAGAAAATTAAAGTACCGATGTCAGTGGTAGATGTCACTAAAACCTCGGGAGTTTTTTTATTTCAGAGTACAAATCATTAGGGGCTGATGTTATTTGCCCCGTAAAGGGAATTCAGTGGGTGTCTGACTATCCGTTCAGTGTAGTAATGGTGTAAGGTGGGTGACGGTCTTCCTACCGAGTAGGGGTTGAGTCTCTTGATTTGACAGGGAGGTTGAGAGTGTTCCTTCCTTGTCTCCTTCTTACTTTATTAGATCGTGGGTTGTTTATCTTTCTGAATGTGATTTATACGTTGATACCAATCTTTTACGATGTATAATATTGAATTTCCTCTTTTCGGGTTTATTATAACATACACGGACAAGTCAACGAGTCAGTAAAGACTAACAAACCCTGAGGTACCTGACATCGGGTGGTCCGAGGAGAGACAAGTACCCTAAAGGGTCCGTTCTTATGACCTCACCCAACGGTGAAGGAGGAGGTCCCCTAGAAGGACTGGGTCCCTAGTTTAGTCTCAGAGGACGTAACCATCCGTCTAAGGAATGGTTACGTTGTGTACCCTTCGAGATACTGATCTTGAAATAAATCTTACTCCGTGTCCCAGAATCAATTTGGATACGTTCCACCAGGGACTTTAATTTTCTGGTAGAGAAAACTCTTCCTTCACAGGATAGGGTCATTTTTACCTCACCTTTAAGTTGGAACAGTGCCTAACGAAACAGGAAGAAATAAAGACAACGGATAAGGTTAATTCGATCTCTTGATATTTTTACTTTATGTTAGTCGGTGAGGGGTCTAATGGGATATACCTTTACGGAATGGAAACCTTACCGATAGAGTTGACTGATTCTTGTAAGGAATTTGAAAGTGTAATTCACAGTATATTTCGTTCCTTGATACTGGCCTAAAATAACCAAGGAGATGGTACAATGATAGTAAAAGTTTTGAATTGTCAGGGGTAACAATTATAAAAAGGACATATTCCTGTAAAGTACTGGTTTCGTGTCATAAGTATATGGGGGGGTAGGAAGGTCGTCGTTGGAGACTATAAAGTAGGTGTCACAGATGGTAGGGTAGATTAGGTGGTGCACTTTATGTCACCTTAATAAACACCGTCCTCCATTTTGTTTTAGACGTAGGGGTCGATTCTCAGTGCTCCAGTCCGTCGGTCCACAACCCGGTGAGCCTTAGGCTTAGTTTTTTTGAAACTCTTACTGTCCGTTATGGGGGTCTCCTTACCGTTTATTTTACTAGGTTACCGTCCTCTCACCCATTTTTTTGAGAAAAATTTAGTGATTATGTCAGGAGGTCCCTTCCTCTTCCCGTAGTACATTGGTATATGGTGGGTACTCTCGTTTACATGTTCGTGTCTACTCTGACGTCTCCTCTAATCGATACACATACACTATTCAGCTAGTCAGCACAGGTTGAGAAAAACTGGGATTCCTGACATCGGACGGTCCGAGGAAACAAGTACCCTAAAGGGTCCGTTTTTATGATCTCACCTACCGGTAAAGGAAGAGTCCCCTAGAAGGACTGGGTCCCTGTCTTGGGCGCAGAGGACGTAACCGTCCGTCTAAGAAATGGTGGCACGGTGGTCCCTTCGTGATGTGAAATATTGAAGAGGAAATTTACTTAAAGTGACTTGAGTTCGCTCTACACAGGGTTTTATCCATTTCATTTTGAGTCGAGGTATTTCATTTTGAGTAGATTCTGTGATTCTCTGTCGTAGAGATTGAAAAAAAAAAGGATAGATCATCGTAGACTAAGTTTTAATAGTAGATGATATAAAAAACAAATTGATTTTCCTATGGGTTAAGAGAACAGTGACACTTTATTTTTAAATAATGTATTAATAAAATTCTTTTGTGTATATACGTGTTTGTCTGATATAATATTCGTACAAAATAACGTTATTATAGACTCTGAAATTTCTTATGGTAACTTGTCGTAATTAAATTAAATGTCATTTACTTCGTATTCTATACCTTTGAGATGAGTCAACACAAGTTCTAGAGTGTCGAGGGACACTCATTCCTTTTTTAATGAAAGTAGATTTTACCCTCAAAAGAGGTCAAAAACGACAACGGATCTGATATATAAGAGAAGTTTATTCGTATTTTATTTTTTCAAGGATACTAATCTAAACTATCACATTTAAATGTAAGTCACGAGATTCATAGTACTTAAGACGTATTTATAATTCTACCTTTATACAGGTAAAAGTTTCTAAATATACCGGAAACGAACTTACTACGAAAATGTCAGTTGATTAGTATTGTGTTTTTGTAACCGGTGTAAGAAATGATCTTTGAAAGTGTGTTTACTATGTTTTTTTGAGTACGTCTTTGGAATCGTTTTGGAAGGGATATGACTACTCTTTTTTTATGGGTTGTGTCCAATAGTCAGGGTTCACTCTCCTCTTATAAAGGGTTTTAGTCTAGTTCCCAAAAATTCAATCTTCTAGAGTCTTACGTAGATGAAAGTACTAAGATGTGATCCCTTTAATTTTTGAGGCACAGAGTCAAAATAGATAATTTACCCTTATTTTGGGAGATGGTAAGCCCGAAAATACTGACTGCAAATAGTACTGGTTGTTTTGTATGTCTTTTGAAGATGATGGTACGGACTGTGTAGCGTCCAGAGGACATTTATACTCTAAAGGATATTTTGACAAATTACTTACAATATAGTAAAATCTAGTGATCTTTAGTGTGCCGTACAACTCTTCGGAAGACCGTCTAAAAGCTTCGTACATTGCTGAGACGAATTTATTTAAGTTGCTAAACAATTTATTCATGTATTTTTATATTTATAGGTAATTGACGAATGTTGGTTATAAATGCAAATTCTACGTCAAAAGTCCTTTGACAAAAGAAATTCGTTTTAACGTAATTTCTTCCTTTTTTTGTTTTGTCCAGAAACCGGTCATATCTTCGTCGACGTTCCTACTCTCCTCGACCTAGTGATCCCAAGGAGCCACGATTCTACCTCAAGAGGACGGACTATTTCTGCTAGTAACTTGTGTCTGTGGACATTCTATAGGACCTCTATAGAATGGACATTCTATGGATCTCTACATTTTACAGTAGTTCTTCCTCTCCCTAGCTTTGTGACAGAGTGTGTAGTCTCCTCCTTATGGCTTCTCTGGAATCTCCTTGAATGAATTTGAATCACGTACACAATCTTCTACTTTTTAGTCGTTAAGAAGATTGTAAGGAAATTTTAGTCATAAAAATATTAAAAAGTAGGAGAAAAAAAAAAAAAGGAAAGTCAACCGTTCCACAGTTTTCCGTTATGTCTCTTTTTCATGAAGGTCTACCACCCAGAGTCGTTTAACCCACCTTAAAAGGAAATTTATTTTACCTTTTACATACAGTGGCTCCGGTATGACTTGCGGATAGTTTAGTGTTACTGGTGACGGACGTAACAATATTCCGTGAGTGACGAAATACCGAAGTGAGATAACGTTTCTCAAAGGTTTTAAACGTACTGCGAGACGTCGTGACCCCAGTCGTACCTCAGACACTAAATCTCGTTTCTGTGTCTGACACTGTAAAAGGTACTGATCTGTTGCAAGAAGAAGCATTGTGTCAACTTTTTCAACTCGTTTTGTTTTTAAACGTAGGAAGGTTCTGTCGAAATGGGACAGGGTTGGGTTATTTTAGGTACCCAGAATCAACGACGAATCATTGAGTCAGCACAGGCTGAGAAGCGTTGGGGTACCTGACACCGTGTGGTCCGAAGGGACAGGAAATGACAGAGGGTCTCAAACGAGTTTGAGTACAGGTAACTCAGTTATTACGGTAGGTTGGCAGAGTAGGAGACAACATGGGAAGAAGAGGATGGGAGTTAGAAAGAGTCGTAGTTCCAGAAAAGGTTACTCAACCGAGAAGTGTAGTCCATCGGTTTCAGGATCTCGAAGTTAAAGTCGTAGTCAGGTACCCAGAATCCCCATGGCAGTTTTTTAAAGAGAACTAGAAAGGTCAAAATGTAAAATAAGACCAGTAACACAAGAAAACCCGCCAACAGTCAATTTTGTTCCCTCCGTTTACTTTACTACCCTTCTCCAGTAGTCTAGTATCTAATTGAGAGTTTTGAGAATCTTTTTTAAGTGAGACTTTATGAAGTTCGAAGTCGGTCCCCCAACTTAAAATAAACAAGATACGAAAGTGAGATTTTAGGTATTTACTCCCCTCTCTCGCAACTCTAAACATCTACACTAGCCAGTCCTTTCTACCCCCAATTGAACACCGGCTGAACCAGGTGAGACCGGTTAAACACTAGTGACCATTAATGTCCTATTCGGGGGTTCAGTAATAAGTAGTATCCTTAACCGGGGTGTGACGGGTCGTTACTCTAGGTCCGTCCGAGGGGGGGTGGCGGGGCTCAGGGGTCCCTACCCTCTCGTCGGGGACCCTGATACCCAGGACGGACGGAGGGAGGGTGACGTCCCGACGGAGTGGGTACGTCACCTACCTTCGACGACCGTGTTCCAGTCCTTCGGACAGTTTCCGTTGTACTTTTAGTGTCACATAGCTCAGGTTCGGGACCGGAAGTATCTACATGGCGATGTGTTTCTTCTGTGTGTTACAAAAGTTCTGAATTTCGACAGGACAAAAATTAAACTCTTTCACGTAAGTCTGGTTATCGAGGTTTGGTTCCCGTTAAAATCAGGGAGACGGACCCTTGTCACCCGGTACAGACCTCTGTTAAACCCGACAGTGTCAGTCCCCACGAGGACCGTATATCACTTGACTTCGACCCCCACGACTATATAAAGGGTATTACATGCTCTTTCCGGGGGTTCTTTCTTTGATAGGTGGAGGTTTATCACGGTTCTAACTCTTTGACGAGGGTCTGACCCCCGCCACCCCCNGCCGTCACCGCCCCCTTGACGTTAAATCTCTCGTAATACGGGACACCGCTCTTTTCTGGTCATGGTCTGTATTTCTAGTCTCGGGGAGGGGGAAGTTACTAACGCTACTTTCGTAATGGTAAACGAGTGTCAAGGACTTGGTTCTCCTTTCAAGGAATAGGGGACACATATATTGGTGATAAGAATCGAACGTTCGCCAGTCAATGTCTGGATCCTTGAGGCATGGTGTCCTTGAAAAGAGTCGACGATTTCAGCCTTCTGAAAAGGTCAGTAACCTGTCGAAAGATTAATAGAAAATATAGGATATGTCCAGGAGAGAAATAAAACGGTACATTTTTTATTTTCTTCGTTAAATATCTTTCTAAAGTTGAGAGACGATATGATTTTGCGACGACGAAAATGTTAAAATGGGGTTTCTACAATGTGATCTTATTATTTTTTGGTCGACCTGTGTTAAGTACTTGACAAAAAGTTTCTTATGAAACAATTACAGTATTTGAAGTCGAAGATCAGTTTATAAACTAAGGTGACCTGACGTATACGTCTCATATGAATAGTAAAGATGAGGACATGCAGTGGACGAAACGGTTTTGTAAAAAAGTGGAGAGTGTATTTAGATGTAAATAAATTCAGGACCTACCCTAGAGTCAAGCACGTAAAAAGAAGAGTTCATGGGTATAGTAAACTAGGGTCGATAAGGAACTGTGATGGATATTAGACGATTCATCCTTGGTTGTTTATGAAAAGTTTCAATTCCCCTTGTTCCTCTTAACATTGCCAAGTTGGGTAGACTGAGGTATTGACGTAAGGACAGAGACCTCTGTAAAAAGAAGTGAAGACACGACACTTCTTCAGGTGTCTGGGAGTATAGGTGTGTAGGAAACGGATAGTCAGTAAGACAATATATTTAGTAAAATCATAAATAATTTAGGGAGATTACAGTCACCCGATCCTGACGATATTGTTTAATGGTATCTTACCCACCCAAACAACAAAATGAAATAAAAATTTCTAGATAAAAGTGTCAAAACCTCAGATCCTTTAGGCTTAGGTCCTACGATCGTCTAAACCACAGACCGTTCTTGGGAGAAGGACCAAGTCTCCGGTCAGAAGACGTCGTGAGAGTGTGAGTGTCAGTCTCGCCGTCTACCCCTTTCTTCGCCCCTCCCCCGTCGTTAGGGGACGCGAAGAGATTCCCGTGACTGGGGTAAGGACTCCCACGTAGGAGTGCTGCGTTAGTGAAGAGTTTACGGCGTGAGGACTGTAGTAGTGTGACGCCTAGTCTTTAAATTGTAGACTTGAAGTCTCCCTGTGGTGGAGAGTCAGATATGGTGAGTCAGATATTGTGGAAAATGTACTTTCTACCTCGTTTTAGTCCCGTGTCTGAGGTGAAGGTCCGAGAAACAGAGTCATACCTCTTCCTTTACCGTTGGGTGAGGTCATAAGAACGGACCTCCTAAGGTATCTGTCTCCCCAGACCGTCCGATGTCAGGTACCCCAGTGTTTCTCAGCCTGTGCTGACTTGGTCAAATTGAAACGGAGTCATTCTCGTCGTAAACCGAAGTCGGGTGTTACTAGTCTGTGGGAGAGCACTGAGGTTAGTTTCGGAACAACAAACGAGCTTTAGGGACCACAGGTTGTTCTCGTAAGAAATGACAGACGTCCACTGTGGACGGGAGAGACCTACTCTTTATGACTCTCGTGTTAGTTACCTTTCTAGGAATTCTATCCCTTGAGACTATAGATACAGAAGTAGGTGTCTTTCGTTATTTGAACAAGATTGATACGAGGGCTACAACTGTTCCTACTCACTGTCCCAAATAAGATGAACTGTGAAGGACAACGCCTCTCCTCAAGTCCACCGATTCGTCGTAGAGTTGGTAAATGCTGTTTCCTTTCCTTTTTACCCAAGGGGTCTCCGAGTCACCATTTCTTAGGTGATGTTACCCCTCTGTGTCTAAGCTAGGGACCCAGTTCTTCTAGGAGACCTCTTCCTTTACCGTTTGGGAAGGTCATAAGAACGGACCTCTTAGGGTTCCTATCTCCTCGGACCTCCCGATGTAAGTACCTCAACTTTTTCGACCTATGTTGAATCGTTGGTTTGTTGTTGTTGTTTACCTTTTTATCTTGTACAGAACCGGTCTGATACACGGAGTAAATCCTTGGTCTCCTTCCACCACAGTTTAGACGTAGTGCTCTATTTGGACCTGGGTACTCGGCTCCCAGTAGTCCCTGGTCCACTACTACCCGAGCCCTAGACACGGGTGCGAGTACATAGCGAGTGTTTGTGTCCATGTGTCTGAACGCCCTACTCCCAGAAAGACGAAATACTTTACTCTAGATGGAAGGAGTAACTAATACGTTTAGAGAGGTTCAATTGGTTCTCACTAAATTTAATCAAAAATATTTACCGACGTAGTATAGACTCCGTATATTAAACTATGTATTAGATTTTAGATGACGATATATAAGTTGTAAACCCCATCATAAATATCAAACAGTACCCCTCCTCACGCGACTTTTGTTACGATGCTATTTGCGGATTATGTGTATGGGAATATATACATACGAACACGAAAATGTCAAAGTCTGTAAGACAAAGTATAACCTCATATTGGTTAACTACAAAGGTTGTAGACGACCTAGTATCTTTCTCGTTCTCTTAAGGTCTTTTTTTAGATGAAACCGAAGTAACTGATGTGATTTCGGAAACTGGTACATCTAGTGTTGTTTGACACCTTTTAAGAATTCTCTAGTCTTTTTGTCTACTGGAATAGACGGGAGACACTTTGCACACACGTTGACTTCTTCGTTGTCAATATTGACTTGTACCTTGTTACCTGACCAAGGTTTAATCCTTTCCGTATACAGTTCCGACATATAACAGTGTGACGAATAAATTGAATATACGTCTCATGTGGTACACTTTACGACCCGACCTACTTCGTGTTCGACCTGAGTTCTAACGGTCCTCTTTATAGTTATTGCAGTCTATGCGTCTACTGTGGTGGGAATACCGTCTTTCGCTTCTCCTTGATTTCTCGGAGAACTACTTCCACTTTCTCCTCTCACTTTTTCGACCGAATTTTGAGTTGTAAGTTTTTTACTTCTAGTACCGTACACCAGGGTAATGAAGTACCGTTTATATACCCCTTTGTTACCTTTGTCACTGTCTGAAATAAAAGAACCCG
This sequence comes from Capra ibex, assembly GCA_006410555.1. Classification (NCBI taxonomy): domain Eukaryota; kingdom Metazoa; phylum Chordata; class Mammalia; order Artiodactyla; family Bovidae; genus Capra; species Capra ibex. The sequence continues at coordinate 53,934,103 of SJYO01037955.1, read as the reverse complement.
AGGTTTTAGTGACGTCTACCACTGATATCGGTGCTTTAATTTTCTGCGAACGAGGAACCTTCTTTTCGATATTGTTTGGATCTGTCACATAATTTTTTATCTCTGTAATGAACCGGTTGTTTCAAGGTATATCAGTTTCGATACCAAAAAGGTCATCAGTACATACCTACACTCTCGACCTGGTATTTCTTCCGACTTGCAACTTGTTAACTACGAAAACTTGACACCACAACCTCTTCTGAGAACTCTCAAGGAATCTGACGTTCCTCTAGTTTGGTCACTTAGGATTTCCTTTAGTTGGGACTGATGCGTAATCTTCCTGACTACGACTTCGACTTCGACGCTATTAAACCGGTGGACTACTCTTCTTGACTGAGTAAACTTTTCTGGGACTACGACCCCTTCTAACTTCCGTCCTCCTCTTTCCCTGCTGTCTCCTACTCTACCAACCTACCGTAGTGACTGAGTTTACCTGTACTCAAACTTGTTCGAGGTCCTCAACCACTACCTGTCCCTTCGGACCGCACGACGTCGAGTATCCCAGTGTTTCTCAGTCTGTGCTGACTCGCTGACTTGCTGTTTTATCGGTTAATTGTTATGACACTATTTTCAAATCTACGTATCGTTTCAAAGTCCACGTGTCGTTTCGTTGAGTCGGTATTAATGTGTACATAGGTAATAAGGAGTTTGAGGGGAGGGTAGGTCCAACTTTAGTCTGTCTCTTTCTCTTTATAACACAAAAATAAAAATATGATATATAAGGGTCTTCACCATTACGACCCAGTTTCTCACGTATACAAAAATTATCCTTCAGTCCGACGAAAGGGGGTTTATGTTCGTTAAGTGTACAGGTGGTCCTTACCCGCTCTCAGGAGAAAGTGATCACAGGAACGGTGGTCTTCACAAAACACAAGGAAACTCTCAACCTTCACCTACCTTGTAATACAGTAGATGAATGACCTGTCGTCTTCAATGAGTATACACTTAAGAGATGAGTATAGAAGCGAGTAAAGGAACACCCGACGAATTTAAAAAGAATAGTCATATATCGATGAACATGTATCTCTATGATTGGTATCCAGGTATTATTCGTAATGTTTATAACAGACATAGACTATGTGTTGAACAATCTAATATATGTAACAGACACCGTGTCTAATAAAAAATTTACTGTTGGTTTGATGTAAGATCGGGAAGACGACGGTTTTTTGCTCCTCCTTTAGTCGTCTTTTAAGGGTCGGACGGTGACGATTTTAATTCTGAGTTTTTGGGTGACTTTGTATTTGAACCTTTCCTAGGTCATATTTATTTTGATGTACAGGTTTTTATGTAAGAAGTGGGAATCGTGTTTGCAGTAAAAAGGGGAAGGGACCGACTCTTCTTGTACTACTGGGTGTGTCAACTGTTACACCGACCAGGAAGGACTGGGGACCCCATCTACAATGATTTACGTCGTGAGAGGTATTAAGAACTTAGACCCGTCTAACAAACCCTGAAACGTCGATGTTTATGATGAGACATGACACGTATCACCTAAAAAAAAAAAAATTGGTCTTATATATGTACTATACGAATCAACTCTTTGACAGAGATCCTAGTCCTTCTAGTTTTGACAATTCACCATTTCTCACTCCTTTTATGTAAATAGTAAAATACACTAAGAACACTCGTAGAAAGTCACAACAACCCCAAAACTTAGAACAGGTTAAAAATAGTCTGACTGTGACCATAGTTGTAATTTCTACGATACCTCAAAAAGATTAGGGGTTCACCAAGTTATTTTGATCAGAATTTTTCCTATTACGTTAGCGGAGAGTGGAGTCATTGGATTATCCTGTCGGATCTAGGTGACATTTCACTATTTTATTAAGGTTCACTACACTAGAGGCCCAGAGTCAGAAGGTCGCTAGTAAGTTTCGGGACTAGTCAGGTCAGTTTAGGGTCAAAGTATGAAATGACAGGAGTCGTTCGAAGTAAGTGTAGTAAGTAAATTCTTCTCTATGAATATTCAGTCTGTTTATGACAGACTATAGTGAATGTGCACCTTAGATTTTTAATGTTGGTTGATCACTTAATGTGTTTTTCGACGTCTGAGTGTCTACATCTCTTAATTTGATCGCCAATGACCACCCCTCACCGTCCCCCTTCCCCATTATGTCCCCATCCCCTAAATTTGTTCCCAATAATACCCTAGTATGCGATAATACACACATTTCAAAACTTTTGACATTTCGTGACGTCTTGAAAAATTTTATTTTTATTTAAAATCTTTCCCTTCTTCTCTGTGTTGGTATGCAGTCTCTTCCTTTCAGTGTATTGAAATTTTAAGTCTGATGAACTTTGACTCCCACGACTTCCAACTGATTATTGGGGGTCTGACTGAACAAGTTTGTCGTAAGAACTCTCTATACGGAGTTAGAGATCTTTATTCCACTTAAAATTTTTACTCTATATAAAATGTGGTACCTCAGATAACTATTATTGTTCTGGTATAACGTTCTAAGTTAAACGATTCTCCCAACTAGAAATCCATAAAACGGTTTTATTAACCCTTCCTGTGTATGTGTGATGAGATCTCTTTGGTCTACTGACTATTCCTGGGTGACACAGAGACACTACTGGATATTCCCTTTCCTTAGATTTTTTGTCATCTGTACGTACATACATACTGACTAAGTAAAACGACATGTGGGCTTAGATTATGTTGTAGCATTGAGTTGATGTGAGGTTATTTTTAATTGAAATTTTTTAATTATTCTTGTTTCATCTGTTCTCCTTTGAAACCCGTGACTATCAGAACTACCGTTACTACCAAAGTGTCCGCATAACAATAGGGTTTAAGTGACTCTAGGTACGTGATTCATACATATCGAAGAATGTATAGTTAGAATGGAGTTATTTCAAAAAGGAATTTTTTTTTTTATATTCTAGAAGACCTACTAAATATTTGATGAAAGATACAACCGTAAAATGGTTACTTTGCTGAGTGACCCCCCTTTTACTGTAAGAAATCAAGTCGAGTAGTCAAAATTGTTCACGAACTAGTGATACGGAATGTTTAATACACACAGGAAAAGTGTTCAGAGAGATGCCTACGATCTACGAGTTTGGGTAATGAAAGGTTGGATGTCGAGACATAGGACCGAATTTCGTCTTATGTTGACAGAGTCCCTTAGAATTACCGGTCGCGACTTACAATAAAAGTCAATGATCCTCTTTACTCTCAGGAGTTGAAATGCAATTAGTCGGTTTGCATGAAGAGGAACTATCTTTAGTTCAAGATTTGGTGACTATTTTAAGACCACTGTAGGACTCGAAATATAGAGACTAGGAAATGTTTTCGACCATTGTTACGTTCACCCCAATTGATCTTAGGAACGTCCCTTAGTTTGTGACACCCGAGAGACCGGGTGTAGTAATAGACGATGTAATAATAATTGTCGCACAGTGTCAGAGAATGGATCGTGTAACGTTTGTAAGTATCTCTAAGTAAGTTAGTTGTTCCTACGTCTGCCGACGGTCTTGACTGTAACTCTTACACTTTACATAACCGTCTTTGTAAGGGGTCTGGAGAATTTATGACTTGAAAGTGATCGAGTTCAAAGGACCTTTATATATATATATTAATATCATTAATTTACTTGTGTCACTCCCTTCTCCTTTGTCGTCACGTTTTAAAATTACGGTCTTTCATCGTACAGTCATTGTTTCTTTTGGCTTCACTTTATTTTCGACGAGTCAGTACAGACTGAGAACGCTGGGGTACCTGTCATCGGACGGTCCGAGGAGACAGGTACCCCAACAGGTCCGTTCTTATTACCTCATCCAACGGTAAAGGAAGAGGTCCCGTAGAAGGGTTGGGTCCTTAGCTTGGGTCCAGAGGACGTAACGTTCGTCCAAGAAATGGTTGACTCGATGTCCCCTCCGGACATATCAGGTACCTTAAGAGGTGTGGTCTTAGGACCTCACCCATCGGCGAGGGAAGAGGTCCCCTAGAAGGGTTGGGTCCCTAACTTGGATCCAGAGGACGTAACGTTCGCCTAAGAAATGGTCGACTCGGTGTTCCCTTCGGGTTTCGTTTGACACACCTAACAATTTTTGCGTGAAGTATGGAACGGGTCACGGAAGTTTCTGAATTGACCCTTCTCTGACGAAAACTCTTTGTCACCCAATTGACTTTGTAATCTTGACGACTAACTTTCTTTTTTCGTTTTACTTACGACTTTTATTTAGTATAACGAAGTGTATGTCAGTAGAGAGTGTAGGGGTCAAAGACGTAGACGTTGAGTTGGTTGGTGTCTAGTTGGACCTCTTTGGTTCCTGGCTGATGGTATGAGGTGGTGAATTATATGTCATTCAGGGGATGTATACTTACTTAAGGTAGGGTTCTGACTCAAGCATTCAAGTCAAAAAAGTATTCAGGTTGTTTCAATCGGATCCATGGGTTGATTGTGTTGACCGATATGTGATGACATGATGTTATCCGAATACTACGAAAAGTGTATTTATTATGTAATTTTTTTCTTTGTGTTTTTTTATTTCTCTTGTAAAAATTAGAATGTCATATCATGGAGCTTTTAATGTGGTCTGTATACTTTATTGAATGTACTAACCTGTGCGTTACATAAACTTTCAAGTGTTGAATTGCCAAACGTACAGTCCCTGAATGACTTTTCTTAGACTCGTAGGAACCTAAAACCAGAGGTCCTCCAGGGTCTTGGAGATGTCTGTACCTCCCTTATGATGTGAAGTAACATTCTTATACTGGGGTAAAGGGTATTGGTCTTACCGTAAAAGATAATATTGTCACCTCTTAAAACAACGATTGTACAACTTACTTGCTAAGGGTCCACCAAGTCACCATTTCTTAGACAAACGGTTACGTCTTCTCTGTCCTCAGCGTCCAAGCTAAGGACTCACCTCTTCTAGGGAACCCCTTCCTTTACTTTTGGGTGAGATCCTAAGAACGGACCTTTTGAAGTGTCTGTCTCCTCGGACCGGCCACGTTCAGGTACTCCAGCGTTTCTCTCCCTGCACCGACTCGTCCGTGTGTATGTGTTTGGAGTTCCGTTTTTAATGGGAACCTTGCAGAACAGTGAAAAACGTAGTGAAGACTTTATATTTTCGTGATGATATAGTTCGTCTTACAATACTTCGTGAGAGGTTGTCTACGAGTGTGGGATGAGTTTGTAAGGTCGTGGGTGTCAGTGCAGGTTCCACGCGAAAAGGAGAGAGACCAGAGAGGACCCCCTCTCAGGAACCTGAAATGATAGTTTATGTCTTCACTGAGACTTTAATCGTTGTCAGTAAGGGTTTATAGGTCTGAGCGTATGTACTGACGGATAAGAGAGGTTGACTCACTCTTTACTTTCCGAAGTCGAGTTTTACATGTACCAGGATCCTCCGAAGAACAAGAAGAAAGGTTTTGGACGTGAATACGTCTTAAAGATAGAGTGGGTTACCAGGTGGGTGGTTGAGTAAGTTCGGGTTTCGATTTGTCCTGAGAATCCAAAAGAAGGGGAGAGGGGATCACGGGTTCGGTAGTCTCATAGTGAGTGGAACGAAGATTTTTATACGGTTTAGGTAGGACAAAGGAAGTGGAGGTGGTTGTGGGATCAGTCATGGTGGTAGTACGGAGTAGGCCAGTGGACACTACCGGAAGATCAACCAGAAAGAGGAAGGGGAGAACGATAAGATAGTAGGTGAAGGGATTACCGTTGGTACTTTTAAATTTACCGTCACATTTTTACGTTTGTTTAGGACAGGGTGGTGACAAAGTCGTTTCCGAAGGGTTACGGGTAATATTTATTGGTCCAAATGACAGAATAGTGTCTCTGGATGTGTGAGATTGAGAACGGGTGGAGAACTAGACTTAAGTGTGGTGAGAGGGGAAGGTTTGATATGTGTGTGCTCGCGGGTTTCAACGAGGGAGAAGTGACGGACGGTGTGCTGGGATAGACCTACAAGGCGTATCATGAATGGTGATATGCAATGAAAAGATAAACAACAACAAGTCAGTGATTTAGCACAGGCTGAGTGACTCTGGGGTACTTGAAGTCGTACGGTCCGAAGGGACAGGAAGTGATAGAGGAGCTCATACGAGTTCAAGTACAGGGAACTCAGCACTACGATAGGTTGGTAGAGTAGGAGACGGTGGGAGAAGAAGTTAACAGACGTTAGGAAGAGTCGTAGTTCCAGAGAAGGTTACTCGACCGAGAAGCGTAGTCCACACTACGTTATTAACAAATATTAGATTGAGAGAGGATTTTGTAGACGAAGTACTCTTGACCCTCGGAAGAACAAACAGTCATATAAAGGTTATGCATCCTCCGAGGATGGGACATACGTGGGTCATTTATAGACACTTTCTCTCCCCTGGCGACCTGTATCCACTAGAGAAGGGACAGTGAAAGGAGTGTTAAAAGTTCTTTTCACCAATCAGACAATGTTACTATTATCTTTGTGTTAAAGATTAGACTGTACTTAGTCCTACGGGTGATCAGGAACTACTGGGCACACATGTCTTTCTCTACGAAGTCTCCATGGTACACAAATATGTCTACAAGTAGGTACTCCCTGAAAAGAAACGCTAATTGGTGGTTAGTACACAAAAGACGTTCCTTTAATGTGTGACTCTCACCCAAGGTTGGGAGTTGTATGAACGACCGAGTCCCTTTATTTTGGTTCTGTGACGTCTTTGCATATCGTCGAAATAAAACGTTATTGTAAATCCTATCCCTTACAAGACGGGACCTCAACGGAACCACTGGAAATTTTCTGTTTCCCCCACTTTGTGTAGGACTTAGACTTAAGTCTTCAATATATAGTAGGTGACTCCAACCGTACGTCCATTGGAGACTTAATACGACCGTTTAAAGAATTGATAGGTACAAAACCAAATGAATAGTGATTTGACCCCTATTACAATCTTGGACGAAACATACCATCGACTCTTCTACTTTACTATATTTATTTCGTCAATATGGTCACGGACCCTATATGCCATACGAGTTCATTGAACTCGGTGATTATACTTAATAATGATTCGACAATAATAGTCACCAAATATTTTACAAGGTTTTCTTCTTTACGACTTGTTGGAGATAGCTTTCAGATAATCGTAACGGTGTAATGTTCCCCGACAAATTACTGAAGATGACCACTTGTCTAGGTTCAGGAAGTCTGGGTTTGGATATCCGTCCACCTCCACTGGGTCCTATAAATGTGAGGAACGAAAGTTGTACGCCTCTAGACTCGACATGAGTCTATTTTTCTTGAACAAGATTTAGTTCTTGCGTAAGTGTTTGGTACGTGGACACGAATCTTTATAATCAACGTCCATATGGACTGGTCGGTCTTAAACGAATTCTTTTGTCTTTTCCTTTCACACTCAGTAAGTCAGTACAGGTCGAGAAACGTTACTGAGACATTTAGGAGAAGATATTTCTGTATTGAACTTGGTCTTTTATTGACAGTTTCCATCTTCTATGTGTTGTGAATTGCAATATTGGTGTCTTGTTTTCAGTCTGGTGGTGTTAAGTAAAAAGAATAATAACGATAATAATACTGTAGGGTCTTTTGTCTAAAGATTCTTGAAGTGTTTTAGGGATAATGGAGACCTAATACCTGATTAGACTCTTCTCGTAGGCCTCTTCCGTTACCGTCGGGTGAGATCATGAGAACGGACCTTATAGGGTACCTGTCTCCTCGAACCATCCGACTTCAGGTACCCCAACGATGCTCAACCTGTACTGACTCACTAAAGTGAAAATGAAAAGTGAAAGTACGTGACCTTTTCCTTTACCGTTGGGTGAGTCCACAAGAACGGACCTCTTAGGGTCCCTACCCCTCGGACCACCCGACGACAGATACCCTAGTGTGTCTCAACCTGTGCTGACTACGCTAAATCGTCGTCGTCGTCGTCTTTTTTCGTAGTCAGTCAAGTTAACAAGTCAGCACAGGCTGAGAAACGTTAGGGTACCTGACGTCGTGCGGTCCGAAGGGACAGGTAGTGGTTGAGAGTCTCGAACGAGTTTGAGTACAGATAGCTCAGTCACTACGTTTTCGTGTTCTTTATCTTTCAACGTTCTTTACACTAGTCGAGGATCTTGATACCGTCACCTTACTAGTTAGATCGTATGTTGCCGATTAGTTTAAATCGTCCCCTTTAATTTCTTTCTTTTTTCAGTATCAATCAACCCTAAATCAATCTAAACGGATGATTTTTATACGAACGAAGTCACTTCTATAAAGTCTTACTCGTGAATATACCCATTGTACGCCAGTGAGTAATGAAATGGCTACAAGGAAGTAGAAACCCAGGATGACACACGGACCGGACACCTGCGTAGGATGACGACGAGTATCGAGTCTTGAACGTAGACACAAGTCCCTCCTCACTAGTTTTACCACCGGTCGACAGACGTTGAAGGTCACTTTTTGTAAAAACACATATACATACACATCCCGAAGGGACCACGGAGTCACCCTTTCTTAGGTGGACGTCAAGTCCTCTACGTCCAAACTAAGGACCCAGTCCTTCTAGGGGACCTCTTCCTTTACCGTTGGGTGAGGTCATAAGAACGGACCCTTTAGGGTCCCTGTCTTCTCGGACCGCCCGATGTCTTTTACCCCACCGTTTCTCAGTCTGTGCTGAATCACTAGTTTGTTGTTGTTGTTACTTATGTGTGTACGAACATCGGGGTTCAGTTACTTTCTAATAAATAGATTTTCCGCGAAGTACCAACACCTAGTAAGTCATCGATAGTTAGTTAAATGGTCTTTGAGTATTAATTCAGTGTTTCGACCCGAAATCATGTGTCAACGTAAAAAATTATAAATAAAAATAAATGAATAAACCGAAGTGGTCCAGAATCGACTCCGTATGCCATAGACAAGAGACTAGTCCCTAGCTTAGGCCCGGGGGACGTAACCCTCATACCTCGGAATTCCGGCGATCCGGTGGTCCTTCCAGGTAAATCATGTTACAAAATCGCTGTGAATAAAGTGACTGATGAGGACGAGATCACTGGAAGTACTCGAGTCACGATCACGAAAGAGACAGATATACATATAAATACAAATAAAGTAGACATAGAGATAGATGTTTGGATATATAGATACTTACCCACCACCACCACTACCACTACAAATCGGCGATTCGACACAGACTAAGAAACACTAGGGTATACCTGATGTCGGACGGTCCGAGGAGACAAGTACCCTAAAACGTCCGTTCTTACGACCTACCACCGGTAAAGGAGGAGACCCCCTAGAAGGGTCGGGTCCCTAACTTGGGTGTAGATGAAGTACCCGTCCGTCTAAGAGATGGTAACTCGGTGGTCCCTTCGGGGGTATATAGATACTTATATAGATAGAGAGATAGGTAGATAGACATCTGTTTGATAAGTTGACTGGGTCTCCGAATACAGGGTCGTACCGTCCCTGAGACTCCGTGTGGTCCCGACAAAAGACTCGGACACGTAGGGACCATTGATGAAGTGTCCTTTGTATTGAAGTCCCAAGACTCGAACCGAGTCGGTGCAACGTGCCACGGTAAAAATGTAAATTACTATGTACGGAGAACTTCTACCCTGACTACTCCAAGGTGACACTGGAACTGTCAGCCAGGTTTATGAGACACAATCTTTACAATTTCCGTCCTTCCTTGACGGAAGACTAGAGTGTCACACCAGCACCTGAGACATGACTGCCTGGTGACAGTTGCGGGGAAAGCCCACACGAGTGTTGAGTCCCTGGTGAGACTCCCTCTTCGTGCGAATCTCTCCGAGCGCGTGAGAGGGAGAGATCCCACGTGATACCTACTCCATGAGAGTATGTCTTTGTCGTTTTTAATAAACACCTTTGCCATTTACCGGTGTCGACCTGTCGTGCCCCTGTCGGATATTACCGATGACGTTTAGATAAATTAATAACATTTTAGTACTTTATTTGTAGAATTTAGTTTGTCTCGTACTAGTCTTCCGGTCTCCTTGTGTGGTAATAGTGTGAGAATTCCTGATACTTCATTTAGTACAAAATTTTTTAAGGTTAGTCTTAGTGAAGGGATTTGTTGTGTATGTATAAGTCACGAATAACACGCAATTCCTAACCCTTCTTTTTGTGTTAGTTCAGTTCCCGAAGGACCAGACCTTTCCTTTCCTGATGTACAGATGTCCCTTGTCATATTACTCAGGTTAAAATTTGATGGTAATACCCCTGTACGGATCCTACACCTCCGCGGCGTAGGAAACAGACCGACACTTATTCCTGCTATTCCGAGCCGTTTTCTCCACTGTACACTTGACTCTGAATTACTTACACATGGGTGGACGACCTGTTACACCCTTTTTAATGTGGTTTATGTGATTCGAAGTCAACCTATGTCTCCAACTTATTCGGGTAAGGAAGGAGAATGTCTGTTAGAGTACATGAAGGTCAAGACACAGGTTTGATTTTAATCCAAAAAGACTCGATCGAAAGTTTTAGTAGGTCGGTCGGTAGGTTGTTAATAACCGTCGAAAATACAGAGTCCAGTAAGAGATACGGACTTCTACCTCGTCACTAGTTTTATCTGCTTTTAGGGACTGGAGTACCTCGAATGTAAAACCCCTGTCGTCTTTACTATGTTTACCACTCCTACCAGTCCCCTCTTCCCTCCCAGTTCCGTTACGTTCTGGGACGTTCTGAGTTACCGACATCCCGTCTCTCAGCTCGTCAACCCCATTGACCGGTCTCTACACCCTCAGTGAGGTCTCTTGCCGCCACAGGACTTTGGTCTACCTCGTTCACGAAGTTCCTCGACTCTCCCTACCTGATGTGCCATCCTCGTACCGACTGGGAGTGGCGTACCCGCTACGACTGTTGTAGTTGGGGACCTAAACGATTGTACCACCGCTGTCCATTGGAATTTCTCCGTCCTGACTACCTTCCTGAGTCACCAGGTTCACCCAAGTTTTCCTTCACCTTTGTGTCCTTAATTCCTATTATTTATATTTGTTTACGAAAGTTCGTCAAAAAGACATTTCTCTTCTTCTCTTACCCGAGTATAAGCCTTTCCTTTAAGTCTAGTTGTCCAGTGAAAAAAAAAATTACCATCTACAAACGAAAGGATAACCTTTCTAGGTCGTCTCTCCCCTTTTATTTTTGACTACTGCGTCCTTTCTTTCCCTTTTTGACAAATTTATGACAGAATCTCATCCTCTCTTCCTTAGCCTATAAGTACGGGTTCAACCTCAGAACCAGAGTTCTACTTAGCTAGTCTCACCGGTTGTCCACCCTGAACACTAACCGGTTTAACCCATCCACGGAGTGGAAGTTTGATATCGACATCGTTCCTCCATTGAGAGACCCCTTTGTCTTTGTTGGTAAGAGTTTCCATATACTGGTGACTCGACGCTCGTTCCGTTAGTAGAGGGCGGAGGATGGTTTTTTTATTAAGAGTTATTACTATTTGTCGAACCTGCGTGGGTGGATTAAGGAGTCGTGACTTTTACCTTCTAGACAAGTGATAAAAATCTGTGATAATATACTTTTATATTACCATAAATGAAGGGTCTTAGATGACTGGTAGAAAGGTTGGGACCGAAACCAAATTGGTTCTCACCAAAGACGGGTTCGAACTCCGTTTTCGTTTGCTTTGTTTTACTGAGACGAGGCAAACACCGGACCCTCCGATTTTCTCTGTTTTTGTGCGTACGTTTGGTGTACTTTCCGAAGTCACCTCTTTTGTACTCGACTAATCGAAACGCTGGGAAGTCGATACCTTCGGAGAGGTCATGACATTAGACGTCTGGTGTTCGTCCTTTTGGAGTTCAGGTACTTTAGGTTTTTGGGTTTGTGTCCCAGTAAAAATACGGGAATTCTCTCAAGACGGTCTTCTCTAGAGTGTTTGCCAAATTAGTTCCCCGTCACATGAATGTCCGTGTACATTTGGAAGTTTGGGTTCGTTAATTGGGGTATGTGTCTATAGTCGGGGAGATTACCCACGGACTCTTACTTGTCATGTGTACCAGGTAAGGGTCCCTCTTTTCCTAAGACTTGAAGTAGTGTGTAAACACTGAGTGTTTATAAATATCATCAGCGTCTCGGTCCTGTTATTGTATTGTACGTCTTTGAGTGGGTTTGTTTGTTCAAAGTTTCCGGTTTTAGGGTTGTCCCTTCTCTTGTCCTCTCTTTCGTTCCAAAGGGGCAAGACTACGGAAACTGACACTTGTCACCTTCGTGTGTCGAGACGATAGTCACTTGGACCGAGCACACCTGACTCTATGTATACTGTTTTGTCTAGACGTACCCCGGAAAGGTCTGACGACGGACCTGTTGCCCCGTTCTTATTAGTCTACGCCTCCGGTGTCGAAATCATAAGGTCTGTAATAACTCTGACTGTCCGATTTAGAACTAGGGGTTTCCGTTGGTGAGTCGTACAAATTTGTTCCCTATATGGAACACAGTTATTATATGTATCTCTACGTGACGTTCATAGTATTTTATCTTAAGGATAGTCGTATCGTCGGGGTCGACGTTGTGGCTGTCGTCTTGAATCTTAAATGGTCGGTTCTTTTCATCTTTTGATCTTTATTCCTCCGAACTTGACCCCAAGTTGTAAAGGTTTCGGTCCAAGTTGAGGTAGAGGTTTTGACTTTAGATCGCTTAAGAGATAGAAAACATTGAATGTGTTAATACTTTGGTAGGAGCATTTGTGTGCTATTAATTGTTAATTAATTATTAAATCCACTCATGAGATTTGAGTTGTTCGCTTCTGTAGTTGGTCATGTATGTTCTAAGGTGGTCAGGACGGACCCAGAAAGTCTGTGTGGTGTCTGATAAAACCGCGTTTAGTTTTCAATGCATGTTTTTACTTTGATCTCCTTTTTGTGATTGTATACTGAATTATTACGAGTTGTATTACTCAATTCAAGATGACTTATTTTTCTATACTTTATGTTAAAAATTTTTTTTTTCTATTTTACGGATTCAATTGGAAGGGATTCGATTTTCTCCTTTCAATTTCTTATTTTCTTAAGGTCAACAGACCGATATCTGGACGATAGATAAACGTCCTACTTCGTTATAAAGGAACTCTAGAGAGTAAGGATGTTTATAAAACTAACAGACTTGTAGGAGGAGTCTAATTTAAACACCCTATTAAAAACAGTCCCTCAATTTTCCCTCCGTCTTATTTTGATACTCTTCTTAATGTTTTATTCACTATCGATAAGAATGTATTCACTTGTGAAGGGACTTACTTTCTCAACTCATAAAAATTATTGTAGTCTCCTTTCGTTTCCTTTTTTTACATAATCCAAAGATTCGTGACTAACTTTATTAACATTTCCTTGATAGACCACTGTGATTTTATTTGAAACTTAAATTTTCCTATTTCAATTGTTCGATTATATGACCCCTCTTTTTGTTGTTTCCCAATTATAAGAATTTTTATTTAATACGTTCATAGACAATCTTTTTGTACCTTAGAGTTGTCGATGACGACGATGACGATTCAGTGTAGTCAGCACAGGTTGAGACACACTGGGGTCTCTACCGTCGGGTGGTCCGAGGAGGTAGGGTCCCTAAGAGGTCCGTTCTTGTGGACTCACCCAACGGTAAAGGAAGAGGTTACGTACTTTCACTTTTCACTTTCCCTTCAGCGAGTCAGCACAGGCTGAGGATTGCTGGGGTACCTGACGTCGGATGGTCCGAGGAGGCAGGTACCCTAAAAGGTCCGTTCTTATGACCTCACCCCACGGTAACGGAAGAGGTAGAGTTGTCGATTTACTCATATTTTACTCTTGATTGCTAAGAAAGTGTTCATTCAAGGGAAGGAGAGGAGATGAAAGAGAGGACGATAAGAGGGGAAGAGTTTTTTGTCGATAGTGTGTTTTTTAAATTTTTGGATGGTTTATTGTATTACTCATTTGTTATCTCATATATTTTCCTCCGCTTCGATAACTTAACTAAAATTTTTAATTACTACTACTACTATAATTTCGAAATCGTTTTGTTTAAGACATTGTATAAAAATCACTTTATTTTTATAGATCTTATGAAGACGTTTCGGTTGACTGTTAGAATAATTTTACGTGACTGAGACTTTCTCATTTAGTTGATGTCGATAAGACCGTATTACTTAAGTAGAAGTTAATTTTCTTTTGGAAGTATTATTATCGACGATAACAAATACTTCACAGATGGAATACGAGGTTTAAAGGTGAGAAGTGCTCCATCACTGTCACACCCGACACTTTCGTTCGTTGTCGTTCGTCGTCACCCCAAGTCCTCAGACGATGGGAGGGGAACGGTACTGGGAAAGTGTGACAGACACTAAAAACAATTGACTTTTATTATATATAGAGGTCGTTTCTTCAGTCTTTCTCTTTTTGTTTGTAGCATATAATTACGTTCATACACCTTAGATCTTTTTACCATGGTTACTTGTATAAACGTCCCGTCATTTTCTTTGTGTCTGAATAACTTACTTCTACACCGGTGTCAGCCCCTTCCACCCACCCTATTCGATACTGACTGTATATGCGATGGTGCACATTTTAGCACTCACCCTTCGGAGACGTGTCGTGTCGTCGAGTCGAGTCGCGAGACACTACTGGATCTACCCACTCTCCTCCCCCAGGTTCTCCCTCCCCTGTATACACATGTATGCCGACCAAGTGAAGTAACGTGTCGCCTTTGATTATGTTGTAAGATTTCGTTGATGTGGGGTTAAAATTTTTTTATACGTCATTTAATGTAACATCATGGAAACGTACTATCTGATAATACTCCGTAAGTTTATTTTATATAATTGTTAAAAGTTAATGTACTATACGATAAGTCAAGTCAAGTCAGCGAGTCAGCACAGGCTGAGACTATACAGTAATGGTAATCATATATCGTATTTTTTTTTATGCAATATTCTTCACTTTTTCGTCATACAAGTAAAATGTATGTCACCACAAGGGTGAGACATGTTGTGAGTGTTTTCTAACATAATTTACTGTTGTCACTGACAGAAACTACCTCCGTGATACCCACTTATAAGGGGAGAAAATGTATTAAAGGTATTAGTCGAAAGTGATGAAATTAGAAGAAAAGTATAAAAATTTGATGTTTTTATGTTGTAAGAAGTCCTTTAAAATCTATCACTGATATACCAAATATTAGAGGGGGTCATCGAGTCGACCATTTCTTGGTCGGACGGTTACGTCCCCAACGTTCTTTGTACCCAAACCAGGGACCCATCCCCCTCCTATGGGACCTCTTCCTTTACCGTTGGGTGGGGTCATAAGAATGGATCTTTTAAGGTACCTGTCTCCTTGGACGTTCCGATCTCAGGTACCAAACGTTTCTCAGTCTGTCCTGACTCGCACATGTGTATTCGTGTGTACGTGTGTGTGCGCGCGCGCGCGTGTGTGTGTGTGTGTGTGTGTGTGTGTGTGTGTGTATGTGTAAACCAAGTATTTCCCGGTTGTGGAGTTGGGGTCTCTACTGGACAAATCTCAGACCATATATGGTTCCACACTAGATTGTCTGAAAAATTGTGTGTCCGTGAGCCTACGTCTCTATCATAATGACTCACACAAAAATTCTACTTACGTTAATATAATTCATATAATAAGACGTTGGACGAAAAAGGTCAATTGTTCCATGGTGTGGATTGAAAGGTTATGAAAATATTAGATTTAAAATGAAAAGTATAGTAACGATAATTTCACTTCTTGTGAAAAGGTAATGAACATCTTCTTCATGGTTCTGGTCACCGAGACCTTTTTCCATACAGGAGTTTTCAATATGTCGTAGTCCGAGTGTACTCGATGTTAATGAAGACACTTACTTCCTTACTTGTTGATCTTATCCAGGGACGAATTTGAGGAAGTCCTTTGTGTTTAATTGACCAAAAGGAAATAGGAAGAACAATCTACTATTCGTCATTCCATCTCTCAGGTCGTCCGGAACTTCACAGTCTGCATAGGAAAGTGCTCTTTTTTAAAACTTTTTAGGTTTGGGGTGGAGTAGACTACACACAC
This sequence comes from Capra ibex, assembly GCA_006410555.1. Lineage (NCBI taxonomy): Eukaryota > Metazoa > Chordata > Mammalia > Artiodactyla > Bovidae > Capra > Capra ibex. The sequence continues at coordinate 53,918,084 of SJYO01037955.1, read as the reverse complement.
CGTTTTTGCCAACGGTACAATGGGGTACTAAATTTATACAGTTAGAACAAGTGTGAACAGAACATTTGTAGACGAAAACAAGTCTTATTTTCTACTTCTAAACTATGGTCTTATGAAGACATGTTACATTAATATTCTGTCGGGGGTTCTATTGACGTACTAACGGGATTTACATATTCCATATGTATAATCCTCATACATGCATTGTCGTGCATGCGAGTCAGTGAGTCAGCATAGGCTGAGAAAGGGTGGGGTACCTGACACTGGACGGTCCGAGGAGACTGGTGCCTTGAAAGGTCCGTCTCACCCCACGGTTAAGATGAGGTCTCCTAGAAGGGTTGGTCCTTGACTTGGGTCCAGAGGACACAGAGGACGTAACCCTCCTCCCAAGGAATGGTGACTCGGTGGACCCTTCGGGTTGTCGTCCATATGTCGATGGTTTATTTTTACAGGGTAAATCTTTAATATACATCTGGTTTTATCCTTTACGACAGACTTGAATAAACCGTTTACTCGATGACGACGACGACGATTCAGCGAAGTCAACACAGGCTGAGACACGTTGGGGTATCTACCGTCGGATGGTCCGAGACGACAGGGACCCTAAGAGGTCCGTTCTTGTGACCTCACCCAACGGTAAAGGAAGGGGTTACGTACTTTCACTTTTCACTTTCACTTCAGAGAGTCAGCACAGGCTGAGAATTACGGGAGTACCTGACGTCGGATGGTCTGAGGAGGTAGGGACCCTAAAAGGTCCGTTCTCAGGACCTCACTCCACGGTAACGGAAGAGACCCATTTACTCGATCTGTAAGATCTAATGGTTGTAGAACTAGTCCGGGACGACCTCGTTTCGACATCAGATCCACAAACCTGCGTCTGATTATGTGAGTCCCGTATGACTGACACTATTCGTGACTTTTGGTTTAGGTCGGTTCCTCATCCAAAAACGTCAATGTTATCCGAAACAAGTTTCACCGAATACTAATTGAAGACTCGTAGGTTCTATTTAAAACAATTCCCTGAGTATGGATGACCGGTGATTTTGTGAGAGTGAGAGCTGTGACCCTAGAACCTCGTGGCTCACATCTAGTTCTAAGCTATTTGATGTCAGTACCCCTTGTTCAGGTCGAGTCGGACTGCGGACATAGACATTTAAATATATATAGTAGACACCGACGAAATCCGAGGTTGTGTCTCGACTCGACCATGTTCTATTACTACTACTACTGTTCTATCTCTACTGTACCGATTACTTAAGACTTTACAAGGGATAGAGTGGGCAAAGTCTTTTTGAAATGATAGAGGACTATATCGGATGACAAGTTTTGTAACTAAAGAATGATAAATTGTACTCGAATCTCCTAGATTCATAAAGGTCTCGTCTTATTTTAGTACAGACAGGAATAAGAGTCCTCCGTACGAATCACAATTCTCCAGCATGACCTAATTCCAATTCTTGTACCCAAGTGCAGGGTCGGGACGGAGACTAGTGATCACTCTAGAACTCGGGTAATGAAGCGAAGAGACACGAAAGTCAAAGAGAGACCTTCGGACGAGTAAGAAGGTGACGGAAAGACGTGTCGACTCTATGCACTACGAGTGTTAGTAGTACTAAAAGAGTTAGACACTTTAGTAACCGAAGAAGTAAAGGGTAGACTCACAGGCTGAATGGTTCCTCCTTTCCCCACCTCGCACAGGAGCTGGTACATAGTGTGCTTCCTAGGTGTCGGAGAGCCCACCAAGTCGGGTTGAGTGTGTGGTTACGAAGTTGTTTCTGTTCCCCCATTTTTTGTCTCCAATATAATTGGGTAAACTTTTCTCTGGTACCAGAAACGGCTAGCTAAGATCTTTCAAGGTACTTAAGGGACGTGTTGGTCGACGTAACTGTTACATTCCGAATCGTGTCTCGTTGAACCTTTAGTGTTGTACTGTCGGGATCGGAAGATAGGGTATGGTTACCCGAGGAAAGGAGTCTTTTCCTCTTTGTTTCTAAGTCTATAACAATTATGTCCTTCTGGTTAGAGTATTTTGGTGGTTTTCCTGGTAACGTGACGACGACGACGATTCAGTGAAGTCAGCACAGGCTGAGACACGCTGGGGTATCTACCGTCGGGTGGTCCGAGGGGACAGGGACCCTAAGAGGTCCGTTGTTGTGACCTCACCCAACGGTAAAGGAAGAGGTCACGTACTTGCACTTTTCACTTTCTTCAGTGAGTCACAGACTAGGAATCGTACCTGACGTCGGATCGTCCGAGGAGGTAGGTACCCTAAAAGGTCCGTTCTCATGACCTCACCCCACGGCGGTGACGGAAGAGGTAACGTGTGGACAAATTTAATGAAATTCGTCAAACTCGTAGTTTAAGGTTAACATATTTAAATGGGTAAAATACTACCCAGAAAGTAAGACAAAGACCTTTATGTATCATGGAATTTATTACGTAAAGTTTTTATCCTCTTTTCAGTCTTCCATATGTTATTTGATATGATCTAAGTCTTGAACACAAAAATAAATGTATAATTAAATAGACTACGTTTTATACTTCGAAAAAAATTTCCTTTAACATTTGGTATTTTGGTTAAGTGTAATGATTTCGTTTAAATAGGTTAGATGAGCAAGTTATATTGTTTAAATTTATTTTAGGACTTTCGAATTATGTATTACACTACTTTCTACTGACGTTTCGTACTCGAAGGGATCTTGGTACGCACTTTTCTTTAAAGAGGTAATGATCAATTCCTACAGAGGATGAAGTTTACGATGCAAAACCCCGAGTACGAACAGGACGACAGGGTCGACAACATCAGAGAAAGACGAGTGACATCAGGTATCGAAGACCGACGGTATTTGGAGTTTGTGTGACTCCAACGGATCGGGTTCCGAAGGGTCCACCGTTTCACCATTTCTTAGGCGGACGGTTACGTCCTCTGTGTTTTCTGCGTCCAAGCTAAGGACCCGACCTTTTTAGGGGACCTCATCGCTTATCGTTTGGGTAAGGTCATAAGAACGGACCTTTTAAGGTACTTGTCTTCTCCGACCACTCGATGACAGGTGCCCCCCGTTCCTCAGTCTGTACTGACTCACTCACTTATACGGATAGGGTCGTCGTCGACTCTTACTACTGTTCTTTTCCCCCTCTTCTTCGAAGGTCTTGTAAGACTTTGTAAGACCGACAGGGGGATACGTTACTAAGGGTGTGACAGATGAATCACTAATAGATTTCCGGTAGACGGACGTCTTCCTGTTGACCTAATGTCGTAGACCTTTAAATATATTAAAAGATAGATAACTTTACGGTAAACTTTCAGGACTCCAAGTCTCCGGTCTCCTGTTACCGATCCACTGTTGTAGAGAGGTACTCCGAGAGACGGAGATAATCCGTAGAAGTACCCTTCACTCCCCCGTTAGGTTTCATTTCATAAGTCTCCACGGGGTCTTCCGCGGGTGTCGGGTCCACGTGACGACGTGAAGCCGGAGCGACTAGGGAACTCCAGGGTCGACTCAGAAACTTTCTGACACTGAAGTAGGAAACCTTTCTCCTCCACGTCTACATTTAGAAACTCAGGTTTTTCCCTCCTTCCCTCGAGAGGGGTTCCATTTTTCCGTATGAGCCGGGTCCTTTTTAAGGATCCTCGCCGGTTAAGGAAAGAGTGCTATGGTCATTATAGAGGAAACCCACCCCGTTGTTTATACAATCGACCCTAAAGAACTGATTCGCTGAACTTATGTCATTGAAGGAGAGAACTAGATAAAATGTCAATTCATGATTTTAAAGAAAGATAAACCAATAGAGAATTAGTTTTAAATTGACTATTTCAACCTATCCGGGTGAGCAACGACGGTACTTGCAGGTCGTTAAGAATTTCTAAGGGTACACAGTCTTAATTCAATTTTTATTCTCCCCCTATTAATCCAGACTTCCGACTCAAGAGGGTAAGAGGGAGTCACTCTAGTATTTAATCGACTACATCGGGGAGTCGATTCTGTAGGTTCTCAGTATGGATGTCTCTAGCCGATAGGAAAATTTTCCGTTTTTACTACCTCCGGTTTATCCTGTAACTTTCTTAGGTCTTAACAACTGTGTTGGTGTGTTGTTTATTACGTCCTCCACTTGTAAGGACGACTTAGGTCACCCCTGTCGGACGTAGGACCTGTCGGTCTGCACGGTCCGAGTTGGAGTCTGTATTTTCGCTCCGGGAAGGAATACTTTTCCGTCGTGAGTTCCCTGTCTTACGGGTCTCGGAACCCCCTGTTATCTTGCGGGAATTCTTAGACTTTAGATTTGTTCTTTGATCAAGGTTGTCGTCCTAAGTTCTGTGTTTGGGACTTTCTAAAATTGATACGAACGTCAATGTAGTTGTCACTTTTTCTGTAAAATGGTGGGATCGGGTACTATCGGTGCGTTTGTGGTAGTCCTGGAGGATGAGACCTCCCAGTTGGGAACGGACCTATCCACACGGTGGGAGATTTCGTCCTCAGGAGTTGGGGACACGGTACCTGGTCATAACCAGGTATTGGACAATTCTTGGTCCGACGTCTTGTCCTCCACTCACCGTCCGCTCATGCAGTTCAAGGTAGACATAAATGTCACCGAGAGGTAGTGAACGTAATGACAGACTCAAGACGGACGATAGTCTAGTCGTCACCGTAATCTAAGAGCATCCTCGTACTTGAGCTGACACGAACTTAGTAGGGTTTTGGTAGGGGGAGGTGGGGACTAGATACCCTTTGACAGAAGGTACTTTGGTCACGAACCACTATTTTTCCAACTCCTGACGACGAGATTTCCTTATGTGTGGTAGGGTGTCCTGTGCGTGTACACGGCTCGTCACATCCGCGTCCGAACCTTTGGCGTCGTTGTTTCGCCACTGGAACTTATCCGATTCGATTTCAGTGTCTAAAGTCGGGGAAACCCGGACCTACGACCCGAGAGAGTAGGAGGGGGTCACTCCAGTATTTAATCGACTACATATTTGATTGAGCGACTGTATAAATGATCTTTTGACTCTTTTTTAAGGTTTCCTTTTCTTCGATGTTTCAGAGTCTCCCAGTAGAGTCTGACTTCAACCTCATAAAAATTCACCGATAAATAATATTGATGAGTAATTTATTCTTTAACGAATACAAAATAATATTGTGTTTACAGAGGTAAACTGAGTTAAGGTATAAAAGGAAATCGACTTTTAGTTGATATCATCTTTGTCGAGGATTCACGAGACGGAGCACTAAGAATTACTCCCGGAACGGTACCTTTTTTGACGGAGACACTTATGTGCACGTCCCACTGGGGACAGTGTGAGACTGAGTGTTTATTCTTTGGATATAATCTTCACCATGGACATCGGTGGAAGTGTTCAAGTATTTTAGTAGAGATTTAATTTTATGTATACGTTTTAAATTTATAGTTGATCGTGGTTCATAAGTAGTCTTCGGAGGGCCTACCGAGCCACCATTTCTTAGGTGAACGGTTGTCTCCTCTGCGTCCTCTACGCCCAAGTTAAGGACCTGGACCTTCTGGGGGGATCTCCTCCTTTACCGTTGGGTGAGGTCATAAGAACGGATCTTTTAAGGTACCTCTCTCCACAGACCACCCCATGTCAGGTAACCCAACGTTTCTCAGCCTGTACTGACTCGTTGACTCGTATATCCTGTGTAGGAACTCTTGTGTTAAGAGACGATTTTAGACGTTTGAAAGGGTGCACCGAATCTCACTCCTTTTTTCCACCTAACTTTATAAGGGGATCTCTGTTTTCCAGTCGGCTCGTCACCAAAACATAGGATTTCTATGTTCTCTCTTTGATTTTAAAGTCCGGTTTGATTTCTCGAGGTAAATCTTTATCGTGGTGTCATTGGTGTGCTTTTAGTGTCCTTTATTCCACTGTTACCCGTTCTGGTGGACGATAGCATTCCTACAGATCGTCTCAGGATCTGGTACTCCACGTTCGAGTCTTTTGGATATTCGCCAACCCGATCCCAAAGGGTTCAAGGCTCTTAAAATGTCGAAGTAACTCTCCGTAGGGCTTGATGGTGCGTGTCACAGCGGGAGACCGGACCGTACCACCCACCAATCATCTATTTCGTTCTTGACTAAGACAAGAGTTCTCGAGTGTGTTCTAAACAGGTGATGTGTTAAGTGGTTTATGACACTTTACCCTGCTTTTCCTCCATGATGATAGCTTACTTACTCAGTTCCGGACCTTCGACTTTCGTCGAGACGATTCTGACCTTTCGTCCTGGTCTCCCGTCACTCCTAGTGTCTACCCTTCGACCGAACCACGAGTTCAGACACCTCCTTTTGTTCCTTTCTTTGGTCTCTCACCCACGGACCAACCTCTGACTCCCCGTTTACCTTCAGGACGGAATAAAGGGTGTAGTGAGATGTGTCGGTTAGTCTGTGAAACGACGTAGTTTCAACTCCTGTCCTACACGACTTGTCACTGTGTGCGTCGCGGAATCAGTGCACCTTCCCAGGATAGGCATTTCTTAAGCGGGAGACCGAAGGGGGTTTAGTCCTTGTTAAATCATTGGTCGGTCAAACAAAAGCATGTTTATTACGGTGAAGAACTAGTTCTGGTAAATCATTTTTTTTTGAGAAAGTATTAATAGAGTGGATGTAAATCTTTTCTATTCAGGGCTTGCAGTGTTAAAACGAAGAAATTTAGAGATCGACAGAAACCCGGTCTCATCCTTGTGGCCCTCTGGATCGTTACCGACTTCGAAGTTCCTGTCACCCAGGAGTCCACCCTTGTGTCCTGGAATGTAGAACCAGAAAAGTACTGTGTCAGTAGATCGGGACTCTGGTCTCTCCATTTGGGATGGAGGACCTTGTTTTCTCGTCCGTGAAGACTTTCACTGTAGGTTCCTCATTCTACGTGTTCTTTCTCTGTACTCGAAGGACACCTCGGAAGTGTGGGCCTAGGTGGCGCTCCGAGGAGAGAGGTAGTCTATCAACAGTGACACCTTACACTACCAAATGTTTATAATCTGTGTCGACTCTGGATGTCTTCTGCCTTCCGTCTTTAACCTATAAAATAAAGAGTTTCGCAACTGATTAGGATTGTTGTAAACCCTTTTTTCTTTGGACTGACAAAAAGTAAAACCGAGGACCATCTAGTAGGAAACCACTCATAAATTTCGACCATCCTCGACGACTGGGACCTTACTTAAGTGACGGAGTCATTGACTTTGTTTCGGTCCTATTTTTTTGTGAAAGATACGGAGACAAGGATGTGGTCTGCTACTCTACAGAAGACTCGAAGGTCCTCCGTACCCTTCTCTCCCTTTCTCTCCCGTTTTTACTGTAGGAATAAGTTCGTTTTTACAACGGGTTTAGATTCGCTGGCGAGTTTTACTCGTTAAAGATTCTAGTCGAGAGATTCCTGCGGTTACAGGGACTTATCCCCGATGAAAGAAGAAAGACGACGGTACACGGTTTTAAAGTTTCCCGTCGGAGTGAAAAGTCCGTCCGTTAAAACTTCACGAACGTGTTCACCAATTAAACGTACCCGTTAACCGGAGAGCCGAAAGTAAAACTGTCGATTTAACTAGACAGGAAACATCTGATCTTAGAGTCCTGGGTCTTTCTCTTCCTACAGACTCCGAAAACCTTTTGCACCAGAGAGTTAAGGATGAATAAGTCTTGTTGTGTAAGTTGTTCTGAACGGGACATTCGTCAGCGAACGCGTGTGTTTTTCCTAAGTTCTAGGTTGCGCTCTAGCTTTAAACTCCAAGTTAAGATTCTAGTTCTAAATTCCGATTCTATAATTGATAACGACAATGAAGGGTAATTTCGTTTGTCCTGTTCAAACCCAAAAAATTGATCGAGAAACCAGTAATGAATCCTTCTCCCGTGACAGACAGTATCTAATTTGAGTGTTGACCGTGGTTTTGGAAGGGTCCTACTTCGACTTGATTCCGTCTGTTTCCAGAGTTCGTACACGTACTTCCTCTACTGTCATAAACAGGGACCTTTCTCCCGTCTGACTTTTAGTGTCACTTAACAATCACTTTACCGTTACCCTATTTAGTGAGTCTTTTGATAAAAGACTTTTTTTTTTTTTTTCTTGTCTATCTTCGAAAAATCTTCAGAGATCGATGTTTCCTACGAGAGAGTGGTTAAGTCCTCTCTTTACCTTTCTTAAGGGTTAGCCTAATCCTGTTTGGGTGTGTTCGGTTAAGTTATACGTACGACCCGACACAGTCAAGATCGAAGAGTTATGGAAGTAAATAAAATAATTATACACAGGTCTGAAATTACGACGACAAAATGTTCTCCATTGTCGTTAGACCTGGTTTAACACAAAACTTAATTTTCACTTTGATACGAAAACAAAAAACCGAATTTGGGTCGTTCACGTCACTTTATTAAAGTAAAGAGGTTTCCGTATTTCTTATTTACCCGTAAATTTTGGACAACTTTAGTCAGGGTTACTGGATAGCCCAGAAGGTAACAGGTTCCACCCGAGGTTCTGATTCTTTTCTTCTATTGAACAGAAACAAGAACGTTGTCCAGTTGAACGAGTCTCCATGTAAACAAAGAACGAAAACTCTGTTGTCGTCCGAATTGTGGTGTGCTTAGGGACCCACACAAAATATTGGCTTTTGGATGAAGACAAGATAAAGAGTAGGGGAGTTATATTTAGTCACTATTTTTATTCTTTATCCGATGATGCGTAACTTGGTCTACCACAGAATGGAAGGACATTTGGGCCGACACAAATCTCACACATGTGTACAACCCCTTATTTTTCTAAAAGAAAAGAAACGTAAACCGTTACTCAGTACAGTGGGTAAAGTCGTGTTTGACATGACTTTGAAGGAGGGGTCCTTCTTGGTTGCGTCAAAGTGATTGCAAGTTTTTGTTGGTACAGTCGACGGAAGCTAATCAGTACTTCGGTAAGACGGGTAGGACGTCGGAGGTCGTTCCTGTTCTAGACTAGTTTAGCCTGAACGATTTGTATTGGTCTTCCAGCCCGCACAGGACTACGTTTGGACGACATTTTTCTGTGGGAAAAACATACTTAGTTTCTGCGAAGGAGGTAAGAGAGACGTTGTCCGTGGGAAACTTTACAGTTGGGTCCTGGAATTGAATTCCCAGGGGGGAGATGGACATAGGGAAAGGAGTAGGAACTGGTAGTACTTGGTTTGATAGTCTGGACCTCTCCCTCTCCCTACGACTTATTAACCCTTTAAAGACTCGAATGACTACTAATTTCTTTTGTGTCAGGTAGTGAGGGGTGACGTAAGTTATGTTCGGGACGAAGTGACCTGTTTCGTATTTCTTTTGTTCCGGTCAAATTTTCCGTCTACCATAATATGTTTTAACACAAGGCAATAAAAGGTGACTGTTCACGACGGTCGTGTCCCTCACACCAGGTCCGGTACGGACTGTACATTTTTGGTGGGACACTGACGAAAAGACAGGGAAAAGAGACAGGGGTGGTACTCGACCCAAACCTAAAGGAAAAGGACCACCGAGTCTGCCATTTCGCAGACACACGTTACGTCCTCTGGGCCCAAGCTAGGGACCCAACCCTTCTAGGGGACCTCTTCCTTTACCGTCGGGTGTGGTCATAAGAACGGATCTTTTAGGGTACCTGTCGCCTCGGACCATCCGATGGCAGGTGCCCCAGCTTTTCTCAGACTGTGTTGACTTGCTGAAGTGAAAGTGAAAGTATTTTAGAGTTCTTCTGTTTGGGGAGGAGATAACCTGTCATTCATAATTTGACTGGTACCTGAAACGAACAAACAAACGAAAAAGGAAAACTAAAATGATCGACGACTCTGTCATGGACGGGAGGAACACCATGGATACTTCACATAAATGCTTAGATTTAGGTCTTGAGACATAAAGAACGGGAAAGGTTAAGATAGAACAACCGAACTGGAGTAGTGAGTTCGGTCAGTAAGATTCGCGACAACGATGTAGGGGGGTCCGAGAGATTTTAGGTGTGCACAGGGGTACCCTACATCAGGGGACAAGAGACACTGGTCCTGTGGGTCACGAACGGAGGTCAATAGAGTATAGTGGGAGACCCTAAACAGACGAAGGAGGTAGTTCCCGATAGTAAGATAGGATAAGTCGAGACTCAGGGTCTCGGGTCCGTTTGTAAGGTACTCCAAAGGAAGTGAAATGAAGGTTCAAACACATTTACTATTGTATGGGTACCTGGGTCTCCCGTATTAGGATTTCAGTGGAAGATCTCTGTGAGAAGGAAGAACTGTAGTGTAATAGGTTAGACTATAGTCAGTTTTAGTAGGTCTTTTTGTTTCGTTTGGTTTGGAGCCCCCCGACTCCACGAGAGGAGGTCCAGACAACGGCCCGTGGGTCGTCCATGGGTCCATCCTCAACCACCCACCACTGATACGTCCACTCTTTCAGGCCACCCTTCCCTCAGTTCGGAAGGGACTGGTCCCCGGACTCCGTACGGAACTAGGGTAGAGACGAGTTTTATTTCAGGAGGAAGGTAGAAAGAAATCTTCCTCTGTCGAAAAAAGAAAAAAAAAAAAAAAAAAAAACAAGAAAAAAAATAAAAATCAAAAAATTAATAGTTTCACATCCTTTAGAAACACGTAAAAAGTTTTCTGAAAAATTTGTTTAATAAGGACGACGATTCAACGAAGTCAGCACAGGCTGAGACACACTGGGGTATCTGTCGTCGGATGGTCCGAGGGGACAGGGACCCTAAGAGGTCCGTTCTTGTGACCTCACCCAACGGTAAAGGAAGAGGTCCTCTGTCGAAAGACTACGATGAGTATGTCCAGACTCAGGGGGAAAAAGTGTAGGACAAGTTTGTTAACATTTTAGGTCTGAAATAGGGTCTGAAGAGTCCCGTTTCTTCGGTTTTAGCGAGACAGGAACAGATAATTCGGCTGATTTTATATGTGTTTCCAGGAAGACGTCTGAGGGACTCTCTCAACGGAGGTGTAGGGGGGTTTAGGGAGATCTACGAGTCTCTATAGGGGGGTTTCCCTGTCGACGAGTGTCCTTGTCTCCGGTCTGCTCTCTTGTTCCAGTTTCTTCCCTGGTAGTCACTGTCAGTCCTTTTACGGGAAGGAATTTACTATATTTGTAATAGAAACATGTACCTTACAAGTACGACTATTAAGGGAATCAATTGGGTAAAAGGTGTCGGTAATCCAGGCTTATCGGTTTCGTTAGAACTCTTTCTTCTTACCTTGACCTCCTTAGTTGAACGGACTGAAGTCCGAGATGATGTTTCGGTGTCAGTAGTTCTGTCATACCATGACCGTGTTTCTGTCTGTATATCTAGTTACCTTGTTTTATCTTTCGGGTCTCTATTTAGGTGTGTGTATACCTGTGGAATAGAAACTGTTTCCTCCGTTCTTATATGTTACCTCATTTCTGTTAGAGAAATTGTTCACCACGACCCTTTTGACCAGTTGGTGAACATTTTCTTACTTTGATCTAGTGAAAGAT